>JAMZAV010001221.1:0-374816 GCA_024449915.1 Sweltsa coloradensis
TGAGGGAGATGATTTCATTTTGGGTAACCCCAAACAGCCGTCTGACGAATGATATTCGTTTTTCTAGAAATTTTTCCCTATAAAATGCGTATGTTGAATCATGTACACCTTATGAGGCAGAGTTGACTTTTTTGGGGCCACTTTGGGGGGGTCGACGGTCACGGCCATCGCAGCCCGTCTGACGAGTGTATCATTTGGGTAACTTCTTCTATATTTTTATGTTCATCATGTATACTTATGGGGCAGATTTGACCTTTTTTGGGGGGGGCAACTTTGGGGGCATCAAACGGGTCAACGGCCCAACGCAGCCCGTCTAACGAGAAATATTCGTTTTATGGTATTTTCCCTATAAAATGACGTATGTTTGAATCATGTACACCTTATGAGGGCAGAGTGACCTTTTTGGGCCCACTTTGGGGGAGTCGACGGGTTAACGGCCCATCGCAGCCCGTCTGACGAGTGATATTCATTTTTGGGATAACTTTTTCTATAATTTTTCTTATGTTTCAATCATGTATACGTAATAGGGGCATATTTGACCTTTTTTGGGGGCCCACTTTGGGGGCGTCTGACGGGTAAACGCCCCAAACGTTGACTTGTAAGACGGGCATTTTTGAAAATCGCTTAAATTTCCGCTTC
Source organism: Sweltsa coloradensis (assembly GCA_024449915.1). NCBI lineage: Eukaryota > Metazoa > Arthropoda > Insecta > Plecoptera > Chloroperlidae > Sweltsa > Sweltsa coloradensis. The sequence continues at coordinate 640 of JAMZAV010001221.1, forward strand.
TATTCCAATGGTCAAACCATAGTACCCTATGAGGGGAGACTTTATGTTGCGAGCTCTCAGACTAGTATGTTTGGACTTCACATGTTCATGTTTTTATTTTAAATTTATTTGCATCATATTTTGTTTGGCAGAAATAGTTAATGGTAATTTTGTTAATATTTTCTTATCTTTTGAATTTTTGTAAAGAAGTTTTCTTTTTTAAACCCTCAGTTTGAATAATACATGAAAAAAGTGGAAATATTAAATATTCAAACATAGGCCTATTGTTAACAATAAACTAACACTAAAACTTTTTAATGTCTCGCTACCCGTTGATGACTGTTTAATTATCGGGTTGTTTCGTTTTTTAAGGGTAGCTGATCAAGCTTCAGAATTGGATCATAACATTAAATTTGATCAAACGTCTGTCTTGCTCAAGGGTAGATTCAGCAGTGCCACGAGTAGTTAGGGAGGCAATAGAAATTTAAAAAAAAACATTCCAACAACTTCAACAGAGATCACTGTTTTGTCCTCAGCCATGCATGGGGTCCTGTTCTAAAGTCAGTCACTAAAATAGAAACAATGCAGTTTAAAGAAGTCAACCCTATTGGGGAAGATATCATAGACCCAGCCCAAGAGATAGTACCGGTTCAAGAGGAAGATGTCTGGGGTAGAAGACTACGAAATTGGAAAGAATTGTCTAGCAAATGACATCTGACAGTGCATTCAGGAAGCTTATTTTTTAGCTTTAAAAGTAACCCAAAAGAAAAAAAAAACAATAACAATAAACAAGTGTAAATTCATATACTCCATAAATCCTGAAGAAGGAGACAAAATGGTCTTCGAAACGTCGACAGAAAAATATCATTACTGCCGCTACGAAACAACCCAACAAATTAAAAAAATGTCGATAAACTAAAATGTTTAGAATCTACCCAACAAGCACCAGCACTGATTTCAAGGGAATACTTTATGAAAGTAGCTCCAAACCAACCCTGTCGACGCCGACGCCATCTATGAGAAGATATTGGCCAACCAGTGATTCTCTTTCCAAATACTGATCGCTGGTTTACCAATACTCGCAGGTGACATCGACAAGAGGTGTTTTATATATACGACTTTAGTTTACATATTCCCGTATAACATGCTGATGGAATATATCCAGTGCAGATCGTAAAAACTTGTGCCTGAAGCGGACATCGAACCTATGACCTGCATTCGAAGCGTAGACAACACCCACAAGACCAACGAGCCGACCTCATTCCCAGAAATCATTACATCCTGTGTTTTCATTGATCCTCAGACCTGACAATTTATTTCAGTTTAAAACTTATCGATTTCAAATTCCGATACAGTATTGCACAAACACTATTACCCTATTTTATAATATAAAAATTGATTGAAATCTGGCAATTTTTTAAATTTATTTTTAACTTAAAAAATAATCTTTATTGAAAAGAGTGAGCGTAGCGAACGTAGTGGGTTTCCATTCGACTTAAACGGCCCTTACGGTTTTTCTGCGTGCGTGCGTGTGTGTGTGTGTGTGTGTGTGTACGTTGAAAATCAGCCGAATCGCTGAACAAATTGCGCTGAAATTTTAAACGGACATCCGGTACGAGTTTATTGAGAACTGTTAACAAATCAGCAAGATTCATTGCGATTTAAACCTACAAGAAATAATAAACTGAGAAATAGACTTCCAATGTTTAGAAATTATTTTAACGACAATGTTTTAGATTTTGAAAAGATATTTTTTGTTTTGTTTTTCAGGTCCGTGAAGTTGGCACCCCCCATTCATCCGATCTCATTCAAACTTTACAAATATTTAGTGCTGAATAGTGCTAATTAGTGCTGTTAATCCCAGAATTAGTGCTGCCTTATTACGAATTATTAAACTGTCTGTGGGGGGGCAGCACCCCCCATTCACCCGATCTCATTCAAACTCACAAATAATTAGTGCTAAATTAGTGCTGATTATGCTTTTTTTATCCCGAATTAGTGCTGCCTTTTTAACGAATTTTTTCAACAATGTCTGTGGGGGGTGCCAAATTTCCCCAAAGAAAACCCCCCCTACACCCGATCACATTAAAAATCCCCAAAAATTTTTGTGCTGAAAAGTGCTAATTAGTGCCGTTAACCCCAGAATTAGGCTGCCTTATTAACGAGTTATTCAAAAATGTTATGGGGGGTGCAGCACCCCCCTGCACCCGATTCTTCAAACTCAAAAAATATTTGTGCAAAATTTTTGGCTGATTAGTGCCTTTTTACCCCGAATTAGTGCTCCCCCCCCTTATTAACGAAGTTATTCAATAATGTCGTGGGGGGTGCACCCCCCCATTCATCCGATTCATTCAAACTCTACAAAAAATTTAAAGTGTGTTTTATCTGATTAGGCTGTTTATCCCAGAATTAGGCTGCCTTTTAAACAAAGTTATTCAACAATGTCTGGGGGGGGTGCCAACTTCACGCACCCCCCCATACATCCGATCTCTTTAAAACCTAAAAAATATTTAGTGCTGAATTAGTGTTTTAGTGCCGAAACCCCAAAATTAGTGCTCCTTTAACGAAGTTATTCAACAATGTCTAGGGGGGGGTGCAGACCCCCCATTCACCCGATCTCATTCAAACTCTACAAATATTTAGGCTAAATTTAGTGCTGATTGTGCTGTTTATCCAGAATTAGGCTCCCCTTATTAACAAAGTTTTCACAATGTTTTGGGGGGGTTTGCCAATTCACGCAGCACCCCCATTCATCCGATTCATTCAAACATACAAATATTTATGCTGAATTAAGCAATTAGTGCCAAATTTCCCCAAATTAGTGTCCCTTTTTAAAACGAAGTTATTTAAAAATGTTTTTGGGGGGATGCACACCCCCATTCATCTGATCTCATTCAAACTCCCAAATATTTAGTGCTTAATTTTGTTAATTAGTCCGTTTATCCCATAATTATTCTGCCTTATTAACAAAGTTTTTAACAATGTCTAGGGGGGTGCGGGCACCCCCCATCCACCGATTCTTTTAAAAACTCCACAAAAAATTTGGTGCTGAATTAGTGCTTATAAGGTGTGTTTTTTTCAAATTGTGCTGCCTTACTTCCATAAAAAAAAATTTTCACAACCAGCACACTAAGCTCTTGTGTTATTTTTTTTCTTCACTTCCCTTACGGTACAAGTTAAATTTATGAGTTAAAATAAATTGTTTTGTCTTAAAAATCAAATTTTTGGGGTCTTCTTTTCCTTATTTTTTTCAGAAAATTAAAAAAAAAATTTTTGAATTTGGGCTAAAAAACAAAATAACAAATTTTTTAGAACATAGGTTCCCCCCAAAAAATTTAAAAAATTAATTTTTAAAAATCTGAAAATAAAACAATTACGTAAACAGCTAAAATTAAACTAACAGTTTTTTCCATGTTTAGGTACAAGGTTTTTTTAAAAAAATGAATTAATTAACATTTAGAGAAAATCAACAATTAAATTTTCTGTGAAAATTATGCCCTTAAGGGCCGCACCAAGCCCTCGCTCCCAACTCAAACCCTTTCCCCCGCAATTTTGGGGGACGGGTGACCCAGGGTCAAAAATTTTAAACTTAAATTAAAATGAAATTTAGTTTTTAAAAAAATGAAATTTTTTGGGAAACTTTTCCTTTTTAAAAAACTTAAACATGCTAAAAATCACTTTAAATGTTACTTGCATTTTAGTATACTGCAAATGCTAAAACAATAGGCCCCATTTTAAAAAAAAATTTTCTTTTTTTGGACAAAGGTTTTTTAAAATTTTTTTTTTTAAAAAAAAATTAAAAAAGTTTTGGAGGCCCAATAAAATTTTTAAAAAGTTAAAACATTGGAAAAATAACAAGTAACCCATATTCTTACATGTTGACGGTACCCAATTAGGGGGAAATGCAACGTAAACAAATAGCATTTTTAAAATTTTTTTCTTTGGGGGGAAAAAAGGTTTTTATCCTCATAAAAAAATCAAAAACCTCCCGGCTAGGCCCAGATTGAAAATTTTTTAATGAAAAAGTGTAGGAAAGTTTTTGGCTTGGATAGTTTTTTATTTTTTTTTTTGACAAATGAACCCAGGGAGAAAAATTTTTTGGGGGATTTTTTTTTTTTTTTTTTTTGTTTTTTTTTTTTTGTTTTTTGGGCACGTCGAATAAAAAGAATTTTTTTTTTTTTTTTTTTTTTGGATTTCGTGTACTCTTTAAAAACCCAAACATCCTATAAAATTTGGGTAGACCAGCGTCGGTGGTCCACTTCCGGGTACAATTAAAGCCATTTTAAAAATACATTTTACATTTTAATCAAATGCTACGTTTTGTGGCCAAATAGTTCTCAAGATTCCCGCCAGGTTACGGGGTAAGCATACTAGCCTTTAACACCAAATGTTCAAAATTTCCCCTTATGCAATCACTTCGTATTGTTTCTTTTTTTTAAAATCCATCTGACAAGCAAAACCATATCAAACAACCCCAGAAAAAATATTTTATTGCAAAAAAAAAGCAAAAATTAAAAACACCAAATGCCTCTTGAAAGGGCCCGGTTTGAGTCTTAAATTGTACGCTCGCGCCTGTGCGGAGGTATAGGAGACTGCTAATTAGCCTACAAATGGGGGTTTAATATCAAGCTTTCACTCAAACCCAGATGTTTTCCCGATACCGTTCAAGAATCCCAAATCCTTCAAAAACAAAAGACTTCGTTTTAAAAATTGGTTTTTAAAATCATCTCCCCAACTAAAGATTGGGTCCAGTTTATACCGTCGTTATACCATTTTTTACCACTATCCCCGGATGTACTGAATCCGGGTTAGAATTTTACATCCTATTTGTTACTGCTAATCCTAAAATTTAAATAAAACTTGATAAAAATATTATTTTTAGCAAATAATTTTGTAAGGAATTTGAAAAAGTAATGAGTCCCCAAAACATAACAAAAACTTGTAGAAATACAGCAAACCTTACACCTAAAGGAATGAGATCTAAAAAAAGGGCCCAAGCTCATCTACCATTCCACATAAACGTACAGTGTCCCCTAACACATCCTCAAAAAAAGTTTGGGCAAAATAAAAATTTGCATGTTATTACTTTAAAAATTATTAAAAAAAAAGAACTTGGAAAAATATTACTTTAAAAAATTAAAAATCGCAATTCTATTTTGCCAAGTTTTTCGAGATGCTGTTAGGGGACACTGTCGTTTAGTGGAATGGTAGATGGTTTGGGCCCCTTTTTTTAGATCTCTTTCCCTTTGAGTGTGAAAGGTTTTGGGCTGTATTTCTACAAGTTTTTTTTTATGTGTGTGATACAGTTATCCCTATAAATCTCAGAAAAACAAAAATTATTTTATAAAAAAAGAAAAACTAAAATTTTCCTATCAATGTCACTGTAGTATAGGCCTACTTCAAAAAAGATCGGATCTAGCAAAATTTAAAGGGTTGCTTATATTTCTGTGAAAAGATAAAAAAAAAATCATTATTTTTTCAACTTGAACATTGGGAAAAAAAGACAAACGCATGTCTCCCGGGAGAGCGGGAAAAAACAGCAAAAAACAAAAAAAACAAGTTAATTTTTTTTTGGGGGGGGGGGGGTCAGTGAAATCGAAGTCTTCGCTTCGCTCTCCCAACTACCCTTTAAAAATTCTTTTATTGCCACCTTTTAGGCGTGAAACTAGATTGTTATTTATTTTTGGTGAACGAAGCGAAGACTTCAATTCAAACACCTAACTAGCCCCTCGAAAAGGCTTTTTTTAATCGCGTTGATGAACTTTATTGTAAGTTTCCGTGGGTTTTTTCTTCAGTTGCAAGTGCTTTTTAAACGCATTGCAGGTAAATTTTGTCAAATTTCTATTGTTTTTAACTGTTATTAAAAAACTCAAAAAAAATTTTTTTAAAACATTTATTTTATGGATTCTGGCTAAATTTTCCAACTTTTCTTTCAAAAGGTACTACATCACCATAACTTTTAAAGTCCATGTAAAAATGAACGTTTTAGCTACCCGTTTAGTCAGAATCGACCCCAAATGTCCGAAAAAATCGCACTTAAAAATGAAAAAAAATAAAAGTACGATATTCTGGAAATATTTCTTTTTGTACCCCCAAAAAAGTGGCAGGTTTAATTTAGATATTTTAAAAGGGCCCCTCCCCTTTTTAGAAGATCGATATGCCGTTGACTTTCCCCGGGAGAGAGCGAATTAACAAAAAAAAAAAAAAAAAAAAAAAAAACCCCAGCAAAATTTTTTGGGGGGGACGGGAAATTAAAAATGTTCGCTTCGCTATTCCCAAATTTCTTTGTGGGGTTTGAATGAGATCGGTGAATGGGGGGGCAACACCCCCCACAGATCATTGTCTAAAAAAATTTGTTAAAAAGCCCACTAATTAAAAAAACAGCATTTTTAGCCTAATCCAGCACAAAATATTTGTGAAGTTTGAACAACAACATTGATTAAAATTTTCGTTAATATATCAACACTAATTCGAAAAAATCCACAAATTAGCACTTTTTCAGCCAAAATATTTGTGGGGTTTGAAGAATTGGATGATGGGGGTGCTGACCCCCAAGATATTGTTTTAAATACTTCTTTTAAATAAAGGCAGGCACTAAAACTGGTAAAACAGCACTAATTAGCCTATTCAGCACAATATTTGTAATTTTGAATGAGATCGGTGAATGGGGGGGGCTGCGTGAAATTGGCACCCCCCAAGACTTGTTTAATAACTTCTTAATAGGGAGCACTAATTTGGGATAAAAAGGGGACTAATCAGCATAATTTTCACTAAATATTTGCAGAGTTTTTAATGAGATGGGGTGAATGGGGGTGCTGCACCCCCCACAGACATTTTTGAAATCTTCGTTAATAAGGCAGCACTAATTCGGGATTAACGGCACTAACAGCCTAATTCAGCACTAAATATTTGTAGAGTTTGAATGAGATCGGGTGAAGGGGGGTGCTGCGTGAAGTTGGCACCCCCACAGCAATGTTGAATAACTTCGTAAATAAGGGGAGCACTAATTCTGGATAAGGACTAAACACACTAAAACAGCACTAAAATATTTTTAGAGTTTTTTAAAGAGATCGGATGAATGGGGGGGGCTGCGTGAAAATTGGCACCCCCCACAGCATTGTTAATAAATTGTTAAAAAAAGGCAGCCTAATTCTATAAAAGGCACTAATCACACTAATTTATCACTAAATATTTGCAGAGTTTGAATGAGATCGGTGAAAAGGGGGGGTTGCACCCCCCACAGACATTGTTGAATACTTTTGTTAATAAGGCACACTAATTCTGGGGATTAAAAGGCATAATCCCCCAATTTAGCACTAAAAATTTTTAGAGTTTGAAAGAGATCGGATGAATGGGGGGTCGCACCCCCACAGATATTGTTGAATAACTTCGTTTAAAAAGGGGCACTAATTCGGGATTAACGGCACTAAATTAGCATAAATTTGCCTAAATTTTGGTACTTTGAATGAAATTGGGGAATGGGGGGTGCTGCACCCCCCCCAACTTGTTGAATAAAATTGTTAATAAGGCAGCACAAATTCTGGGATAAACGGCACTAATCAGCACTAATTTAGCAATAAAAATTTTAGAGTTTTAATGAGATGGATGAATGGGGGGTGCGCGTAAAGTTGGGACCCCCCACAGACATTGTTGAAAAACTTCGTTAATAAGGCAGCACTAAATTTGGATAAACAGCACTAATCACATAATTCAGCACTAAATATTTGTAGGTTTGAATTTAAATTGATGTTGGGGGGTGCTGCACCCCCCACAAACTTGTTTTAATAAAATTCGTTAATAAGGGAGCACAATTTTGGATTAACCCACTAATTACACTAATTTAGCCAAATATTTTAGAGTTTGAAAGAATCGGATGAAAGGGGGGGGCGCACCCCCCCCAGACATTGTTGAATAACTTTGTTAATAAGGGAGCACTAATTCTGGATAAACAGACTTCACACTAATTCAGACTAAAAAATTTTTAAGTTTGAATGAGATCTGTTTTATGGGGGGGGCTGACCCCCCCCCAGACATTGTTGAAAAACTTTTTTTTAAATAGGCAGCACTAATTTTGGGATTAACGGCCAAAATTTGCATAATTTTGCACTAAATATTTGTTAGTTTGAATGAGATCGGTGAATGGGGGGGGCTGCCCCCCCCCATAACATTGTTGAAATAACTTCGTTAATAAGGGAGCACTAAATTTTGGGATTTAAAGGCCTAATTAGCACTAATTCAGCACTAAAAAATTTGTAAGTTTTAATGAGTGGGTGAAAAAGGGGGGTGCTGCGTGAAGTTTGGGACCCCCCACAGACTTGTTGAATAACTTTTTAATAAGGCAACTAAATTCTGGGATTAACGGCACTAATTGCACTAATTCAGCCAAATTTTGTAAGTTTGAATGAATCGGATGAATGGGGGGTGCCAACTTCACGGACCTTTGTTTTTTTGCCTGGCCGTGAAATGCCGTGTCCATGCAAGGGCAGTCGAAAAGGGCGTCAAGGTCCCCAAATTCCGCAGTAATTGATAAACCTTCAAACTTTCACGTATTTCGACTGGCTATGTTAACCAAGTAGGCCCCCATTGACCGTGATGGACTACACTGCGTTATAGTTTTTAAAACATGTTTATAATTATTTTTGAAATGCAATCTAGAAATTACAAAAAACTTTCCCGACCAGGGGATTGAACCCACGTCTCCCCCCATTTTGGCTACAAAGGGCTTTAGCCAAAAAGACTAGGGGGAAACGCCAAAAATCGTAGTTTGACGATGGGGTCATGTGGTGGAGTTTCCCGGGGAAAATTGCATTTAAGTTTTTATAAATTTTATTTGTATAGATAATGGGTATTGGGGGGAAAACACTGTGCCGGGGGGTTGCGTTGTTGGCAGTCTTCAACTGAATATTCCGTGTGACTGCCGGGGCTTGCTTAATGTTAGATTGTTGGGCCGGGAGTTTGTGTAAATGTTTAGGCCCTAGTTTAGGCCAAAAAACTCCAATGTACCTATATGATAGGCTAGGGAGGCCTAGTAAGGGGAAGAAAAGAATGTTACCGGGTACTAAACACATGGCTCACTCACTCGTCTAACAACGACTTTGGCGTTTCCCTATTTAGATTATTTGTACTATATACATTTTTTGGGCTTTAAACAGGCGAGAATACTCAATACAAATTCGGCTTTATTTGAGTTCATATTGTTTCGTCATTTTGGTATCGTAGCCAAAAGGATATAATATGGAAAATGCAGGTGTGTTTTCTCACCATAACATGCATTTCTCGTTTTGGGATAGTCGGGAGATACTACCGTGGTGTGATAACAAGGTACGTGGCATTTAAAATTTACTTGTCACTTTAATTTATTGAATAATTACTTCTTTTTAAATATGTAAACAAGTTTAAAACGGGCACTAATGCGCCAATGTATATTGGGCTTACAAAGACACAAATAATCTTCACGGGTGAATATGAAAATATTGGGCAAAGGGATACGAATATTTTAATTTCAAAGGTTATTTTTATTTCTAAGATGAAAAATATAGGGAACCACGAGAAACGTTTAAAACACCCGAGCTTTATGAGAAGGCTGGAGATCATTACTTTACACTAAATTCGTCTGACGATTTATCCTAAAAATAGTAGAGACTAGGTTAATATTATGTATAATTTTCTTTGCTCACCATAAACATAGACGCATTCTAGCCACCTTTATTAATATACCGTGACTATACCCTCCATCTTGAATTCGGTCGTTTTACTGAGTCCATTCAAATAATAAAATATACGTAATTCACCTTTTTATTTGTTTCTGCGCCAACGAAATTTGCTTTCAAACACATAAAAATAAACAGTTAATTTAAAAAAAGTAAACATTAATGTAACCCATAAAAGCAGTTATTTAATCAAACATGTGGTTCCTAAAAATACGTATTGACCATCGCAAAACACAAAGAACTATATAGTTACCGTAGTCCACTCGATAAACAAAAGCATCTCCCGCCGTCTCTACTATACCTTACTTTTAGCGTGAATTTGTACAACATTGTTTTACAGTTGTAATCAAGTAATGAACTCGACCAGTCTCTTTCGTTTTCACACTCGTTCGAAATAAAGTACTTTGCCATTTGTTTCATGCCAACATATATTGGTTAGAAGGAGGAGAGGAGAGGGATAGAGGCGGTGGGGGCAAGGGGTGACTACTCGCTCAGAACATGAAGTTCACTTCTAATACTCGTTCTCATATCGATGTTTAAACGCTCAGCTTTAACTTTTTAACGATTCGTTTTTCTTTTTATAAAGAAACAATTTATAAAATTGAGAAAGCACATTTATTAATTTATATATAAATTGATGCACATTAAAAGTATTCTTAACCATCTTTTAGAGAGTTTTCCACTTAACATTTTCTTAGCGTTGTCTTGTTATTTTAAACAAAAATTTTTGTACGACTTCTTTAAACTTTCATACATAATTAAGCTACTTTTAGTACTGAGGCCGTATCGAATATCAAAAAAAGTTCCGTGCAGACCGTCAAATTTAAACAATTTTAATTGAAAAAGATACAATATTTATCAATTTTAGTAAAGGAATGAAAGAAAAAATCAATTCGAACATAAATACCAAAATTAAAATGCAAGAAGAAGGAAATAAACGCGAGGAAAACAATATTGATTAGGCTTTAAAACGATAACTTTTAAACCCCTTTCTGATCCCGATGGAATTTGCATCTAAAAAAATTTTTCCCAACAAAAAAATTGGAATCGTTTTGTGCCTGAGCAATAACTATCAAAAAAGATGGTCTAACTCTAACCTAATCGTGTAATTCTTCTCAAAATCGTGTTCAACTAAACATCAACCAGTCTTTACTAAATTGCGTTTTTTTCACATTCAAAAATAAGTGCAACATGTAACTTACATTTTTTTATTGAAAAGGGCTTCAAAGCAAACTAAACAATAGACAAAATAAATTGTTATTGTTTACACATTATTGGGGTTCAAAGTACGTCATCCTACATTGCAGAAAATTTACTATAGTTGTTGTCCATAGTTATACTTTTGAAAATTGCGGGACGGGAAACGAACTTTTACAGTGTTTTTTGTCAAGAGTGTTAAATATTTATTATGTTTTAAACATTTTATTTTAACAGTTTTAAAAAAAAAGGTGGTTTAATAGTGAACAGGAAAGGAAAAGAACCTCTGAATATGAAAAAGTCGACTAAAACGTGTTTGACATGGTGTTCAAAAATGAAAAGGGGGGAAAATCCAGCAACCGCCGCTGTGAGTCCGGTCATCACAGGCTTTACGACGCTCGGTAAAGATAAAGGGGGGGTGAGGTGGCGCGGGAGGGGAAGTTGCGTAAGTGTTCACGACCCACGCTCGACGCCGCTCTGCCCGGGTCAAAAGGACGGTCCCGGGTTCAACCCGAGCCACATGATGAGGACCCCCCCGAGAGTGGGTTTATTCATGCCACTCAGCTTTTCCCAACGGGTGAGTAGTTTTATTTATTGTTTTGGAAGATAACTGTTATAAGGTGCTATGTTTGCCCCTCTTCCGGTGTTTCAACAAGGTATGTTTTGTCCGAGGAGTGTTTAAGACTAAGAAGACTCAATCCCTTGCATTCGAATTAACAACTGAGAAAAGCCCCAGAAAAAATCTTTTGTAGGGACTGCCGATCATGACGGGATTCTAACCAAAACCTCCCGAATTAGAGTCAAGCGCTTAGCGCTCGAGCCAACACTGTTAGTGGGTGAGTATTAGGCTTTAATTAAGATTGCATGATCAAGTCTGGAACAATTTTTGACCAGTAATAATAATTGTCATCCCAAAATTTTAAAGCTTTTACTTGGTTTAAAAAGATTGAAGATTCGTTTATTGGCCAAAGATAGTAATGTTTCCATGTAATTAAGCAAATGATGTATATATGTCTTAATTGAACAAATTTTCATAATGTGTCTAAACTGTTTGATGAGAACACTATCTCATCTTGAAAATACATTAAAATATAGTTTGTTTTGAGGCACTATTTTGAATTCACAAAACAAAAACGAACTCGGTCAAAAATAACACCGCAAAAAATATTTGCTGGAATCTTGTGTGTAGGCCGCGCCTCCTCGCGTGACGACAATTGTGGCCTAGTTACCGGCAGCTGGTGAACTAGCGCCGAGTTGTTTCGAAGCAAGTATGCAGATGCTGACGTCACCGGCGGGTGGATTGCAGCCAATCAGTGGTACCCGATTTAAAATCCTGGTCGCTCATTGGCCCGCCGAAAACGCGCGCATCTGCTTACTTGCTTTGGAACAACTATAGTGGGCATGATGCAGCAGCCGAGCGCAGGCGCCCATACTGACGTCAAATGTGGCGCGCGCTGGATTTAAAATCTGACACGAAAAGTTTGTTTTTCCATAGGATTCTTGATTTTCATGTGTGTTTTCCATAACATTGTTTGAAATGTCATTAAACTGTTACCTTTTAACGCCACTTGTGTCAAAATGAGAGTGATCCTTTTAGTAATTGATCTTAATTAATATGCTATAAAAGAACCCATATTTTGTAGTAATTTCCATGCCAATGTACGAGATATTTATTTTCAATGTGAAACGTTCATGTTGAGTGGGGCCAAACATGGAGGTATGCCTATTTGACTTTAGGCTCCCCCCCCCCCCCCCCTAATAGTAATGACTATATAACAGCACGCGAATCCTGATTTTTTAATTCGAGTCGCGTTCGATTTTTTTTGTATTCCACTATAACTCTTTGACTTACAATATGTACAATATTCATTCAATGCATTAAAGTTAGTCTGTACATATACTCTAAAGTGAAGTCAGAGCAACATCAAATTTATTTTAAAATGTTATCTATATCTAGAGAATTGCAATGATCAAGTACAAAAGATTTTAGTGATAGCCTATGACATTGGAATTTCAATAAATTATTGATATGCCATGAACATATTGACATCGATAAATCAACATTTTATTATTTGTGCCAAAGAGTACATTTCCGAAAATAAAATGACTGACCCTAAAAACGAGTTAAAGAAGTATATAGTGAAAAAGTACAGAAGGATTTTTACGTTTTCACACCCGCGCTGAATGACCCGGCACCTCCATCAAAATAATATTTTTTGTGAAACTCGATTTCGACTAGTAAATATTCGAGTTCGTGTCTAGTACCAAATACTGTACTCACTCGATTTGTCGGGTACTAGCACATTCTTATTTATGACGCAATGAAATCATACATAAATCACGATTGTAAGGGATAATATTCAAGAATCATTACTTCCTATTTCTTCCCACTCGTAAGTGGCTTTCTCCAATATTAAATTAACTTCCTTATATGATTTATAATAGGTTTAACAAATCATTACTTATTTTGATAGGCAATTACCCATCCATTAACATTGTGATAGTAATATATAGTAAGGTAGAAGAGCGAAAAGTTCGCGCCTTGCATTTTATTAAAGATATTATCTAGGGCGACGGTCGTCGCCCGGCAGACAAGCGATGCGATGCTTAGGCGACACCGAACTCCGGCCCCTTATACCCCCTACAAGAGTTGGGGGGTTTTCAGCTATCTGCCAACGCCGCCCCGAAAGAGTTACAATCTTGAAACTCGGTATATGACCTGGTATGTGGTCCATGACATCCCAAAAAAAAATCAACCCATCCGACAACTCGTTCTATGTTAAAAAAGGCTCTCAACATCGTAAAATTCCTTAAGGCTGGCTGGTGGCGGGTGGCGGGTGGTTGGGTGGGTGGGTGGGGGGTGGGTGGGTGGGTGGGGGTGGTGGCAGTTCTCCGCGGAGAGTTCTTTAGCCTACAGAGAAAACGGTAATCTTAGAACTATAAAACCCTTGGACCACACTTAGTGTATTTCGACGCAGTGCTTTGCTTTCAAAACCAAAATCGGGTAACAGGGACCGGAGAAAATCAAAATTTGGATGATAATCAAAACGCGTAATTCCCAAAGGCGTGGAAATTTGTACAAACTTGAAATTTACATGCTATTAACCATTATAAATATCTTGCGTCCAAAACACAAGGGGCAAAATTTTGGGATGACCATGGGCCCAAAAAATAAAAAAAAAAAAACATATCAACTTTAAAAATGAATCATTCAAAGAAAACGCTACAACTGAGATGTTTCAAACGTGGAATACATTTGATATCTCTCATTCTTTATCATTTTTTGAATAGGGAAAAGCAAATTGGTTAACGGGACCCGGAAAAAAAACAAAATTATAAAAAGGTAGGTAATTCCGTACTCTTATGAATAATACGCTATACCGAGAAAACGGTTCATCTTAGAACTTTGAAATTTGGGGCCACACTCAGATGTACCTCATATAACAAAACCGGGCAATTGGGACCGGGGAAAATCAAATGAAAAATCAAATCAAATGCGTAATTACTCAGGCGTAGTAATTTGTACAGCTTGAAATTAAACATGCTTTTAAACCCATTATAAATATCTAGAGCTTATGCTAGTGCGTTGGTCTTGTTGTTAGCGTATCTGCTTCCAATGCAGAGGGGCCAGGGTTCGATTCCCGCTAAAGTCAGAAGTTTTTTAACTTCTGATTTGGACTTAAGTCTATCATTTTCTTTTTCTTAGGAGTTTGTAAACGGTGACTTTGGAGCCGTCCCAGCAAAATAAAAACGCGTAAGTACTCAGGCGTAGTAATTTGTATACAAGCTTGAAATTAAACATGCTCTTAACCATTATAAATATCTAGAGCTTATGCTAGTGCGTGGGTCTTGTTGTTAGCGTTCTGCTTCCAATGCAGACGGGCCGGGGTTTTCGATTCCCGCTAAAGTCAGAAGTTTTTTAACTTCTGATTTGGACTTAAGTCTATCAGTTCTTGTCTTAGGATTTTTGAAAACGGTGACTTTGGAGCCGTCCTAGCAAAATCAAAACGCGTAATTACTCAGGCGGTAGTAATTTGTATACAAGCTTGAAATTAAACATGCTTTTAAACCCTTATAAATATCTAGTGCTTATGCTAGTGCGTTGGTCTTGTTGTTAGCGTATCTGCTTCCAATGCAGAAGGGCCAGGGTTCGATTCCCGCTCATGTCAGAAGTTTTTTAACTTCTGATTTGGATTTAAGTCTATCAGTTCTTGTCTTAGGAGTTTGTAAACGGTGACTTTGGAGCCGTCCTAGCAACGAAGCACATAATAAATTTCAGAGTTGTTCTGAATCGGCCTTGTTGATTCTGGCGTTGATCCGCGGGTGTTCGCCCCTGTCCATACCACTGATTGATATATTTCCTATTAAAAATATCGATCTTTGGTTGGTTATCGCTCACTCGTCGATTGCGTCGGGGCCTGCAGGGGTTTGGGTTGGTCGCTTTGATTTAAAGTCCCCCACTGAAAATCAGTTTATATAACTGAGTGGGTAGTCTGTAAATAAAAAATTTTTTTATTTAAGGGGTATCTTTGGGGGGACCGTGGGCCAAAAATGTAAAAAACAACTTTGAACTCAACAAATTTAATCATTCACACCTTGATAGCGAACGAAAAACAAAAAAATGTAATATCCAACCAAAAACAAAAATTTTTAAAAAAAAAACGGCAGCCAAGCTCTCCTTCAAAAGTCTCCGGCTGTGAATGCTGTGAGATATAGAAGTTGAGCCCAAACTTTTTATTCTTTCTCCCTAGTTTCGCTTTTAAAATAAGTAAGATCATTTCGCCTGTTGACGAGCGCCAAGCCAACGATTTTTGTGGTAAAAAAGTAAAATTTTTAAACTCGAAATCATAAAAAATTGCCTTGGCCATTGAATTTGGGTCTATGGCCAAGCCATTTTTTTATGATTTTGAGTTTAAAATTTTACTTTTTTACCACAAAAATCGTTGGCTTGCGCTCGTCAACAGGCGAAATGATCTTACTTATTTTAAAAGCGAAACTAGGGAGAAAGAATAAAAGCTTGGCTCAACTTCTATATCTCACAGCATTCACAGCCGGAGACTTTTGAAGGAGAGCTTGGCTGCCGTTTTTTTTTTTTTCAAATTTTTGTATTTGGTTGGATATTATATACCGGTAACAGTAGTCTGATTGCTAATCATTATTGTGATATTATTGCAATGCATCAAGGGATGTAAGATATTCGAATGTGGGTGGCCGGTTATAGAAATGTCATTCAGAAAACGGTTCCCATTTGCCACCTGGTGCAAATAATACATTAATAGCAGTACTATAGGTTTTTCATTAAAGAAATATTTAAAAATTTAACTCGCCAAGTATGACTTAGTAGCAGTCAAGAGGCTAAGTCATTTCCGAGATTTAGTGCGTAAATGTTGATGAGAACTTTGGATTAGATTTGACTTTCTTTTAGATTTTAGCGTTTTTGCGTGTGTAAAGCTTTACTGTCCTTTTCCAAGTATTTTTACTTTTTTGTATACGTATCGGATAACTCTTACACAGATAAACAATTAACGATTATTAATTATTGTCGGTTTAGAAACCTCTGCATCTTCATCGATCATACCAATTTAAACATGAATCGATAAGATCGCCTTTTGACATCCCTCATTCATAGATATAGTCTTTCCCGTCGGCTATTTGCCTTCATGTATTTGACGTAATTTTTTCACTTGCTAACACGGGGGTACATATAAGTAGTAAACAATAGGATGAAATCAACGTTAGCCCAACTTTTGTTGTTTGGTTTATTGGATTATGTGCGCGTCAAAACCCTTTGGTCTAATGCACAACTCTAACCTAGGGGATACGGGGAGGAATGGACCATGCTGGTCGAACCGGGCCCCGGGTAGGGGAGGAAAGGGGGGTTTTCACGTCGCGGTCGTCATTGTCTTTATCATCGTTCGTGGTGTCATTGTCATCGTCGTCGAGAAAATTGTCAAGGAAGGGGAAAGTATTCCGACGTCGATTGCTAGAGCTCGCCTCTAGTTTCGGGGAGTGATATACTCCCCTTTTTTAGCTGATGTTTGCGAGATGGACTTTTTCTCTTGAATCGCCTTTTACGATAACAGAGCCATGCTCTGGGTCAATTCTATACCCCGGGCCCAGATGGGGTTAAGCCCTGCTTGAATCAACCGAAACGAACAACTATTATCAGAATGGTCATATTTCTAACTATTATTGAGTATCCTTATAATGATTGTTATTTTTCATCTTCACTAATTTGTTGTTTAATTCTACTTGCTTGTGTTGAGGAATATGTTCACCATCGATCATAGTATAAATCAAGGGGTGAATTGTATCTACCATACCCTGCCCTTGATTAACTTCTGCTCGAGGATGTACATATTCCAATCAATGTATATGATGCAGAATCAGTGAACTCCTGTTCACATTGTATCACAATGATTGCTGTTTCTCAATGCCCTCAACTTTTTATCTGCATGTTTTTTATGAATAATAAAAAGTGATAAAGCCAAAATATGTGGTTCACTCCACTTCCATTGTAGGAGATGTGTATGATTGTTTTATAAATCTGGCGACCTCAACTTGCCCCCACAAAACATCGACCCGGGTGGAGCGTCGTTCATTTGTTTATGATCGCCGGAAATGGCCACGTTCTATTCAGTGAAAAGCGGCGGTTGTGGGGGTTGTTAGCTTACCTTCATCCATCATGTAGATCGATGCAGAGAGAGAGAGTGAGTGAGCACACGCACTCCATAAATCTGTGCCCCCTTTAAAAAAACATGCATTTGAAAGGATTGATTGATTTTACTGTTCGTATTTCATTGCAGGTAAAAAAAATAAAATGGATTTCGATTAATATGTTTCAGAATAACGCTTTACAAGTGAAATATGGATTGGATATATAAAAAGTACTCTAAAAATTCTAACCAATGGTGCAAATAAATTTAAAATTGAATAACTTTTTGCGTATTTTATCTCAAGTTTATTTTACAGAGAACAGAGAGCTAATAACATTCGGAAAAGTGGGTTTAACAGCTTTTTGCTGCTATTTGTGTCACTACCCGAGGGACCGTAGAACTGTGACAATCGCAATATTATACAGACTAATACTGCAACAGGAATAGCTTCGCTTTTACGGTATATTTAGAAAAATCGCATTCTTTCTTAATTGATTTGGCTATTTTAAAACAATACTTGTGAAAGTCATGCTTAATTTGTTTAAATTCCATTTAAATACACGACACAACATTTGGAGAAATTGACAAAAACATACGGTAAGTTTCACAAGACAATAATTAGTAATTAACAACCGGGACATAAAAAACTTTTGTAATCAAATTTTCAATTTTTTTGCATTAATTACTTTATTCGTTAACATGACCCAATAGCAATAAGTTTAAATGGTTTGCATGTAAATATTGTTTTGGAGTCCACGGTGTCGCTATCTCGCCGAGTGCAGTCTAAATACTCACCGCATATATCTCTAAGCCCCCACCACCGGTGTAGATATATTGGCGACCCAGTCTCTGCTGGGCAAGCCACTACTACGCGTCTGCAATCAGACAGACAGAGGGGCAAAACTACAACCAGACACTGATACGACCAATTGCAACCAACGGTCCTAGTTAAAAAGTTTCCAAACCGCTACTTCAATTTTATTGCGGGTTGGATTGTATGGTCATGAGCTTTAGGCGCGTAGTAGTGGGGTCTATAAGCTCCAATATATACATAACAATCGTGCAAATCGTGAAAAAAGCATGAAAATTGGTGAATTTACTAATATGATATCACGGAGTCCAAAAATCGATGACCCCAAGTTGAGTTACTGTAACTATCTAATTAATTGATTAATTAAATTAATGATAATTAACCAATAATTTTTTTTAAAGGAGACAACACAGTGGGACATTGGTACCCAAATGAAAGCTTATTTTACGGGAATGAATAAATGAAAAATTTTTAAAAAATTTAAATTAATTAATCATCAAATTTAAATTGAATTTTAGTAATATTTTACCACTTCGATTTATGTATAATTATGTAAAACCTAAAATTCTACCGATTGTCATACAATTTCACCCCTAACTAACATAATGCCAAAATCCAAATTTTTTTGGTGGTCCAAACAAAATTCTTCAACTCCCAGATGAATGGATTTAATAAAATTAACAATTAGATTAATACCAGTTAAATGTTGACATTCACAAACCACAGTAATTTATGTATCAAATAATAATAAAACAAGCAAAATAAAAAGAAAAGTGATGGCCCTAAGGTCGGATTCTTATCACTTTCCCATTAATTCAATTAATTCAATTAACGACAATTAATCACAAAAATTACAAAATTAATGTAAAAAATAAACACAGCATAGTCGACTTGGGTATCAAATGAAAGCTTATTTCACGAGTAAATAATATAAGAAAAAATATTTTTCAAATTTAATTAATCATCCAATTAATTACTTTTTAGAAAAATTTATACCACTTTTGACTTTTGTATAGTTATGTTTTCCAAAAACTTTACCGATTGTCATAAAATTTCACCATTTTAATAACATAATGCCAATTAACCCAAAATTTTTGATGGCCCCAAACGAAATTCCGGCACTCCCAGTAAATGGATTAAGAAATTGAGAATGAGCTAGATTCCTTAAAATTGTCTTAACATTCAATTATGCGCTACGATTGACAATTTTAGATTAAAAAACAATATGATCACAATAAACCTAAATAATGATGGGTCCAAATTAATTCCGCTTAATTATTATTAATGGAATTAATGGAATTAATTATATTTATTTCAATCAAAAAGTGTATATGATCACAACATAGTCGACTTGGGTACCCAAAAGAAAGCTTTTTTATGAATAATAAAAATGTGAAAAATTATTTTGTTGATTAATTAAACAAATTATTAATTAATAAAAACATCTAATTTAATACAACCTAGTAAAATTTTACTCCTTTGGTTATGTATAGGTATCAAAAACTCTACCGATTGTCATTAAATCTTACCACTTCACTAACACGATGTCAAATAAAATAAAATAAAATAATTAACTACTGTGAACTAGCTAATTTTTTATTCATTTATTTAATAAAATGTAAGTAACAGGAATCTCGTTTGGTGCTATTATTATTTTATTTTATTTTATTGACATCGTGTAAGTAAAATGGTAAGATTTTATGACAATCGGTAGAGTTTTTGATACCTATACATAACCAAAGTGGTAAAATTTTACTAGATTGTAGTAATTAGATGATTAATTAATTAATTAGATGATTAATTAATTAACTAAATATATTTTTCACATTTAAATTATTTCTTAAAAAAAACTTCATTTGGTACCCAAGTCGACTATGTTGTGATCATTTACACATTTGATTGAAATAAATATGATAATTCCATTAATACAATTAATAATAATTAAGTGGAATTCAGTTTGGACCATCATTATTTAGGTTTATTGTGATCATATTGTTTTTAATACTACAAATTTTTGTCAACGTAGCGCATAATGAATGTTAAGACAAAATTTTAAGGGAATCTAAAATATTCTCAATTTCCCTTAATCCATTAATCTGGGAGTTGCAGGAATTTCGTTTGGGGCCATCAAAATTTGGATTAATTGGCATTTGTTATTAAAGTGGTGAAATTTTATGACCCAAACGGTAAAGTTTTTTGGGAAAACATAACTATAGGCCTACAAAAGTCAAAAGTGGTATAATTTTACTAAAATGTAATTAAATTTGGATGATTAATAAAATTATGAAAAATATTTTTTCAGATATTATTTACCCGTGAAAGAAGCTTTCATATGATACCCAAGTCGACAATGCTGTGTTTATTTTGTACATTAATTTTGTAATTTTTCTGATTAATTGCCGGGAAATTTAATTAATTGAAGAAATGGGAAAGTGATAAGAACCCGACCTTGGGGCCATCACTTTTCTCTTTATTATGCTTGTTTTTTTTATTATTTTATACATCAGTTGAATGTGGTTTGTGAATGTCAAAATTTAACTGGTATTAATCTAATTATTAATTTTATTAATCCATTCATCTGGGAGTTGAAGAAATTTTGTTTGGGCCCTGAAAATTTGGATTTATTGGCATTATGTTAGTGAGGGGGTGGGAAATTGTATGACAATCGGTAGAATTTTAGGTGTACATAAATTATACATAAAACGAAGTGGTAAAATATTACTAAAATTCAATTAATTAGATGATTAATTAATTTAATTTTTAAATATTTTTTCATTTATTTATTCTTTTTAAAATCAGCTTTCATTTGATACCCAAGTCGACTGTGTTGTCTCCTTTAAAAAAATGTATTGGCTAATTAATCAATTAATTTTATTAATTCAATAAATAAAAAAGTAACAGGAACTTTAAATTGGGGCTATCAATTTTGGATTCCTTGGGTCATATTAGTAAATCACAAATTGTCATGCTTTCTTTACGATTTGCACGATTGTTAGGCTTATAGACCCACGAACGATTTGAAAGTTTTGGGGGGGGGGGGGGAGAATTATGAACAGATTCTGGGGTGTCTGCTGGGGTCTGTGGCCCAGCCCAATCCACCGCAGGCCCTTTTGCCGAAGGCAAAACATATTGTCCCCCATTCTACAGTTTGTCGTCATTTTTAACTGAAAAATGTCAACTCAAGGAATTGCCGTTTTTTTTATGAAGAATTACACAAGTCGTTTTTAAATTTCAATTTCACTGACAAAACTAAACAATCATATTATTTTGTATATAGGGAAAAAACCAAAATCGTTGTAAGACGAGTTTAGAGGGGCCATGTGTTTAGTACCCGTGAACATTAATTGGATTTAAGTAGGTAATTATATTGTGGTAAAATAATAGGGTTTTTAAGTTTTTAAGTTTAAGGGCACGTCAACTGTCCGGCCATAATGCGCCACTTTAGCCAATGATAGGCTAGGGAGGTCTAAGGTAGGGGGAAAAAAGTAATGTGTGTGTAATGTGTGTGTTGTAATGTAATGTGGTGGGCTAAACACATGGCTC
The DNA here is from genome assembly GCA_024449915.1 of Sweltsa coloradensis. Lineage (NCBI taxonomy): Eukaryota > Metazoa > Arthropoda > Insecta > Plecoptera > Chloroperlidae > Sweltsa > Sweltsa coloradensis. Next base: position 22,536 of record JAMZAV010001221.1, read on the forward strand.
ACTCACTCGTCTAACAACGACTTTGGCGTTCCCTAGTATAATCTTTATACAAACATTTGTGGTCACAGACCCTTGTTGAAAAAGATAGGCTTCACCCCAGCTAAATGGAACGGCCGATGTAGACCCCTTAGAACAGGTACTTTCCCCCAGCGTCAATGTATGAAAAAATTAAGACGATTCCGTCTGGGTTCGGGGGAGAATTGGCCAGAGCATTTCTCTGCTAATCGTAAAAGGCGATTCAAGAGAAAAAGGGCCACCTCGCAAACATCAGTAAAAGAGGGAAGTATACTATACTCCCCAAAACCAGAGGCGAGCTCTGGCAATCGTCGTCGGGGACACCTCCCCCCTTTCCCCTTGGGCGACCTCCCGACGACGGTGACAATGACACAACGAACGATGACAAGACAATGACGACCACGACGTGAGAAATCCCCCTTCCTCCCCCTTTCCCCTGGCTGGTTTGACCAGCATGGGCCACTCCTCCCCAAACCCCAGGCTAGAGTCGTGCATTATGACCTAACGGTTGACGCGTCCTTAATCCAAATGAACCCAAAAAAAATAAAATATTTAGGCCTAGGCGAACAGAGAAAGTGGTTTATAGTTTTTTGGTTTCAGGGTGCGTCAACCTTTGTCGTCGTCCTATTATGAAAATGGCTGGGCCCATACGTCCCAATTTATTTTAGTTTGGATAAAGGGTGCGACAACCGCTAGGTCAAAAATCACCACTCTTACCCGAGGATATAGGGAGGAAAATCCCATGCTGGCGCTGGTCAGAAATAGCCACGGGTAAAGGTGAAAGAAAAGGGAGGGTTCTCGCGTCGTGGTCGTCATCGTCTTTGTCATCGTTCGTTTTGTCCTGGTCGTCGTCGTTGGGAAGGTCGTCAGAGAATATGGGGGTCCCCGACAACGACTGCCAGAGCTCGCATTCTAGTTTCGGAAAGTAATATACTACCCTACTTACCAGCTGATGTTTGCGAGATAAAATACGTCGCACTGTTTCTTGTAGATCATCACCAGCCCAAACGAAGTGTATAATAGTATCCTTGATAGCCAGCAATGGCCCAGCATCATTTACAGAATGACAGAAGAAATGAAAACAAAATAATAATAAAACATTTACTTGGTTCATCTGATCGCAAACTTTCACAGGCTCTGTTCTGGGTATTTTAAACATTTGCAATCTAAGTTCAAATTTTTCACATTTTATTTCTTGCGAGCTTAAATCGCAACAGATATTGCTCATTTTGTAAGCAGTTCTCAGTTACCTGGTCACGGATGTGTGTTTAAAATTTCAGCTCAATCTATTTGGCCGTTCGGCCGTATGACCCTGGACAGACAAACATTTAACATACATACATTGGACAATGCTCACGGCCAAGGCCCGATCGAGTAGAGCGTAACAGAATCCTCATTAGCTTTGCTCACTCGTCTAAAAAGTATGTTATGCACAATAATTTAGACAGTTTGGAAATAATTTAAATCAATAGCTCGAAAACTAAAACAAAACTTCCTGCACTCGGACACTGTCCACGATGATTTACAGCAACTATATGCGATCTAAAAACTCAAAAAATGAAAGTGAAGTTAAATATTTGATATGTTTCTAAATAGTGTTTGGTATGCAATAGTGAAAAAGCTGAAATGAGTAGACAAAGATTTTGAATAGCTCTACTTTACTTTACGGTGAGTTGGTTTGAGCATTAAATTTTGGACATTTTCGGATAGGACATTGTTATTGCACATGTCCAGAACATTTCGAATTGGACATTTAGCTCTGGATATTACGAATTGACAATTGATTGATTACCGTTGTCCTGTTCTTTTATGTACTAGCAGTTACGCAAACCCATTTCGAACCCCTATCTCACCTAGTAACACTTCATTAACACGGAAGTTACCTTTTTTTTCTTCAGTTATTCCATTTCAAGATATCTGTTTAATGCGTTAAAATAAAATTTGTATTGTTTTTTTAAATGATGGTCTTACGTTGAAAATAGCTAAAGCTTCTTACGAACTGATACTTATATAATTCACTCATATAAAAGCACAAAATAAGATAACAAAGAACACTCAAACTTTCTTCAGTGCTTTTATTGGGGGAAGATTCAAACTATAAAGAGCATGCATCATACCTTGCACCACAGAAAAGTACGACTTTAGCAATAACGTTGGCTTGCGACTCAACCAATAAATGTGTGTGTGTGTGAATGAGTTGATGAACGGGTCTGGTATTGTAAGTAAAGGAATGTGAAAATGAACAAATTCCGAAGATTTTTGAAATCTTCAGACGTCGACAATAACGTGCTGATTGAAAATATATCATTGAAATCGTGCAGTGCTAGCATAACCAGCAACCAATACTAAGACTTAGGACCTACTGACCTTTCAACTAGTTAAGTCTTTTTAAAATATACACTTATGACTGTTTGGTAAAAATCGTGAATATAATCAAAATATTTAAAGTTGACTTATCATATTTACTAAGCACACGTTAAGGACAATACTACCATTTGAGCTATTTTTTTTTTTATCGTGGGAAACCTGTTATAGGGTGCAATTAGCCCCTCTTCAGGTGAACTAGGTATGTGCGGATAGGAAATTGTGAAAGGATGTCCGAGGGCTGTTTAAGAGGACTCAATCCCTTGCATTCGCCTTAACGACTGAGGAAAACCTCGGAAAAAACCTTCAATCAGGATTGACGGTCTCGACGGGATTCGAACCCCGAATCAGAGTCGAGCGCTTAGCGCCCGAGCCAACACTGTCGGTATTTGAGCAATAATATGAATATGCCGACGGCGTTGGCTCGAGGTAAAGCGCGCGACTCTGATAAGGAAGGTCTCAGGTTCAAATCCCGTCGAAACCAGCAATCCTTGCTGAATGTTTCCCCGAGGTTTTCACAATTGTCCTTACTCTGATATACCTAGTTAGTAGTTATAGACGCGAGAAGAAGGGCGTGCATTGTACCCTGAGCAGGTTTCCCGTGATAAATTGTGGAACATATACATATTTATGTAAATTTACGAATTTAAATGTAGGCATACACGATTGAAAGTGAATCATTTTTTAAGTGTTGGTTTCCTCCATCATCTAAGGAAATGATTTATACTATTGGCGGCTTCGCGAACGCTTTTTCCAATCGCATTGATGCATGAGCTTTTTTGTTTCTTGTTAGTTATACACCTGTTTAAATGCTTATATTAAAACCTTTATTTCTATAAATTCTGGCTAGCTTTTTCAACTTTTTCTTTCAAAAGCCAATACATTACCATAACCTTAATGTCCATATGAACGTTGTAGCCTCTCCTGTTTGGTCAAAATCGGCCCAATTATCACGAAAATATCGCAATAAAAAGTTGTAAATGTACGATATTCATGAGAAATATTTCTTCGATTGTACACAAAAACTCGGCAGATCTAAGTTCAGAGATTTCAAAGGTCCCCTCTAATTTTCATCAAGATCGCATATGCCGTTTACCCGGTAGAAAGTGAACAAACAGACTTTTAAAAAAAAATTAAAAAAAAATAACATCCGAGCTATTTTTTGGGGGGTCAGTGAAATTGAAGTCTTCGCTTCGCTCATCCTATTAGATATCCTTACGCCATGGGGTTCCTCCTCCCTCATACGCAATACGCCATTTGGAAATCACTCGACCGTGTTAGACAGGCGTACGGTATATGCAAAACCAACCTGAAGAAGTGGGTCTTTTTGCCAGTGGGGGAGGATGCCCTCTGCGAATGAGGAGACAAACAAGTCCCTTCTCACCTTCTAGTCTGTCCAACAATGGGGAATTGCTGTAACCAAGACGATCGAATACAGGCAAATGAGAGGGCCACAGATGCCGCTGTTTTTAACGGCGGATGTATTTGATCCGGACACGGAAATTCAATTACCTCATCTGCAGGACTATCAAACAAAGCTGATCTTACCATCAGTATTTCGATCGCTAATCAACTCCAGCTAGCGGTACTAAATGTACCTGGCTGGCACGGCTTCGTGGTAAGCATTTAGCCTATACCGCACGGGGAGTTGGGGTTCGATGCCCGTTAGATAAATTTTTTTCTATATTTTTACACGCAGATATTTTTGAGGCGTGTTAAATGGGAAATAAAAATTAGGTGATTTTGTTTTATCTTGGAAATTTGTTAATGTTTCACGCTAATACGTTTCGAACACGATTCGCATTTTAAATGTTTAATTTAAATAACTAGGGAAACGCCAAAGTCGTTGTTAAACGAGTGAGTGAGCCAAGTGTCGAGTACCCGGGAACATCCCATTTCCTCCCATATAGCCAAGGCTGGACCGAGCCCAGTATGGGGAATGATAACGGGTATTATACACATGGCGCTCACTCACTCATTTAACAACGACTTTGGCGTTTCCCTAGTAGACTTGACGTGAGAAACTAGGGCGCTTCAACCGGTTAGGTCATATTGCGCCACCTGTGAATGAAAGTAAATTAGAAGAGTTAATGCAGGTATGTTTGATGATTAGATTGTTTTCTAAGTGTATAAATAACAAAATAAATTGAAGATGAAGAAAGTAATAGCAAAATAAAAGTTATGTATGTAAATAAAAATAAAGAAAAGAAAGAAATGTGTATGAAGTTAATTAAAGTTTGTTAAATAGATTACTTTGGATGAGAAATTTGGAAAGTTTGTCGCCGTTATCATATGATAGAAGTTCTTCATATGATTGGGAGAGATCGAATTGCATGCGCAAGGCATCATATTTGGTACATTCTGCTAGCATATGATGTACGGTTAAAGGTACATCACATGTGTCACATATGGGAATAACCCAATACATGAGGCGGAAAGGACCGGCGTGGGAAGGCACTGCAAGAGATCGGGTCAGCAATACTTACTTAGTGAGAGGCTAAATACAAGTACTAAGAACGAAAGCAATGGACAAGTGATCTCAGCCTGGAGACATGAGCAACAGGGTCATTAGAGACGGGTGCATCCCAGTGGGAATACGGCGATGACAGCACCTTGGCGATACCGCAGGGCCACTACTCGGAAGTATGGAACTGACTGGGGAGGCTAAATACAAGTCTAGAAGATTTGGAACGTGTTCTCGCGACTGCTACGATAACAGATAACATTGCTAGGCAATAATAACAATGTTATAGAAACACACCAAGAACTGCGCCCTTAAAAAAAAAAAAAACATTCCGGATCCTTTTCTCCAGTGTAGTGAATTGGAATCTTCGCTTCGCTCGCTACGCTCGCTACGCTCATCCAAAAACAATTGAAAATGTGTCTGCCGCAGTGCTGCCTTGACAGCCTGGCCATACACACTCAAAGCCTCAGAGACTCTCACGCCAGCCTACGCATTGGCCTTCACTTGGGTGTCATTTTCTAACTTATAGCTTGGTTTCCCTAGTAATTAATACATACTTTGTTAAAAAAAAAAAAAAAAACTCACTTGTTAATTATGTATATCCCTTTACATTTGATTAGGCCTACTATAACCAACATTTTACTTGTTATTCGTTAAAATCTTGTCGTATCGGCTAAATTTAGATTATAACATGAGTTCGGGAAGTCATCCAGGCTTTGATGCGGAATGCATGGGTTATTCCGGAACAATTTGACCCCTTATTTCCATTTTAAAACATTATGAGTTTGTTTTGTTTAAACATCTATATATATATATATATATATATATATAATAACAAAGAACTCTCAAACTTTCTTCAGTGCTTTTATTGGGGGAAGATTAAAGAGCATGCATCATACCTTGCACCACAGACATGCTTCTAAAGCATGCTTCTGTTCTATCAGAGAAATTGTTGTAATATTATTGTTCCTTATTTTGGGGCGTAAATATGTCATAAAAATGGTCAATTTGTAGGACTTTCTCAAGGGATTTTTTAAATTCTGTCAATGTCGTCCGGTAAAGTTTCAGTCATATACTTCCAAAAAACTCAATTTTCTACAAATAAGAATTTAAAAATGGTCCAGAATAGAAAATAAGTTATATGAATTCTGCGACCAAGCGAGTTTTAAGTGAGCCTTTAATTTTGTAAAGATAGGTGTCATGAGCTCATCCAACCGTATTCAAAGAATGAAAATTAGGTGGCCAAAAAGTCACCGTTTTTAAATGCCTTCCTCTGAGATTAAAGGTTAAAATTCCTCAAGTGAGTTTAATAAAAAACTCAAACATTTTGGACGAGGCTTTGAATGGGAATCTCATTAAAAAGTAATTTACCTACTGCATGAACCCACATTTACGAGAGACTTACCGACAAACACGAAAAATTGTGCTTTTGATAACTTAATTAATATATAAACAGATTTTCCGAGTACTATTTTCCGATTGGAGACTTTTTAACTTGTGATTTTGCATGCTAAACTTCCAACGATGTTATTTGTTAATCCAATTATAACTTCAAAAGTTTTAGTTGATATTGGAGAGAGCCTCTTATACGGGTGTTAATGAAATCAAGCATAAAAATAATATTATACTTTTCAATTTAATGTTTCTTCAACGGTTATCCTTCCAATTATATTGTTATAAGACCCAATTTATATAATACGGGTATTTTCATCTTTTCTGCGATCTTTGTCAGGTCTTGCATTAGGAGATCTTGTAGTACAAACAAAGCCACAATCTCGATATTGTTGTAAAATTCATCGTATTTAGTTACATTCACTAGTTGTAGTAGGGTACTGTTGGTAATCTACTAGTTGTAGTAGGGTACTGTTGGCAATCTACTAGTTGTAGTAGGACCTTTGAATCTACTAGTTGTAGTAGGTACGTTGGTAATCTACTAGTTGTAGTAGGGTCTGTTGGCAAATCTACTAGTTGTAGTAGGTACTGTTGGTATCTACAGTTTACTGCCAGAACTGTTTTCAATCTTCATTGGCATTTTCCGGTCCACCAGTCTTGTCTCCATGTATCCACTCCATGTTCCATCCGCTTTACTAGGCTTACGCACCTTTTCCATGTAGCTCGACCTAGACTTTCTATTACCCGTAGATCAATCACCTTTCGTTTACCTTCATTTTATAATTTACCAAAGTTCGACATATTCTCTGATTTAAAAAAAAAATCAATCCGTGATTAGACTGCAGTTGAAGGTCATTAGCATTTCCCCCTCTTTTCTATAACAATATTTTTATTTTTTAAACATTATTTACTCTTATGTTTTGTTGCACTTATAATTTTGATATATTTGTTTATTGTTAATCACCATATAATTATTTGTTAATTTGTAAGTGTATAACTGTAATTTTAATTTTTACTTTATTTATAAATTTATTAGGATTGTATACGTAAAATGGTACTTGTGCTGTATAGACTCTCATGTGAATAAATATAAATAAATAAATAAATAAAAATTACTAATTACAACTTGGCCTAATCTACTAATAGGCTATAATTTTCCACATACAATATAGAAAGTTGTTTACTTTTTTAAATACATCTTCAAAAATACTACTACTAATACTACTACTTATAATATACTTACTAGTGTCGTTGTAACTTTACTCAAGTGTAACAAATTACATGTCTGATACCTTCGGCGATGCCATACCAAAAGGGACGTCAACCGAGATCCCAAAACCAGTGTTGGGAGGGATTTACGAAAGTGGACCTGTTACTCACTCACACATTCACACTCACACTCGCACTCACATTCACACTTGCACTCATATTCACACTCACACTACACTCGCACTCACATTTACTCACATTTAACATTCCATTTCAACCTGACCTTCTATACTAAGAGGTAGAAGTAATTGTCACCCATCACCTCCAATGGAAAATGTTTCTTCTAAGGCACAAGATGCAACGACAAATACTAATATTACCTTAGATCTTGTACTGATATCTAAGAGGTATATTATGATTGATAACCACTCGAATTGAAAGGAATTTAGTCAGTTTCATTTATTTCGTAGAGTAACTTAGGTGGGTAGACTTCAAAGAAGTGAAATCCGTGTCTTTCCTTCAGAAAATATGTGTCTAGCAAGCTATTCTAGCAAAGTGCAAGATGTATGATTTAAACATTATTTGCCACGTGGTCTGTTGCCATTGTTATACGAGTCCGAACATAATAATATTATTATGGTTTATGGCTGGAAGAATGGCATTGAATGACATCGTCAAACTACAGATTGTTGTATATAACTGTTTTCAACAATGAGATCATGAATAAAAAAATCTTACGTTTATGTTTATTATTGTATATTATTGTTTATTGTAGTATGTTATTGTTCCCACTGCCATCTATAATCTGAGGATGATACGAAATTTAATATATTGGGACTTTTCACTGTTCTTTTTACATATTTAAAATAATATTTCGACTGAAGGTTGAACAAAAGAATATATTTGAGCGAGCGTAGCGAGCGTCCCTCCACCTGACTCTTATGGCTCGAATGTCTGTTTGTTTTTTTTTTTCTGTTACTGCTTGTTTTTCTTTCTGTTACTGCTTCGGTACAGGTCGCACCGTTTCTCTGATCGACCTGAAATTTTGCACACATGTGCATACTACCTATGCGGGTTGCTGTATAGTTTTGTGGCAAAATCGTTCAAAAAGTTAAAAAGTTACATTAAAGTTAATCGAAAGTTTTTTTTTTAAAACTAAACGGCGACAAAATCTGAGGTGGCCAAATCATTAAGAATGTCCGTCCGGTCACGAATATGTTAATTTTATTTTGATCCGATAAGTAGTGTAGATGGAAATTACATTATAACAAAGAACCGTTACCATGGCAACGGAAAGTCGCGCAGCTTCTTTGGCTCATGATAGCGGTCGAACGGAGGCTCGGATCGAGTTGAAATTTTGACTTTCCGCAAGCTTCGTTCCAGATTGAATGCCATTAGTTTTGTGGCAAAATCGTTCAAAAAGTTATAAAGTTACATTAAAGTTAATCTAAAGTTTTTTTTTTAAAACTGAACGGCGACAAAATCTGAGGTAGCCAAATCTTTTAGAATGTCCGTCCGGTCACGAATATGTTAATTTTATTTTGATCCGATAAGTAGTGTAGATAGAAATTACATTTTAACAAAAGTAACGTTACCATGGCAACGAAAAGTCGAACAAGAATTCTGGTCACTATGCACTGCCACCTAGAAGTAATCAAGAGTTAAAATAGTTTTCCCAAAGAAATGATGTCAAGGTCCTCTAGATGGCGGTGAATTTTATCCATTCTCTCCTATTTTACAAATTTTCAGCTAAATCGGTCAAGACCTTAAAGACTTATTGGTATGTAACTTTATGGGAATGTCGTACTCGGGTCGTGTTGCACGTACCGGTGCTCGCTCAACAACGCGACGGGACTTTAGCGTTTTCCTAGTTAACAATCCATTTTTTGGATGAGCAAAGCGAAGACTTCAATTTCACTAACCCACCAAAAAATTTAGCTCGGGTGTTTTTTGTCTGTTAGATCGCGCTCTACCAAGCAAACGGCATATTATGCGATCTCGATGAAAATTTTGAGGGTACCTTCGAAATCTCTTATCTAAAACTTGCCACGTTTTTGGGTACAATCGATCAAATATTTCTTATTATTATCGTACTTTCACGATTTGTTTCGATTTCTATTTAGATATTTTCGTGATATTTGGGCCGATATTCAACCATGAAAGCTCATCTATCAACGCGACTGGAAAAAGCGTTAGCGATGCGGCCTACTTTTTAAATAATAGAGATGGCATTAAACCATTTCTGCCATCAAATTTAATAATATTAACAAAAATTAAACGATGGATATATAAATTAATTGAATCCCAGAAGAATTCGAACAAAAGGTATATGGACGATTGGACATGTAGTAGAGTCAATGAAGTGGATCATTATTGAGCGAGCGTAGCGAGCGTCTCCACTTGACTCTTATGGCTCGAATGTCTGTTTTTGTTTTTGTTTTTGTTTTTTTTGTTTTTTCTGTTACTGCTTCGGTACAGGTCGCACCGTTTCTCTGATCGACCTGAAATTTGGCACACATGTATCATACCACCTAGGCGGGTTGCTGTATGGTTTTTGAACAAAATCCGATTTTTGGTTATTGGAAAAAAAAAAAAAATGTTCCGATAGTTATGAAATTTTGCAGGGTCAATAAGTACCACATTCTCTCCTATTTTACAAATTTTTAGCTAAATCGGTCAAGACCTTAAGTAGTGTAGATAGAAATTACATTTTAACAAAAGTAACGTTACCATGGCAACGTCAATCAAAGAAATCAAAGAGTGAAAATAGTTTTCCCAAAGAAATGATGTCAAGTGTGTGTTGTGTGGATTTTATCCATTCTCTCCTATTTTATTCAGCTAAATCGGTCAAGACCTTACAGACTTATTGGTATGTAACATTATGGGAATGTCGTACTCGGGTCGTGTTGCACGTGCCGGTGCTCGCTCAACAACGCGACGGAACTTGAGCGTTTTCCTAGTATACTGTCCACCTTGTTGAGTAGAGTAGTTTTATAGACTTGCACAACGAGGTTACAGTTACCACTGCAAGTCTGTTGATCTGTATACATCCCCTTAGCAACGAACCGGACCAACTAAATCAATCCTCGTGCACTCGTGCAACAAAATAGAGGAACTTTGAGATATTTCTGGATACCCTCCCTCCTGCTGATTTCCTTTCTCTTAGCGAACATTGGCTTTGACAAGATAACCTATAGAGGCAATCTCTATGCATGGTTATGAACTTGCAGATACTACTCGAGTTCTGCTAAGATCTGCCATTTTGCTGAACAAGAAGTTGGTTTCAAACCCCGCCCAGATATCCGTGCCAGATTATTAGTTTTTATGTGTGTGACATATAAGTGCTGAATCCATCTCCCTTCCTACTAATAGCTCTATATTTAGGGCTCTTGTTTAAGGCAACCTATGCGAATTCTTCAGCTGTCTCAAAGCTATCGCGAGAAAAATACATTTCTTGGTCTAAAAACAGTAATATGCAGCGATTCTATTGTTAACTCCCTAGATCCTAAGATTGGCTCCATCGGATGCATGCGGTGGTGATCAGGATTGTGACTTATCTAGATTAAATTATCTAAATAATCTATCTAGGTAAAATCAGTTTTCTATTACTTTATCTATAGCTAGGCCCAAGTTTTTCGGTGTTATCTTTTTCTATTGTCTAGATGAAATGAAGTTTATCTTATCTAAGCTTTTTAAGTTTTTAGGTAATATTTTATAGATAAAATAAAAACAATTATGTAGACAAAAATATAATAATTAATCACTTTTTTAAATGAAAAATTCTTGTACTAGTTTTAAGGTTTACTATGTTATTTTAATCGTAGTTCCGCATATTTGTAAATGATTCTAGATAAGCATATCACTTGTCAAGTCTGACAAAAATTAAGATTGACAAGAAAAGTTACTGTTCTGGGGAAAAAATAATATTTAAAAAAACACGTCAATCTCAATAAGTATTATCTGTTATCTAAACTCAAATATCTAGATAATTATTTTTATCGTCTATCTTTTATCTAGATAAATTCTACATTTTTATTTTATCTTGATAACATTTTTGAGAATTATCTTTATCTAGATAAAAAATAAATTATCTAGTCACAACACTGATGGTGACAATATGTAAAATAATATTTGTAAACGTACCAACAAAGAAAAGACCATCTACTTGTCCTGTAGGGCGCCACAGCCAAGTCGCGTTGCGTTCACTCTGACACCATACGACAAGCCGAATTGGGGTGTTCTCGAGGTGTCACCCTGCCTTCATGAAACGTGTAATGAACTTGAATATCATCATAATCAGGAGGATTAAGGTACCTGACATCACATGCTGAATTTGATAAGTGTATGAATATTTCTTCTGGATGAAAAAATGGGTTGAAACTTGCAACATGCTCAAACTCACTTTCAGGATGTTAGTAATACTCCTCTTAGTGCTTTATTTGTAGGTTTATTCTGATCAAACGGGTTGGTCAACAATGTTTAAATTGTACATGGACATTTGACATATGAAAGAAAAATTAAAAACGTGAACTGTATGGTATATAATAAATATCACGGTTTTAATATAAGCCTTTACCTTACATAGAGGCTAAAACTAGGAAAACGCTCAGTTGGACGCGTTGTTGAGCGAGCACCGTTACGTGCAACACGACCCGAGTACGACATTCCCATAATGTAAAAAACCAATAAGTCTTTTAGGTCTTGACCGATTTAGCTGAAAATTTGTAAAATAGGAGAGAATGGATAAAATCCACCGCCATCTAGAGAACCTTGACATCATTTCTTTGGGAAAACTATTTTACTCTTGATTTCTTCTAGGTGGCAGTACATAGTGACCAGAATTCTTGTGCGACTTTTCGTTGCCATGGTAACGTTACTTTTGTTAAAATGTAATTGCTATCTACACTACTTATCGGATCAAAATAAAAATTAACATATTCGTGACCGGACGGACATTCTAAATGACTTGGCCACCTCAGATTTTGTCGCCGTTTAGTTTAAAAAAAAAACTTAAGATTACTTTAATGTAACTTTATAACTTTTTGAACGATTTTGCCACAAAACTAATGGCATTCAATCGGGAACGAAACTTGCGGATGGTCAAAATTTCAACTCGATCCGAGCCTCCGTTTGACCGCTATCATGAGCCAAAAAAGCTGTGCGACTTTCCGTTGCCATGGTAGCGGGACTTTGTTATAATGTAATTTCCATCTACACTACTTATCGGATCAAAATAAAAATAACATATTCGTGATCGGACGGACATTTCTAAATGATTTGGCCACCTCAGATTTTGTCGCAGTTTAGTTAAAAAAAAACTTTCGATTAACTTTAATGTAACTTTTTAACTTTTTGAACGATTTTGCCACAAAACTATACAGCAACCCGCCTAGGTGGTATGTACATGTGTGCAAAATTTCAGGTCGATCAGAGAAACGGTACGACCTGTATCGAAGCAGTAACAGAAAAAAAAACAGACATTCGAGCCATAAGAGTCAAGTGGAGACGCTCGCTTCGCTCGCTCAATTACTAGGAAAACGCTCAGTTGGACGCGTTGTTGAGCGAGCACCGGTACGTGCAACATGACCCGAGTACGACATTCCCATTAGGCCCACCACACAGTGTAGGCCTAACTGGATATTGACATTGTACACTGTATACTATTCAAACATCTTTGCATTGTACTAATTCACGTCATGCCTTCTAAAGTGTATCTGTGTATCTTCACTGCCTCCTTTATTTTTTAGCATCATTTTTCGAATTATGATTACCAAGAAGTCTTTAACGTCTTGACCGATTTAGCTGAAAATTTAAAAAATAGGAGAGAATGGTGTACTAATTGACCCTGCAAAATTTCATAACGATCGGAACATTTTTATTTTTTTATTTTTTTATTTTATTTTTTATTTTTTATAACCAACGATCGGATTTTGTTCAAAAACTATACAGCAACCCGCCTAGGTGGTATGTACATGTGTGAAAAATTTCAGGTCGATCAGAGAAACGGTGCGACCTGTATCGAAGCAGTGGAAAAAAAAACAGACATTCGAGCCATAAGAGTCAAGTGGAGACGCTCGCTTCGCTCGCTCAATAATTGTAACTATAGAAACAAAACAATAATCTTCTACGGTGTTACTGAAAACCTTATGTTGAGAGAAGTGTTGCGTTATTTTATATTTTTATATTGTTAGTTGTTAATACCATTGCAGAAGACAGAATCCCACAATTTGTAAAAAACGGCAGCCAAGCTCTCCTTCCAAAGTCTTCGGCTGTGAATGCTGTGAGATATAGAAGTTGAGCCAAGCAATTCATTCATTCTCCCTAGTTTCGCATTGAAAAGAAGTAAGATCATTTCGCCTGTTGACGAGCGCCAAGCCAACCATTTTCTTGGTAAAAAAAGTAAACATTTTAAACCCAAAATCATAAAAAATTACTTGGCCATTGACTTTTTAGAGTCCTCGTACCAAAATTAATTAATTAATTAATTAGTTTAAAATTTTAACTTTTTTACCACGAAAATGGTTGGCTTGGCGCTCGTCAACAGGCGAAATGATCTTACTTCTTTTTAATGTGAAACTAGGGAGAAAGAATGAAATGCTTGGCTCAACTTCTATATCTCACAGCATTCTCAGCCGAAGACTTTGGAAGGAGAGCTTGGCTGCAATTTTTTTTTTTACAAATTTTTGTATTTTAGGGGGATATCACATCCGGGGATATCGTGAAATAGTGTAAAGGTGGATGCAGTGTCTTTTAAAACAGATTGTCTAGAAACAAAAGCTACCATCTTTTGTTTTTGTTTACAATCTGTAGTTGGCAATATACAATGTTTTTATTAAATGTCCTATGGTTAAAGTCGTCTTGGGTGTTTGTGTGAATGATTTGTTGACCGGAATATAACACATTGACGCATAATTTTAATCAGCAATTAAAATATTAAAATTGTATTAAATACGACCTAAAGTTTTTCCCAAAGTTAAGGGTGGTAGGGAACAGTGGGGGGTGAAATATCGCTTGCCTCCTGGCGGATTATTATGTTTCATATTATTATGTACCATCATGCTAAATTTCATGCTGATAACTCATTCGGTGCCTTCATGGTGAATGCTGGAAATCAAGGTAAAAATAACATAAACTATTAGGGATGGGGGTTGAAAAAATGTGGTTTAGGAAATGAGAATAGGCCGATTTTGTTGCAACACATTAAAACATAATTTACTTATTTGAATAAAAATTCAATTTTGGGTTAGAGCTATGAATTATTCAAATTTTAGGGGATGATGAAGGGGGTGTTGGGGGTGGAATATCGCTTGTCTCTCTGCAAATTATTTTTCATATTAGTATGTACCATCATGCTAAATTTCATGCAGATAACTCATTAGGTGCCTTCATGGTGAATGCTGGAAATCAAGGTAAAAATAATATAAGCTATATATGGGGTTTAGGAAATGAGAATAGGCCGATTGGGTTAAAACACATTAAAACATAATTTTAATAACTAATTTGAATAAAACATCAATTTTAGATTAGAGCACTGAATTATTCCAATTTAAGGGGGTGTTGGGGGTGGAATATCGCTTGCCTCTCTCTTTTCATATTATTATGTACCATCATGTCAAATTTCATGATGATAACTCATTAAGTGTCTTCATGGTGAATGCTGGAAATCAAGGTAAAAATAATATAAACTATTAGGGATGGGGGTTGACAAAATGTGGTTTAGGAAATGAGAATAGGCCGATTGGGTTGAAACACATTAAAACATAATTTACTAATTTGAATAAAAATTCAATTTTGGGTTAGAGCTATGAATTATTCCAATTTTAGGGGATGATTTAGGGGGTGTTAGGGGTGGAATATCGCTTGCCTCTCGGCGAATTATTTTTCATATTAGTATGTACCATCATGACAAATTTCATGCTGATAACTCATAAGGTGCCTTCTTGGTGAATGCTGGAAATCAAGGTAAAAATAATATAAGCTATAAGGGATGGGGGTTGAAAAAAATGAGGTTTAGGAAATGATAATAGACCGATTGGGTTAAAACACATTAAAACATAATTTTAATAACTAATTTGAATAAAACACCAATTTTAGATTAGAGCTATGAATTATTCCAATTTTAGGGGGTGTTGGGGGTGGAATATCGCTTGCCTCTCGGCGGATTATTTTTCATATTATTGTGTACCATCATGTTCAATTGCATGATGATAACTCATCATCTCATCGCCTCACGAAGGCACCCTTCGTGGTAAATGCTGGAAATCAAGGTAAAAATAATATCAACTATTAGGGATGGGGGTTGACAAAATGTGGTTTATATAATGAGAATAGGCCGATTGGATTCAAACACTTAAGAACACAATTTTAATAACTAATTTGAATAAAAATTCAATTTTGGGTTAGAGCTATGAATTATTTTAATTTTAGGGGATGATTTAGGGGGGGGGGGGGGGGTGGAATATTGCTTGTCTCTCGACGGAAGGTTGTGAGTCTGAGATACATCTAAGTGTGGTCCAAGTTTCATAGTTCTAAGATGTACCGTTTTTCTGTAGGCTCTTATTCCAGTCTATAGCACCAACCAACCAACCAACCAACCAACCAACCAACCAACCAGCCGAAAGATTTTCATCGATTTTTACGCACTTTTTTAACACAGAACGGGTTATCGGATCGGGCTGATTTTTTTTTGGTGTATTATGGACCACATATCAGGTCATATACCGAGTTCTAAGATTGTAAATCTTTCGGGACGGCGTGTGCAGATAGCTGAAAACCCCCCAACTCGGGTAGCTGTAAACAGGGCCGAGTTATCGTCGCCTACTTGCAGTCGCGTGCGCTTGGCTGCGGGCGAACGACCGTCGCCCTAGATAACAAGATCACTAATTTGTATTTATACAATTGTAACATTTACAATACGGAAAATTGACAAGTAATAAAGTTTTTTTTTAATATATTTAAAATAAATAATGAAAATGAAGAGTGAACTATGAATATAATGAGAAATCTACATAGTGAGACTACTTTAAAAACACTTCTTTAATTTTTTCAACACATTTTGCAATGGAACCGAAAAATTAATGATATACCACGCACACACAAAACTTTTAAAATACCATTTTAAAGGGGTATTTAACCGCTAAACTCAAAAAATATATTTCATTCAGGCTAACTAGTAATGAATTTAGCAATTAACAGAAAAATTATTGGGGCCACCATGACCTCCCAAAAAATTGTCAAACATGACAATTTTCGAGCTAGGTCCCATCGGCAAAAATCTCCCATATGAAATAACATGGGGACGATCTTTATGCCCCGTGACCTTGGAGGATTTTGATCCAAAAAAATATTGGCCATTATTGACGTACTCTACAGCCTTTTCTGTAAATTTTCTATATTTTGTTTTGTAATTTGGGCAAGTAGTTCGGTCAAAATATGCTGATTACCAAGATGGAGTGTGATTTTGGAATGCATATTTTTGCGTGTTTAAGGGTATATTTGGGCACAGTTGCAAGACACGATGTTATAGAGGGGCATTTTAGATTGGTACTATGCTCTAGTATCTATGTGGACCAAAAAAGAAGCAGGTTAAAGCCGATATAGGAAATTTTCCAAAACACCAATTTTCGCCAATTTCTGGATCAAAAAAATTAAAAAATTCGTGTTAAATCACAGTTACAAGATATAATTTTTTAAACGGTCATTTAAGTGTAGTATTGTGCTATAGATCACGTGGTAAAAAATAATTTTTGGGGTTTTCAGCCCCTTTAAGAAGTATTAAGATCTAAATGAATGGCCAAAGCTTATGAACTTTATACAAATCTGAGCACTCGTAATACATAAATTCTCATATTATAGTGATGGAACTTTTAGACCAGGTGAGATTAATGTAAAGAATAATTTGTTGGATTGTTGACTTCTCATAATGAAAAAATGTTCCAGTATTGTTCAATATCTATTTGTTTAGTCCAACTTAATAATTACACAAATCCACTTTGCCTCGTGCAAAGCTTGGCAAAGTATATTTTCACGAACTAGTACATGCAAAAAATAAAACTATGCCATGCTTTGCAAGGATGCAATTCATGTACATTCAATTCAAGGGTAATAGTGGTTCATAAGGTTGGCTTTTCTTTTAGATGTCTATGCTTTTGATTGTGTTATCTTAGGCTGTATTTTTAGAATTTTTTTTTGTTTTAGTGGGTATATTTATCTTATATAAACAATATCGAAACGTTTTATGCAAATCTCATTCTTCGTGACTGCAGGCAAAGAATACTACAAACGTCAATTTATCCAAATCCAGTGCAATTTTCGTTCGTGGAAATATCCAGTATAGTTCTTGTTCATATCAAGAACAACAAAACAAAATTTAAGAAAATGTCATATGTTTGGTGCTGTGTCCTTTTTCTAATTCTGTCTATATGAGATTTTTTTTTTATTTAGTCTAGCAGGTAAGAATAAAGATACTATATATGAGCTGTGATAACATAGGATTGCGGTGATATTTTAAGAAAATTAATATGTTCGTTTGGCAAATTATAGTTTACTGGTAGTTCGCATCACTTAGTCTCATGTCAGCGGGGTTAGGTCTTTTAGTTAAATATCCACAACTCAGTACAAAACTGAGATCGCTCAAAATACGTAAAGTTAATTTACACGAAAAAAATCAGGAAATTCAAACTCTCTTCAACATAAAAAGTTAGAAATCAATATACTTACCAGATAACAGTATTAATTTAGTTAACCTGTGCCATGACGGGACAGGTCGGTCATACTTACCAGTTATATACTGTTACCTTTTTATGTACAATCTTATGATTACTACACGTTTTAGATCAGCGATTTACAGAATGAAAATTAATTTCTTGACACAATTAATTTAAGTGAAACACAAATTTGGAAATAGGTGGCGAATTATTTTCGAATGTTGAATAAGATATTTCAAAATTAAATCGTTAGAATGCGTGTGCGTCCAGAGTGTACTTGATTTTTGGTTTCAGTTGTTCGCGATATTGTCGTCCACGTAGATGTGAGCGAATTTTTGGTCTCAAGGTTTCTCTTGTTTCTTTTTAAAAATGTTATGTTGATTCTTACCATAGCGGAAAATTGAACATCACAGATGTAAGGAAATGATAAAAACGGGACAGCATCTACAAACCTTTAATAGAAAAAGTTAGACAGTTTCCTTGAACAGACTGCCAGAACTACATAACTTTGTTTGTGGTTAAATTCAGTTTTAACGAGGTGTAGGAATCACCACACGAAACTCCAACAGTGTGTTTTATGTATGAGGGAACTAGATACTCGCCAACTATGTAGGGCTTACCATGCCACCATTCGCTAACTATAATGCAGCGATGTATGTCCATTTCCCGAATCCATTTAATATTATAATGCGACTTATATTTTCTTCATTTTTCCTCTTCATCATTGATAACATTTTACACTTCTAAAAATAAATATATAAAAATAACTAATCTAGTATTAAGTGTCCACTAACTCAGTTACATAACTGATTTTCAGTAGGAGACTTTAATTTAAACTTTAAATCGAACTAAATTAACCCTGTAGGCGCCGAATCCATCGACAGTTCAGTTATTTGTGCTAGGTTTGAACAGTGGAGGGAATCATCTAGACATAGTCTATAATACTCCCTATATCCACCCATTGTACATCTGCTAGGATCGGATAAGAGATGGAATGAGTCAAACAATGGTCAACCAGAGATCGGATTTTCATTTAGTTACACCGACATACCTCGTTGGGTACGATTCTACCCGCGGGCGACGCCAGAATCAACAAGGAATTTCGTACCAACCTTAGAATTTTGTAGTACTTCGTAGATGCTCTTCTGTTTGTTCACGCTCTAACGGGAAAACGGCATATGCGATCTTAATGAAAATTGGAGGGGACCTTTGAAATCTCTAAACTTAGACCTGCCACGTTTTTGGGTACAATCGAAGACATATTTCTTATGAATATTGTACTTTTTCGATTTTTTTTTCGATTTTTAATGTGATATTTTCGTGACATTTGGGCCGATTCTGACCAAACGGGTGGGGCTACAACGTTTATATTTTACATAGATATTAAGGTAATGGTGATGTTATATCGTTTGAAAAATAAGTTGAAAAATTAGCCAGAATCTATAGAAATAAAGGTTTTATTATATGTTTTTAGAGGTGTATAATAATTAACAAGTAACTATCTAGAAACTTGACAACAATCATATTCAATGTGTACAGAAAGCAAGTCTTCGGGCTTCCAGATATTTAACATTCTATTAATTGGTATTTCCATAGCAATTAGTACTACTTTATAAAAATTATTTTGCAATGGAACTTGAAGTTAATCCTACGCATACTAAAAACTTAAAAAACTCATCCATCAACGCGACTAAAAAAACCGTTCGCGAAGCTGCTTAGTAAATAATATATTATATGTATAAATTATTTTATAATTGTGTATATATGTTTGTATTAATTTGATTATCTAATTATGTGGGAAACGATCTATTATTGAACTTCACCATTTTCGTTGTTGATGTAATAATATTTGCCGACAAAGTAAAGCTGCTTACCTCTACCTTTCTCGATATCTGAAGTTGAAAATTAAATAAGAAAGTCACTTCCGATTTCTCGAAAGTCGTCCTTATTTACTTTGAGCTCGAAAACGACGGACAGATGGACATTTTATCTCGAAGTAGTCAATCTTCCAAAAGCTAGGATTTCGCTTTCAATACATTTAACTTGATTCGTTAGATTCAATGTGCCTTATACTATTTTTACAAGGAGCTTATTTTTAGTTAAGACTTTAGATTTTAATCAATATATGTTACGATTGTCAGGCGGGGAATCTTAGGCTTGCATTTCTGTGGATTTGTTTCTTTCTAATTCCCTGCACGTAATTCTTCTTAACGGTTCTGTTCATTTTACGCAATTTCAAATCCTGAAATATTCCTTACCATATGGGAAAGAATTTGAGCACAGCACTCTTCCAGTTTCTCACTTTCCAGCAATCCAAAACCGTATCGGTAGGTTAGGGTTTAAAGGGTCCGTCCGTCTATAGGAAGACCAGCAGTGCGATTCTGTAAAATAGTCGCTATGATAGCGATAGCGATCACGATTGATATTTCATATCAACCGTTATAAATTATCGTTATCGACCTGATTCTGTAAAATAGTCGCTACGGCCGCCATTTATCGTATCTTGATAGCATAGCATAGCGACTCCTTTTTCATTCTCGTTATCATAGCGATCGCTATCATTTTTACAGAATCAGTCGACACGAGAAATTGTCGCTAAAGTGCCGGAATAACGATCGTTATCTTCCATAACGATTTTACAGAATCAGATCGCTGGCTCGATACCCGGCTGCGATGGAATTTTTTTTCTTGATCGTTTTCCATAAACTCTGATCAATCATTTCTCGGATTAATAATCTGATGACCTCTGGTCTACGTTTTAGAATGCATTATCGTAGTCCAAGGCTAGTACCTGATGAAGGCCTCTGGAAACGAAATTGGTTCAACCCAGTTAACATCTCAAATCTGACTTCACCACGTGATAGTATGCACCTTTTAAAATATACCTAGGCAGGGCGTCACTTCGAATTGTAATATCAGGTTTTTTAAGGGTCCATTTTGATTTTGGATGTGCGATCATTAAAACGGTTTGTCGGTACGCTATTAATATGTACATGTAGCTCGTGACACAGTTGAACGATTTTATGTTTTCTTACACCGATTTTTTTATTTATTTATTTATTCGTTCACTCAAATACAGCATTGCTGTCATTATACATTTTATTTGTAGGTAAAATTGTATGTTCTAAATATTGTATAAATCAATTTCCAATAATTGTATGATTTCATTGTTAAAAAATGCAAACATGGTAAAAAAAATTGTAAATAATTTTACGAAAATGTGATTCAAGCATAAGTTTATAATTGTTTGGTCATTAAGCACTTTGTTTTCAAACATAATTAGGATTTATAAAAGTTATTCATGAACAGCAGTATCAACGAACGTTTTAGTACATAAGTGTTGCATGATGAGAAATTTCATTGGATTGAAAGCTTTTTATCAATGATTTTAGTACAACTTCATTTTGTCATTGTAAGCATAATAATATTTTGAAGTTCCAACCTACAATACAAGCAAATTGTAAAATATAATTATATTAACAATGTGTGTTGAACATATTAATTTATAGATAGTCTATTTTATAGAATTTTCAGTTTCAAAAGAGGAGAAGTGAAATGGTGCTATTTTCACGTCCCAAATTTATTTAATTGCACTTATATTCTTGGAAAGTATAATTTAAGAGGTTATTGAGATTCTCTGAAAACTGAATCTAAATCGGAGAAGTCTTTAGCCCTGGAAAGCAAAGAAATTAACAAAAACTTGTTCCAATAATAAAAAAATCGAGAAAATGGTGCAACAATAGTTCATAAGGGGCACAAGCATAAAAATGTATGAAAAGGAACTATATATGTCCTACTGATCAATAATATATGGACAGAATTAAGATTTCACTCTGTGTGTGAATGAAATGAGGTCCTACACACCTTGTAAAAAGAGACACATACTCTTATTTTGATTGCAAGTTATGTCCCTGCAATTGCATGGTCTCTCTCATCCGACACCATCAAAGCTTGAACATCTTGTTCGGAAGAACGACGAAAACAGTTTTTCTTGAAGTTCTCTGGTCTAAAAAGATGAATCAATGATCTTCGGAAGGTCATGTCCATGGCTACATACACAAGAAACACCGACATATAGTCAACGATGTAAACCAAATAAAGACCATCAAACAGTGTATGGAAGCAGGCACCCGGCATATTACCCTCAGTAATAAAGAAGGTTAGATACAGACTTCCTTCTAAGAGTAACATAGGAGTAACAAGGAAAAGTAAGGTCATAACTATCTTTGATGAAGGATCCGTTGATGTCACTTCCTTCGACAAATCTTTGTTCTCTTCGGTGTTGCCATCTACGTTCACCATCTCCTCGGCAGCTTCGTTGCGACGTTGCCATTGTCTCTTCGCGAGACTCCATCTAACTTTCAAGCCGATCAAAATCACTAAAAGGCACGAAATAAGTTTAAATGCTAACCTATAAACCCATGGCATGACGTTTAGAAATGTGTCTAAGAAGCCTTTACACTGTAACAAATCTTGGGTGATCTACCATTATGTGAGGGCCGCAATCTACTATTATGGAATGGTAAAGTCGACTCCAGAGACTCATAAACGGCAGAAATACCATTATATATTCACGAATACAGTTTACCGATATTATAAATACACGCACACAACGATAATTATAAATGATTTAACAATAATTGAGCCGAGATACTACATTGCTTAAAAAGCAACTACCTATTTAAGAAGCCGGCGAATTTACTATTATGTAAGGAAACATTCACTCGCAGCATATGGTTCAAATGCATTTATAGTTCCGAGAACTCAACTATTAGAGAATGGCTCATATTCCTAAATATTACCGTCAAACTACTATTTATCGCGGCCGGTGATCTCCCATTTTGTGAGGGTAAATTCGCAGGCAGCGTATTGTATATAACACGACATTTTTATGAGGAATCATCTAGATGTGAACGGCTGTGGTACTATAGCGTGTCGTTCAAACTACTATTTATCGCGGCCGGTGAATCTCCAATTATGTGATTGTAAATTCGCAGGAAGTGTATTATCAAAACATCATATTTTTATGATAAATAACGTATATTTAAATGGCTGATTCACTATAGTGTGTCCTTCAAACCACTATTTATCGCGTATGGATAATCTCCAATTCTGTTACGACAAATTCGTTTGCACAATAATGTTAAAACACGATATTTATGTGAGAAAGTCACACATATGTGAATAGCTTATGTACTTTAGTGTGTCCTTCAAAATACTGTTTATCGCGGACGGAGAATCTCCCATTTTATGTAATAAATTCATAGCCAGCGTATTGTTAAAACATTATGTATTTATGAGAAATAACCTATATGTAAATGGTGATGCATTATAGTATGTCCTTCAAACTACTATTTATCGCGTACGGATAATCTCCAATTATGTTCCGACAAAATTCGTGTGCAGCATAATGTTTAAACACGATATTTCTATGAGAAAGTCACACATATGTAAATGGCTTATGCACTATAGTGTGTTCTTCAAAATACAGTTAATCGCGGACGGAGAATAAAATCTCCCATTTTACGGAATAAATTCACAGGCAGCATATTTATAAAGAAACGATATTTCTATGATATATTTTGTGTTCGCTAAGCGACGAAAACGTATGACTTAAAAACCATACTCAATATCGCGTTTATCATGAGATGCATTTCTTCGATATTTAAATTAAAAACGCTGCAGATACAAGGTTATAGTTTTTAGGGCTCCCGGGAATTTAATTACGATTAGAGTAAATAAAAAATAACGAAAAACGTAGAAGATTCATGATAAATTATTATGTTATTATGTTATTAGTATATTATTTTATTTAAACGTGGCAGGTATAACTTCAGACATTTTCAATGAGTCCAACCCGATCAGAATCGAAGTAGCCTTGCTGCCTTTTGAATCGTACTATAACAAACACACAAAAACAATAACTCCTATATTTTTCCTTGCGTTGGACAGTGTAGGTTCGCATTACTCTTCTCGTTAAGATCATTCTTAGTGCAAGTGAAAACATCTTACCTTTAAAAATTGTTATGCATATAGGTTTTCTATGATGTTAAAATAACCCTAAAAATTGATTCCGCAATACTGTGCGATTGGAAAAACTCATTCATCATTCTCCTTGAAAGAGGACTACCTTTATGATAGTCCCAGCATTGGGTTCCCAGCCATGAGATACTGTAACCTAATTCGAACCTACGAGATGCAAATCTATAATTAAAATATATGTGATTTGATCGGTCATGCCGGTGTTGCCTAGCTCAGCCAGAGTCACGAGATTCCAAATTAATAATAAAAAAAAAAAAAAAAAACAGTTGATAAACAAACTTACTTTCTGACAGCTCCCCCACCGCCTCTGATGTTGACACTGCTTCTTACTCCTTCAATTAATATTTAAATATCTTTCTTACAGGCCTAATGATTTAGGAAGCATAGGTAATCCAAATTCTACAATGATAAAATAGTTAAAGTTTCCATTGTCCTGTATATTGTTAACGATTGAGAATCAACAGGTTCCTACCTACCTCACTGAGCTCAGTTATTAATAATCTATCCACTTATTATTATATCCTTCTACTCTCAATTCTGAGGTCATGCAAAATATTATGATTAATTACTTAATTACATGAATTTAAAGATTAAAAGATTAATTTGAATTGTCCTTGTACTCATCTATTTGTCGTCTTCTTGTCGATGTTGTAGGGGGAGGGGGGTACGGTGTCTTGATCTTCATGGGTTGGGCGTTGTTACGGTGAATAGGGGTGCACGGGCTCCAGAGAACGACATGACTAGCTGGTCGTTTTGAGCTGGTTCCGATGACAACACGTGATAGTGATTATCATCAAATTTACGTTGATGGATAACACACACTGCAATTACACATTGTGGCTCTCGTTACCTTCCCGTCCGAACACGCTTGTTTCACTCCGAAATACATTTGACTGACAAGTTTTAACATCACTTTCCAATAGAATAAACCGGGTACTCGCACATTTCACTGTCTTAATTAGTGGAGTAGTGGATAAATCACACTAGACTCATAGTTATAATCACTCGTCGTTACCCCATGTTCGGAACGATTTCACAAGACTCGCGCAAGACTAACACCTCCGTGCACTGTTCGGGAAGACTTTTTCATTTAGGCCCTGCCTCCCTTAAGTATCCAAGCTGTCAGGTGTGGCTCTCTCCCACCCTCGACTCCACGTATAGTTCCTTCATAAGTAGAAAACACTAAAACATTGGTCATTTTAGCCCTGGTCTCCACGACCTTGTTCATGATATTTATCTAACTTTGAACACCTATTTGCTCTTCTCCACCAACATTCCTAGTTGTTTACTCCAAAACTGCACGTACGCCCTTGTGCATTCCCACGTACGCCATATGGCGACAGTCAGACGGGGCGAGTTTAGCCAAGCGAGATAATGTCCATGATTTCTTAACCTAATGCTATTCGAATAGCCAAGATTTCATACAATATCTTCAATTACCCTCTTATTAAACATTGGTTTGATCCAAATCAAACGTATTTCGATTCGTCATTTCAAGACCTATGTATTGAGCTAGTTTAATTTCCCAAAAACTCTCATTTACTACCCTTAATTCACTTGATTAACCATTGATTGGAATGCCTAATTACAGCATCTCAATCGATCATTTGCTTTTCAAATATGATGGCAAGCGACTTTATTACTATATTTTAATAATTTAATTATTGAATTAATCAATAATACTCCCAATTATCGATTTAATTGCCCTTATTTCCTTAAAGGGAAATTTATTCTAGTTATACGGGCATCAAAATAATTAGCTAGAGGGCATTTCGTTACAATACGTTTTTGTCTCTGACCTGCAGTGAACCAGTTTGTTTTCGTAAAAACATTTTTTTAAATGATGCTCATTCTTACTAGGTGGTATCGATGTTTTTTGGTGGACAATGTGTGTTAATGTTTTCTTACCCTTGCAGTCGATGTTTTCTAATATTACCCAAAATATAATAGTTTTAAAGTTTTAACCTTAATTTGTCCAATAAAGAACACTGACACTTTACTGTACTAAAATTGTACATAAATTACCTACCTGTTCAAAAAGTGTCATCGTTAATCAATGTGACGGCTTGTTATTACAAATTAAATAAGATAGATACTATGTTTGATAAAACCCCGTAATTGGAATAAAAACATGTTCTAGGTTTAATCATACAACATGATTTTATAATCTTGCATCTCAGGAAATCGAAGGATTATTATTATTATGAAGTTCTTTCCAATATGAATTGTACTTCATTTCATTGAAACTTGCCCTGTGTGTCACAATGCAGTTTGAGTATAAAACGGAACTTTTAATACTGTTTATA
The DNA here is from genome assembly GCA_024449915.1 of Sweltsa coloradensis. NCBI lineage: Eukaryota > Metazoa > Arthropoda > Insecta > Plecoptera > Chloroperlidae > Sweltsa > Sweltsa coloradensis. The sequence continues at coordinate 49,034 of JAMZAV010001221.1, forward strand.
ATTTCTAAACGCATCCTCTTTAATTTTTCCATTTCCATTCTCATTTCTTCCTGTAACCCTCTCGCACTCACACATACACTGCACAAACCTACATTTTCTCACTGCATACAAAAAACATGAACAGAAAATTAATTTTCTATTTATAACTTATGTGTGTTGTATTGCGATTCGTTATTTGAAGAACCAACGTCAATCGCGATAACGAGAAAAAATACGTGTGTTCCAAGGTCCATTTCTTTTTATCATTGCATCGCATTAAATCATTGAACTATAATCATTACATTTCCTTCTGCGTTCTTTCATGAAATGCATCCTGCAACGCATACTTATCCTGCAAGCTGCCTCAGTAGACGGGGGCTATACCTGTGGCTGTGATTCCAGAAATAAGGTGGGTGAAGGGCGAAAAGGTTATTGGATTGGATTTGATTTGAGGGACATACTGCCTTCTGCCACCAAATTCAGTATCAGTTGAGAATAACATTCTACTTGTATACAGTACAATCAAAAAAAGGTTATTCTTTCAGTACGTATTAAACAAATGAGAAATAAAAATAATGTTGTAAATATTAACTCGACTAACTTAATAAAACTAAAATGCCTCCATACCAACGTCCTTAATGAAGGACATACATTTTCATTTTTTAATTACGTACGTATGGAGGTTTCTGCTTAATATCCATTACATATATTTCAAATATGTTTTTGTTAGACTGGACGAAGTTTGAAGTCATAATCAAACTAGAACGAGCTTCCACGATACAAGCCAAAAATGTGCAGTCGTACATATCGAACTACTTTTAGATTTTTTATATTTACACATATTTTTCCAAATTTTGGTCCCATTTGATCACACAATATATGAAGATTTTTTATGGTCTAGGAGGACTCATAGTAAAAAAGTTATTTAAATGGAAAAGGGGGCTACGTACGAGAAATAACTTCAAATATAAGGGTTTACATGTTTATCGAAAAAGATGAAATAGAACTCCAAACGTGAAAAATATTTGAAGCAAAAAAAATATTGGGATATAATAACTGTGTAAATAAACGGCTCACTCAATTTCGTAAGTATTTTATTGTTTTCGCCATTAAAGGTGGAGTAAAACACGTGACTTTTTTATTTAATCCGTAATCACAACTACTACTTCTGGTCGTCACTTCCGATAAAGTTAAATTTTACTCTTAGAATATGAAGTGAATTTACCAAATATTCGGTATTAAGAAATAAAAAGAGAATTAATATTTCAAGACTCTGACTATAGTTACCGTATTATATATTCGTGGTTTAATTTCTAAAACAATGCAATGGCAATTTGGTTAATGTTTATATTATTTTTCAGGGTGTGATAAACAATGAATTTATTTATTTATTTATTTATTTATTTATTTATGTCTATCCTATTCAGTTATAAAAACTGATTTGCCACATGTGCACATTGCCACAAATTGCATATGTTCATGTAAATATTGTAATGTGATATAAGCTCAGATTTCATGAAATGGAATAACACATCGTTTTCAACAACCTAACTATTTGTTCCTAGTTTCGAGGAAACGCAGTACACTGGCTGGACACATCTAGCCTACCCCGCTCCTCCAAGGTAATAAATACCAATGCCTGAGCCGAAACATCTGCATTCTGCAAGCCGTCCGTAAACCGTTACACACAAGAGAGAGATCGCGCGAGGGTGGGTTTGCTTGGCAGGTTTCATCGAGAACGTTCATTTCACTCGGCAACTTTTAACAGGACAGACGTTTTACTCACTTTGTGCTGCTTATATAATGCTGCGGATATTTTTCTCATCTCATCTCTAGCAGATAATCAGAGATCTATTGACATCTCATGAAGTTACATGATAATTGATAATCAATAATTATGAAAATTATTTTTCTTGCAGGACAACTCGAAACCGGATGCCTGGAGCTGCTGGACGAATACACCTGATCCGTAAACTCGTTTGAATATTCATCATCATCGGGTGGGCAGGTTTTGGATTGGTGATGATGGCTGAGCTTCTTCGTTGATATTATTACTAGATAATTACGTCTTCGTTTCAGATATACAACACATCGCGCATTACTATTCTAAATTGAATCCACCAGTTCTCTCCAGTTTATTCAAGCAACATCGATGGGTGACTGCTAAACATATTAGTTGAATAATTTTAACTTCATTTCTTCAACTTTGTTTTAGATGGAAAACAACTTATTACTATGCCAAATTGAATCCACCAGTTATGTGTGAGAGTAGATCGCTCACACTATAAATGAAACATTTCCTACAATAACCCCAACAATCCCTATTATGCAAGGGATGTTTTCTCAAAATAAAAATAACATTTTACAAAAGAACCCTAACGATCCATCATTATTTGATAGTAGTTTGCTCACACTAAGAGTGAAAAGTTTACTAAAACAAACCAGACGATATGTCAATATGTGATGGTAGTTTACTCATAATTGAAATGAACAATAAACTAAAGCAAACCAGATAATCTATCATTGTGATAAGAGTAGTTTATAAATAATATACGTGAAAGATTTACGAAAACGTAGCCAACGATCTATCATCATCTCATGGTAGTATACTCATAATAAACTAACAGTTTTACTAAAACGTAACGAACGATTTACAATTATTTGAGTGTCGTTCGCTCACAAGAAAAGTATAAGTTTGACTATAACGGAACTAACAAGATACAATAATGTAAGGGTAGGTTGGCCCGAGTTAAATAACACGTTTACTAGAACAGGATGAACGATTTACAATTATGTGAGGGTAGTTCAATCATAGACGTTGGCGTAGATCGACAATTATATACTTGGCAGCAGGTCTTGCCAAATATATAATGGTAGATCACGCGGCGAATTTCCTTACAGTGTAGCTTCATTACATCGCATCACAACAAACGTCAGATTCTCACGATTCCAGTTGTCTTCGTCTTTTACAATATTATATGACTCATCCCAAACTGTCACGCAGTTGTCAAACACCATGGGTGAATATATTAGAGCACAACCTATACACACACTCATAATCACGAGGCAAACCCTACTCATAGAGAACATCTTATTAGTTTTCTGTGGATACACGTTCACAATTAAAAACCACACGGCAATTGACATCGTTAACAATTCACTGATGATTTCAGAACAATAACTCAAATGGACGCAGAATATAGAGTATATGGTCCAACTGTATGTGAGGACATTGGGGTAGCCGATGACAACATAAGGGATGTACATTACAAGGAAAGGAGTGTTGGCGATGACGCGGGAAACGAGGAGGGTGTTGATTGGAGAGCGTCTCTCGCGACGAGTGAGGATCAAGACGGTCACGGCGTTGGCAACGAAACCCGAGGAGGCAGAACATCAGAGCAAAATACTTGTAAAACTCACTGTATGCCTCGTGGAATTCCATTAGGCCATCGACATGGCAAAGTGGCTCTTCAGAGACGGTCATTTTAGTGATAAACAGTTAAATTAATATTCCAAATGAAACGCACTGTCTTTATTATCAAATGTTTATCAAAAATTAATCATACTTTCCATGTTTATTGAAAACTGGTAGAAATGTTAATTTTTCTTCTTTGTAAATGTTTCAACAGTAAGTAATAATTAGTGATCTTCGTGCATGGCAGTGACTTAGTAAAACTATTAAAACCTATTATATGAATCGTAAATTGTGAGTGTGGAACAAACTTACAGAATTAATCTATGTGGATATCCGGTAAAATCAATCGTGACAAGTTTGCACAGAACAGATACTCAGACTGCTTTCTGCAGCAACCTCATTGCAACTAACTGAGTTATTGCGGTTATGACTGTGATAATAAGATAAGTGTTGACCTACACAAGGGTAACACTCCTATTTCATATGTAAATTGATAAAGACGTAAGTACGCAAAGATAATGGTTATGAATGCAATCAATTGATGTATTGCAGGGGTGTATTCAAACAATGGACGAGAGAAGCAAAAAAAGACTGGAAAAATATACATTTATAAGTAAGAAACACGCACGGACATTAACGGAAATGCTAAGTGAAGAGAAGTTAAAAAGTGACACGATGGGAAGGAATTTTAATAATAATTTTTGTGGGAAGCCTTCCCAGGGTGCAATTCATGCCCCTCTTCGGGGGGTTCTAACTAGGTATATTGATGGTAGGACAATTGTGAAGGGATGTCCGAGGGCTGAAGAGGACTCAATCCCTTGCATTCGCATTAACGACTGAGGACTACCTTGGAAAAAACCTTCAGTCAGGATTGCCGGTCTCAACGGGATTTGAACCCGGGCTCGTGCCAACACTATAAGATAGGAAGGACACAGTTCATATGGTATATACATATGACAGGAATGGTGGAAGGTAAGATGACCAAGAGATAAGAGAATGTATGAAAGAAGGATTGAAGATGGAAAAAGAAGACGGGGATATGAAGAAAGAGACATAAGGACGCCATAGCGGGAGACTTAGAGGCAATAGGAGAAAGCTGACAAGATGTGGAAGAGATACGATTGTGGGGGGATAGAAATAAGTGGAAAAATAGTTTCCAAAACGCAAGTGGACCCTGCCAGAAGCAGTAAACCGCAATGTATATGACGAAGATACGTTTTAAAATATTAAAATTATAAAAAGGGACTTACAGAAGTAACTAACGTTATAAGTTTAGTGACTAGGACATATTATGCTATCGTCACCGAAAAAGGTCTCCGGTGTCTTCGTTTGGAAATGCATGTGTTTAAAAAGCTTTCACACTGGCTCACTGCAGTGATGATTTGCATTCATGATTGCATGCAGTGTTGAACCAATGCCGCTCGAGATGCATTGTTTTCAATGGGAACATTCGAACTTAGTGACCATTGACGGTCATTTGGGGTAGTGTGTGCACGAAAACATCGCAGTTTCCTCACACAGTGAGTTCTATATAACCATTACCTTGAATTTATATTCTGCAATGAAAAAATGAGGATGAGTGAATTTTGACACGCAGATAGTGTTTGACACCAAAACTCAAGGATTATTCTTCATCTTAAAGGTCAATGTGGTTTTATTAAATACTAGGGAAACGCCAAAGTCGTTGTTAGACGAGTGAGTGAGCCATGTGTTGAGTACCCGGTAACATTCCTTTTCTTCCCCCTACCTTAGGCCTCCCTAGCCTATCATAGGCTACAGTGGAGCATTATGGCCTAAACTATGACCTAAACTTAAATACCCTATTATTTATACGAATATTATAATCAAACTTAAATGCAAATGTTCCCGCGTACTCAACACATGGCTCACTCACTCGTCTAACAACGACTTTGGCGTTTCCCTAGTCGAGTTGGCTAAAGCGCCCTTATAGCCGAAATGTGGGAGACGTGGGTTCAATGGTCAGGAAAGATTTTATAATTTCTGGATTGTATTTTTTAATTATTTAACATGTTTTGAAATGCATATTATAACGCGGTGTAGTCCATCATCTGTGACAATACTATGGAAAACATAGCCAGTACGAAATACGTGAAAATATTGCAAGGTTTACTCAATCTACGAGCGGAATGAGGGGGTACCTTGACGTCCAACATTCGATTAACCTTGGACACGGCATTTCACAGCCAGGTAAATAACAAACAAACAAAATTACTTCAAAATGAAAACCTTTGTCGTTAAAATAATTCCTATACATTTCAACGTATCATTCAGTTTTTTGAGCGAGCGTCTCCACTTGACTCTTATGGCTCGAATGTCTGTTTTTTTTCTTCTTTCTGTACTGCTTCGGTACAGGTCGCACCGTTTCTTGATCGACCCGAAAATTTTCACACATGTACATACCACCTAGGCGGGTTGCTGTACAGTTTTTGAACAAAATCCGATCGTTGGTTATAAAAATAAATATAATAAAAATAAAAAATAAAAAATAATAAAAAATATTCCGATAGTTATGAAATTTTGCAGGGTCAATAAATAAGTACAACATTCTCTCCTATTTTACAAATTTTCAGCTAAATCGGTCAAGACCTTAAATACTTATTGGTATGTAACATTATGGGAATGTCGTACTCGGGTCGTTGTTGCACGTACCGGTGCTCGCTCAACAACGCGACGGGACTTTAGCGTTTTCCTAGTTATTTCTTGCAAGTTTAAATCGCATCGGATTATGCTTATTTTGTTAGCAGTTCTCAGTTACCTGGTCACGGATGTCTGATTAAAATTTCAGCTCAGTCTATTTGGCCGTTCGGCCGTATGGGACGGACAGACAGACATTTAACATTTAACAAACAGAATTAATCACGACCAAGGCCCGATCGAGTTGCGTTGTAGACTACGTTCGCTGCGCTCACTCGTCTAATTATTTCCACTTGCAGGCCATGGTGATTGTATCCGGAAACCAAGATTGCGATGTTGGGGGGGGGGGGCATTAATTTACAGGCCAACATTAAGATTAAAATTTGCCCCCCCCCCAACCATTGCACTCGACACCCAGCCGCTCCCCCCATGTAAGATCCTTGCATCGCCCCTGGAAGAAAATCCCTGGTACTTTTAACACATGGCTCGCTCACTCGTCTAACAACGACTTTGGCGTTTTTCTAGTTATTATTATTTTTACTAAACGTAAAAAAAAAGTATGGAATGTGATTTTCAACCCATCGAGGGTTCAACCCACTGAGCCCTCGAGAAAGAAAGAAAGCGAGAAAGCGATATTGTTATCGGAACTGACGGCAGATGGAGTCACTTGGCGTCACAGTCATCCGAGTTCTCATATTCCCCGCTAGATGGAACTAGCGATCAATACACGACTTCAAACTTCCATCGTTGTCTCACAGGTGGCAGCACAGAGCACTAAACAGATCACTTGAACGCAAAAAAATTAAACAACGCTCATATTAATTTTAAATGAACTAAAAAGTAAAAAATAAATTTTTGCCTTACTCGGAAAATAAAAGCGTTGGGCGCTTACGGTATTGACATAAGATTTCATAATTTTGTCGTTCATGGAGGGAAAGCGCCCAACGCTTTTATTTTCCAAGTAGCCTAAGCCAAAAATTTGTTGGGCGAAAATTTACTTTTTAGTACATTTAAAATATGAGCGTTGTTTAAAAAAAAATCATGTAATATTATTTTATACTTTTTAGTCTTAACGAATGTTGTAATCGAATTATGTGCTCACTGGACGTGTCCGAATTTCTGCATCTGGTTGGCCCATCCTCACTAGCTGTGACTTATTTCCCATATTTTGATTAATTAATTATGATGAATTAATTGATTAACTAGTAATGTGATAAATTGATTCATGAATTGTCGTCAAGAATATACGTCTGTGTGAAAAAATTCAGCTGTCGACATTGGGAGTGGGGAAATATCGATTCCCATATAAAACTTTAATTGTTAATTATGATGAATTAATTGATTATTAACGAATCTGTTAATTGATTCATCTATTGTCATCAAGAATACGTATGTGTGAAAAATTTCAGCTCGATTGGACATTGAGAAGTGGGTGAAATATCTTTTATAAAATTCCTTCCAGACAGACAAACACATGAAGCTAATATAAGCGTTGTTAAAAAAATATATACATATATATAAAAAAATATCTTTACATATTGACTCATATATCCGAATTAATTTTGTCAGCTTCCACGTTTGTACACTCTTCTCCTGAACTGTTCATTACAAATGCAGTAAACCACTCTCATAAAACGTGTACCAACTCTAATATAATAACATGTATTCCTACTTTCAACCATTCAATATTTAAAGTCCAAGCTACCTTTATAGTAGAATTTACAATAGATTTCTACAATCTATAAAAAACGCTTCTCTATAAACTCATTTTAGAAAAGTTAAACTTTTATCATTCATCATTCATATTATCAAATATAATTAGAGTTCAAAGAGACATTTTGTTGACCGTTTCTGGAAACCAATTCACTATTAGCAAAATATTATTAGGCTAGGTAGCGATGGTCCCCTATACGTCCGGAGTCATGGTGTCCTCCGATTGTCATGTGACTTTTGTTTCTTGAAATGATAACCATTCAACAAGGAAGATACATAACGGTTTTGAAAGCCAGGATGTTCTAGTTTAGCCCAAATGACAGATACCGTTGAACCCGGCACCTCCACCAAAATAGTATGACTCAATCAGTCAACCTCTATCTGTTTTGGGTACATCCAGAGGCGAGCGAGGTCAGACTTTCCCCCTTTTGAACCAGTTTATGAAATTATTTTTAAGTGCACCATTCACTACCAACCCCCTACTTCCGACTAGTAAATAAACAATTCTTGAAAGTAACTAAAAAACCTTTGCATGTCCAGATATGGAGGTAGATATAAGTTTATAGAGGAGATGATCTGGGAAAAAATAGCTCTGACCTTGAACAAATTGCAACAGAAATGGTTCTTTTTGCATCGGATTCAGAAAAAAATACCATTTAACATGCTCAAAGTCTCGTAAAAACTAAGTTGTCGAAATTAATAAAATTTGCATATAAACTATCATAATTTTGGAGCACACACACACATAATAAGCGCCGTTTATCTTGAATTGTAGACTTCAGTCTACTGCGCTCCCTCGTCTAATTATCAAAGCATGAAAGGGATCCGAAATAAAGGAACAAATTTCTTGCGTTTTAAGGCAATTTAATGTACAAATCAGATGAATCGTAATTTAAAATTTGATTGCACATTTTATTTTATTTTTTCTTGAAAGTTAGAAACTATTTTGAAAGCTGGAAACTGCTAGGTGTCACCGATAGTTCATTTTTTCTGCCCATTTGTACTATCCTTACAGCAAAACAGCTAAATTGACAAAACTAAATAGAAGTTTAGATTGTTCTCAGATGTAGTGGGGCTGGTTCGGCATGTGCCGAGTCTGCCTCGTTCTGTGCGCACGCCTTTGCGCGTAGAGTATACTCGGATTCAACACACGGTTGCTGCATACTTTAATTAAATCCTATGCAATCCCAAAAAATAGGAGGACATATGGTGGTGGTGGTGGTGGTGGCGGCGGCAGTGGTAGTGGTTACTATGTTGAGGAGTAGAGCGGCCAGAGTAGAGTCTTGTCGGGAGTGTCCAAACGGCATCACACATATAAGGCCAAATAGAACAATTATAAAATAAACAAATAAATTGTATTTAGAGTCTACCCACTCAGTTATATAACTGATTTTCAATGGGGGACAGTAAATCAAAGCGACTAAGCCTACCCTGTAGGCCCCGACGCAATCGACGAGTGAGCGATAACCAACCAAAGATCGATATTTTTAATAGGAAATATAGCAATCAGTGGTATGGACAGTGCGAACACCCGCGGATCAACGCCAGAATCAACAAGGCCGATTCAGAACAACTCTAAATTTATTATGTGCTTCGTTGCTAGGACGGTTCCAAAGTCACCGTTTATAAACTCCTAAGACACGAACTGATGGACTTAAGTCCAAATCAGAAGTTAAAAAACTTCTGACTTTGGCGGGAATCGAACCCTGGATCTTCTGCATTGGAAGCAGATACGCTAACAACAAGACCAACGAGCCACACACAAGATCAACGAGCCACACACAAGACCAACGTACGAGCCACACAAACCAACGAGCCACACAAATTGTGGAATGTAATCAATTGCCAGCCGCAGCTGTTGAGGAATCCTCGGTAAAAAGGTTTAGAAGGTGTTTGGAGGATATGGATTTGGATCTGATGTAGATTTGATTTGATTGATGTTTGATGTTGGTGTTTTAGATGTAAAATAAGAAATGAAGAAAAATGAATGTGAATGTTATATTTTTTATACAATTATAAAATGTTAATTTTAGGAACTTGCCACCATGTAACCACATATTTGCAAGGATAATAAAAAATGAATCAATTCTCTAAGAGAGTTATCAATTGACAGTATATCACACAATTCTAGCTGCTCAGAGCGTCCGCAGTCCTTCTTTTCCGTTATGAATTTCGTTGCCCTGTTCAGTATTGACTCAAGCTTTGTTATGTTTACCTGTGTGGTCGGATGCCATGCAGGGCAACCGTACGTAATTACAGATTTGATCAAACTTATATACACAGTTCTTTTAACACTAGGTCGAGCATTATGTAGAGTTGTGAATAAAAAAAGTGAAAATTTGTAAAAAATGTTGTATGCTTATTTTGTATTGTACGTGTACTAATAAAATCAGCTTCCCCGTGTCGAGTCATTGTTATTTCCCTTAATATGAACTTTCCTATCCTACATTCAAACTCCTTTTGTGCTATTGTCGAAGATGTTTTATCATAACAAACTATAATATTATAGTGTGTATATATGGGGTGAATAGGTCGTTAATACATGTATAAATGTAAACAACAAAATTGTATTAAGTCAAAACTTATCTTATGAACGTGAAAGCCTTCAACATCTTGACAATTAACTCGTTTGAAATATTTAACCCGTCAGTGAGAAAGATAATGCTTTGCACGCCACGTCGTATATTGTTGCTAACAACCTAAATGTGATAAAAAATAACATATTTTAATGGAGTGTTCCTGTGACCCTACTTCTAAAACAATACCATTAACATATAAACTTGTGACACGTACGTAGATATCAGTGACTTATGTGTGAAGTTGACCCTTAATATGTTCTTTAAGCCTATAGTTGCCACAGGTGTTTTTATTATAAAACCACCGTATGTGATTGATATGCCCACAATTAAAATACTGCCAGTACTTGAAAAAAAGTGATCTATAATTTCAGACCAAATGAAAGATTAACATATAATCCAATAAAAATATACTTGAACGTGTCCGCTTTCTAACAGCAAGTGGCCCATTTCCATGTATTAGCCTAAGAACCCCCAAAGGAAAAGAAGATTATTATAAAACTTTTATTTCTATTTTTCGATTTGGATAGTCGGGAAAACACTCTCGCAGGTAGAATTGTTAATATTCAATACAATTCAGAAGTGAAAAAATCCATCCAGATCGGGGTTCGAGTCTGAATCTCCCAAGGTAGGCCCTTAGCCAACTAGACCATCGAGACGGTAACTATTTAACTTCTTAATTGTAGTTACATTATAGCAAGGCTAAGGCGCCTGCCCGGAATGTGGGAGACTCGGGTTCGAACCCCGATCGGGATGGATTTTTTAAATTTCTTAACTGTATGAAATATTAACAATTCCACCTTTAGAGTGTTTCCCGACTATCCAAATCGAGAAAAATACCCTCGCTCATACCTGCGTAAGGCAGGTAGTCGAACCGAAATCAATTTTTAGTTTGGGTTCGGGTTCAAGTTGAGCGATAGTAAAAATATCGGTTCAGTTTCGGGTTCAGGTTTTATCGAAATGAGAGTTCGGTTCGGGTTCAGGTTTTGTATTTATAAAGGTTCGGGTTCAATTACGGTTCGGGTTTAGGTTCACTTCCATTCTCAGCCTATTTCCAAATTTCTTTGCAGGTAGCCATCCTTCCCCCCCCCCCCCCCCCCCCGCAAGTCACACAAAGGTAGCTAACCGGGCTCACAGTCAGAACGTGCATATCTGACCACACCCAAAATTCGAGAATATTTAATTTTTAATTTTCAATAGTATTAGTTTGTTTGTGGGATTTGAAGAAATTATGAACTTCCATGGTTTTCATGGAATTGTTAGCTTATTCCTTCTTCGAACCAAAACCGCCAATAGCTAGAATTATTACGGTTCAGGTTCAGGTTATGGTTTTGGAAATCTAGGTATTCTGGTTCGGGTTCGGGTTTTGACGATTCAGGAATATGGGTTCGGGTTCGGGTTCGAGTCCCTGGCGTAAGGTAATGACATTAAAAATAATGTTTGTTTGGTTAGTTCAAAGCAACAGATATTCGTTGTAGTACTGTTACATCCATTCAGATCTATAATGCAACTAGAATTCAGAAGTTAAATAGTTACCTTCTCGGTGGTCTAGTTGGCTAAGGCGCCTGCCCGGAATGTGGGAGACTCGTGTTCGAACCCCGATCGGAATGGATTTTGTAATTTCTGAATTGTCTTAAATATTATATTTCTATTTAAGATTATCAAACTCCGATAGGCGAATAGCCAAGCTACAACCCACTTTCAGTATACGTACAAACTATAGTCATAGCAATGTATCAAACATGTATGTTCAAAATAGCTTCACGATATACAAAACAAAATAAGGTAGCAGACTCTTTTCATTTAAATTACAATATTTTAAAATCAAAATAATTTCAAATGTATCTTACCAATTATTAAATTGGTCAGAATTACGAAATAATTTAAAGCATTTCCATAATAACTGAATCTCATAAAAAAAACTTAAACACAAAAAACTTCCAAAACATAATGCAAACTTGCTGCATTCAACAAGTATCATATAGTAAAATGTATATATTCCTATGATTACTTAAATTCGAAAACTATTCTTATACTTTGCTATAACTTACAACATTATTGTTTATAAGAAGGGTCCATAAGTAATACCTTTTTAATACGAGACTGAAGGTGGAATGTGACTTTGCATCATTCCATTTCATTAAAATAATATGGTCTAGTTTTTACTAAATGAAAGAAAAAACAACATTGAATGAAATTAGGGCATAACTATCAGATAATCTTTTCAGACAAATGTTGATTAACATGATTTCAGATAACTTTCGTTACAGTATTTTTATAAAATTAATCGTATTTCATAACATATTGTTAAGGTTATAATGTTTAAGGTGTAAATGAAGTAGCAATTGCATTAAATATATTAAAGGGTGGCCTTAATCAAAAGACAGTCCCAGTGAGCAACGGTAAAATGATTGTTTTTTTTTTAGTTAGAGGTACAGTACGATGTGGAGAAACAATTCCTGTCTAATGAACTAAGCTAGACAGCCTTATAACTATACTTTAAATACGTGTGTCATGTACTTAGAGAATTTACTAAGGAAGAAGGCCTATGTTCACTTTTTATTGTTTTTTGTTGTTGTTAAAAACATATTTTTTTATGGCAAAGAACACAAGGTGCCAGATATTTGTTTTCGAAGGCTGTGATTTTTTCATCGCAAAATGCCCAACTACAGTAATTAATTGAATATCAAAAATATAGTATTATTATGATCCCTGTAAATAAATTGTATTTGATTTAAGGCTATTCGACCGCGTTTTTCTATTTTCCAAAATATGCTACCAAGTCAAAACATAGTTAATGGCTTTGAAACCTGGCTTTTTTAGGAATTCAAAAATATTTTTTTTTTCAAATTTTTCTGATCCGGTACACGGCCAATATAGCCATCTCAAAATAATTTCAAACTTCAATTCGCCAAGGCACATCATTCAACGTAGGGTGTTGTGTTTTTGTGATATTAATTTTCAACTGTTTTCCAATAGACTGACAGAGAAAAAACATATTTTTAAACAATTGCCTTTCCTGCGAATTTTTTTGTTTGGCGGAACAAATCGGTAAAAAAATACCGCCAAACGAAAAAATTCGCAGGAAAGACAATTGTAAAAAATATCTTTCTCTCTCAGTCAGTCTATAGAAAAACAGTTGAAAATTAATGTTACAAAAACACAACACCCTACGTTGAATGGTGTGCCTTGGCGAATTGAAATTGGAAATAATTTTGAGGTAGCTATATTGGCCGTGTACCGGAATAGAAAAAATTGAAAAAAATATTCTTGATTTTCTAAAATAGCCAGGTTTCAAAGTCATTCACTATATTTTGACTTGGTAGCATATTTTGGAAAACAGAAAAACGCGGTCGAATGACTATTCGACCGCGTTTTTTTTCTTTTCATTAATCCAATTGTATTAAAATTGGCATTTGCAGCACAAATAAATTCACTTATTTTAATTTAACTCAAAAGTATGTTGTAAGTAGATAGGGCCCTTTTGCTTAGTGGGGCAGTCCAATGTTGAATATAAAAATGTGCATCGTTTAAACTTATAAGTTGCACAAAAATGGTGAATCAATGTTTGGTTGCACAACCATAAATCGTGATTGATTCAAGGAAGTTCTCAAAAAGATAATAAATCCTTAATGCGCAGTTAAGCCAAGGCATCGAACTTCGCCGACATAGATGAACTACGCATTAGACCCCGTCACGCTATCACTACATCTATAATTGAATGTGGTTTAGGGAGGGGTCAGCCCTAGGCATAATAGTGCTTTCCACGTTCCTACCTTGACAATGATGGGTTGTGATCTAATATACCTTACCGTCAACTTCACAGAAACCAATCAGATGCCTTTCAATGGCATATACCGCGCACAATAGACTATCAGGAAGCTTTGATAAAATGAATCCTTCCAAATGCGTACAATTTTAAAAATATGTATTTTCAAAGGGAGAATAATGTCGTGGGCGTATTCGGAAGAAAAATATGAAGACGGTGAATGAACCGTAAACTTTGATAAATTGATTAAATCTTGCAGGTGGGATTAAATTTTCAGCTAACAATATCGTGCTGGAGGTTCATTCTATATCTACATATTACATTATTCGCGTCGCCACTGACTTGTTTAAGGCTATTGTATCCACCCCTGTCCGAAAATTTGAAAGTCAAAGAAACATGTCTGAAAAGTTTTCTGAGTGAAAGAGGGCCTTACGTATACCAGAAACAAATTTTAATTTTTTGGGGGCGGGACATAACCTCACCATTGGCCATTATATGTATTTTTTATTTATATAAATGGCTAAAAGTGAGGTTGTAATGTCCCGCCCCAAAAAAATATTTTTTGCTTATTAATTAAAAGTGCACTTTTAAGGTTTTGACCGTATAGGGAGATTAAAAATTACAAAAGCCTTCAGTTGATCACATTCGTTTTAATTAGGGCTAAGTTATTCATATTCAATTTTTATAGATATATCGAAATTCTATTATCTGTCCAAAGATTGTTTTTGAAGTTTAAAAAATGCATCAAATAGTTACGAAAATAATGTGTGGCTAAAATCACCGAAAATGAATTGTGATGTGACGTTCTCACACTCGCGTTGAATGACCCGGCACCTCCACCATTTGTATAAGTCAGTAGCCCTAGCAATTTACAATAGACTCCCCGGCATCTCCAATATAATAACTAAGCACGCGATCCGAAATTTGAAGAAATGAATACATTTTTCTTGGGTATTTACAGCATTAAGGGCTTTTACATTTATATTCCCAAAATTTCTTTCCTTATTCCAGTTTTTGAAGTTTGTTTATTTTGTATTTTTTTCAATTTCGATATTTCGAAATGATTCCAAATATCGATCTCGAAAATATTCCGTTATATCGATATTGTATCGAAATATCAATGTATTTGTCCAGCCATAGTTTTAATAGCATTTTTAAACATCAAATTTAAAGTGAACTGAGACAGAACAAATATTAAGTTATGCAACTTTCATGATGATAACATATACGTATATAAAACACCAGAACTTGTTAAAGGAGATGGATAAAATAAACCCCTTCCACACAAATACAAGGTTAAAAACAATTGCACAGACTCACCTACTGCGTAATATTTCGGCAAAGGATATTTTTGACGTATTGTGCAGTTTAGAAGAGTTTATTATATCTGTATCAAGTTAAAAATATTTTTGGAAGTGCGCCTAAATTTTCATTTGTCGTCACTTCTAATCTACCCCCTCTCCTATCCTCCCCCACTCCTATCTTCTCCTGTCCTCTCCCCTACATTCCTCACCTCAAATCTAATCGACTTACTTTACTCGAAGATTCACTTTTGATGAGTGATGTACTTGTGAATACTAAGCAAATCTCAATAATGCAAGCTAATTACATGTGATTTAGCATTCAAAATAACATATGATTTAATAATCAGTTCAGAGATGTGAAATATGATGAAAAGCTTACGTTGAACCGAGAAAAATTAAGTTTGGCATAAGGGTGTGGTATAGGTGGTTTCAAAAGAACCAAACAATACGATTGAGATACTTAGAGAAACGTACATAAGTTATAATTAAAACAAATAATTGATATTATTATAGATAGTGTTAATAGAATACAGTTACTTTCACATTTATGTTAATTTATAATGACGATAAATGTTTTATGTTCGCCCGCGCATTACATAATTTTGTATTCCACAGTTGCTTAAGCAGTCTCATTGAGCGACATGACCCTTCAGAGAATGTTAGATAACACGGCTGATTCTAATTAGCATTGTTTTTTGTTGCAGGTAAGGAGATGATACTCTATGCACGGTATTGAGTTCAGACGACGGAGAAATAGTGCGTGAGTATGTTTACCATTACACCATCAGGTTCGTCCACATAGTGTTTGACGCCCCACTCAAAATCTGTTTCATAACTTCTGTGAAAGGTGGGCTATTAGAGGATTAGTTATTATAGCATATAACACGAATCCAAAATTGCCAAGACAGAAGAAGCAATTTTAATTTGTGATTGCAACAATTCATAATTGCTATCTGTTTCATATAAGGAAATATTTATAGCAAAAGCAGAAAGTAATATTTCTACTTAACTACTAAAGGTCGAGTAGACCTTATTTCTGTATAGCTCGCTAAATTTTTAGTCTTTATTGGAAGACTTTATTTTATTATCCTTTTTAATTGTTTGATCAGCAATACAAGTTTAAAAAATAATTACATGCGTTTCATTTCCCATGCGCTTCACATGGTTGTCAAATATCTAGGGAGAAATGGACATTATAACTCTTCAAAGTTGGTTTAATTGTATTATCTTCGTCTTGGTCCATGCATACCGTAGGAACCATACAAAGCACACTCAAACCCAAAGTTTTGTACAGGTGTTTCCCCTCTACTGCTCAATATTCATTCTAAAGCTACTACTCATTTCATTATCCTTATTTTATAACACGGTCAAAAGAAATTAGCCCTTTGAAAATTGAATCAAGCTTTTTACATCCCCTCCCGGCCCCAGAACGGCTAACGCCCCCCCCCCCCCCCGCCCCCTCCGGGAAGGCTTTCACAACGCGTTGCCCCTTCACTAACTTTAAAACTCGGGATGTGATATTAGCAGAAAGCAAAAGGAAATCCATCAGACATGGAACGAAGATAATTTTAGCTAATGTCAGATGGTTTAGATTGGGATCGAGCGCGCTAATATACATGTCAGCAACTTGTCAAAATAACTTTTACATTACAACAAATTATATTGAATTTTGAAAACATAATATTGCAATGAATTTTCAAGGAAATCCCGGCTTATAATACCATAACGGACGAATACATGGCTCAAACAAATAAATACTTTAATTTTAGAGTTTTGTTAATAAAGATCACGTTAAACTCAATTCATACGTTCATTCAGTGAGTCATTTCCCTTTCCTCTGCAAGGAGCACTTGTGGTAAAACCAACTACATATGCCGAGTTAGTTTCATGTGCATCAGCAAGGCTCTTCGCGGCACGAGATTTCTTCATAGATTTTATGTGTTTTAGTAAAAATATTTGCTAGCGTCGACGCCGTGTCTATTGAATGTAATAACAAGATTAACAAAAAAAAAAAAATCATATTAATCAATATATAAATAAAATGAAATTATCTACTGATCAATTGTCTCATTGCTGATTAGCAGAGGGCAGACTTAACCGAAAAAAAACAATTTATTACATAACCAGCAACTAATAAACATGTATATTAGAAGGCGAAGCTCAATTAAATGATCACTTTTATGTCTGTCCGTCCGTCAGTCCATCTGTGCGTGTCACGCCTCACGATAAAACCGATCATGACGTCAGATGACGTCAGATTGACGTGTGGTCTATTGTTCGTATTGCCCTTCAATATGGATGATATAGAATGTTTTTGGTGACCATGTGGTTAATGATAGAAGTGACTAGGTCCCCCCTCCCCCCGCAAGAAAATTAAAAAATTGAGTGCCGGGTTTACCTACACCGTTATTTGAATTCAAGAAAAAGTGACACACCTTTTTTAATGGTAACCTAACCTGCTGCCCCCACCAACTAAAAAACTGACACACAACGAATAATTTAATTTTTGTATTCGTCTTCGAACATCTGTTGATAAAGTATAATTTCACTCACTCTTTTGGGTAGTCTTGTCCCGTCCCATAGCTTGTGAATTTATTTTCTCTTATAAATTTGTTCCAATAAATTAAATTTTCTTTTTTTACTAAACATTTTAAGCAACGTCAGCAAACATCAAAATTGTTCATTTTGAAATTTCATTCCTTAATGTATTACTTCTTTTCAGGCAACGTATTTGTTAAGGGGTAATTCCGGCAGTAACAACGTTTCATTACGTCATCCAGTGGCATTGCAGAAACACCAAACACAAAGGAATGCCAAAATCGATGTATTGATAACCACGCAGAGGCCAACTATCGTAGCATTATATTTCTAGTCAACAGACCGTATTGTATACTACAACAGCTGTGGTTTATGGTCATTAATCGCTCAAATAGTCACTATTATTTTTTAACTATCCAAGTACTAAAATTACATAATTGGGGTAACTCATCCATCTGCAATTCAAAAAACGCGTTTTCAGTAAATAATAAGTTTAGGTCACAGCAAGCTGACACACTAATGTGAAATAACCATGCCGTTTTGTAGTAGGCTTACCTATTACACTCATGTGTTACGATAATAAATTAATAATAACACAAATAAATACCTCAAGTGCTGAAGTCTTGTCTAAACCCGGACTGTACACAATCAATAAGTAAATAAGTCGTGACTTTTATGGTCGGTTTAGAATTTAAGGTGTGAGGTTATAAGGAATAATTTGTAAGTAATACTAACAAACTTGGTAATAATAATATTTGACCGGCTTGCAGTGAAGCGTCTGAAAACTCGTCTCTTAGTTGAGGGGTCCAAGGATTTATCAAGGACAGAGTAGGCCTATAAAAGATATATTTGTAAATCCTTATTTCACGCCACCTCTAAACTTTAGCACTGTTTATGTGCGGTAACATGGTGTTCTTTATAGTTCATAATTCGCACCTCCCCCCCCCCATTTTTTTTAGTTCGAGTAAATGGCGAATGCTTTAAATAATGGGTTTATATAATATTAATAGTAATTATCATTATTATTATTATTATATATAAAAGTTTTACCAGAAGGTAAGAAAACTGATTTGGAATGAGCAGTACGTTCCCAAAAAAATGCTAAATGTTGCTATACAAGCAATATTACCTACCAATTTTAACATATGGCGCGGTAACATGGCCAATGGGATGGAAAGAAGAAAGTGCAGTACAGGCAGCTGAAATGAAATTCATCCGCAGTGTGGCAGGTGTCACTAAGATGGACAAGGTACGAAGTAGTGAATGAGAGAAGAAGAGTGGGAAGACCTAGGGATAGATGGCAAGACCAGGTACAAGCAGATGTGGAGGAGAGAGGAGAGGATTGGGCAGTGGTGGGAGATAGAGAGAGATGGTGGGAAGACAGGAAAAAGTGGAGAGAGTTTGTGTCAGGACAAGAGAAAGAAATACACGAAGACCATGTATAGTTCAAGAAAATGATGTGTCGAGCTTGGCAGACCGATACTGATTCCGGGGATGCCCATCAAGAACAATGGTGGAAACACCCCTTTACCCAACTATATAGTTGTTGGAATAAAGAGTAGCGATAAATATATATTATCATTTATATTTTCTTTGCATTATTTTTTGTAAAGTTTCATGCAACACCATGTCTACAAATGCATTTTTTTAATACATAAGGTACATGTAGCAATATGAAATCTACTCGAAACTAAAAAAATATTTAGAAATGGATCTACCTGGTTTTTGCAATTGAGCCTTCATATGGACATTTTATTTTATCTCGATAAAAATAAGACAATCACATTAAAAAAACGTATCTGGATATCAAATATATCTAATAAAATAGGAAGGTTACGTAGATACAGCACGACACCTACATTAGAATCTATGATGATGATAATAAACAGATAACTATGAGAGAACGTCGTTTATTTCACTTTAACGGACTTCATTGTTGTCAGACCTGTTAAATTATTCAACAAACATGTCAAAAACTTGCGTGGGACAAAACTATGTACATGTATAGATCAAGACTTTACTGAATATTTAATGTGTCATCATTATGTTGAATTTGAAATGTCCTGTCCCTTGTCATACAATAAAGTTGTAATATAAACGCTGTTAGTATACTGTGTACTAGTGGTTGTACAAAAGCTGAATAATTAATGACTAGAATGCTGCGTGTAAGGCGCAAAGTTCTTACAATAAACCCTTATTATAGTTCACATTGTTTTACTTTGAATGAGCTTTTCTGTATAATAAGTTCATAAATAATTGTACCGTAATTCGGCGTATAAGTTTTCATCCGAGCTGTAAACACAGCCTATATAGGCCTACGTAGCTTATTAACTTTCACCTCTTGCGTAGAGTTAAGCCTTTGTTTTAAATAAACCGTTAAATTTCATCTAAATAAATCATCATTATATTATATGTAATATCCTACAACATAATTTTGCAGGTGTATGGGCTGTATATCTTGTACATACGAAATTAAAAATAAACGCATAGCATCCACCGCCCAATAAGATGGCTATATTTTGTTTATTATTTCGTCCTCATATTTTAATAAAGCATATTATTAGATCTTAGTCAATTTAAAAAAAAAACATAAATTAAATTATTCTAATTTCGTATTTAGAATCTACTGACCCAGTCCAATGGGACTCAAATATTAAAGAGGACCAAGCCACTCGACGCCATTCGACGAGCGAACAATGGCCAACCAGAGACCGGTATTATTTTTAATACAAAACACCGACCAAACAAGTTTGCCACGAACCCCCGGCGGGTGACGCAAGAACCAACAAGGCGATTCAGACCAATTTCAAACTTGTTATTTGCTATGTTGCTAGGACAGACTCCGTATACACATGCAATACCCAAGAATTGATTGATTTTAGTCGACAAGCTTCTGCCTGCAGAGGCTCTCTATAACTACTGGACCAAACAATTTCTAGGTTAAACCATAGATAAACTATTATTGGAGAGATCCCGTACAAGTATATTCTCTATAGTTGAACCCTTCCTCTCTACGACTAGATTTCATTCTTGTTCCTTGTTTTTAAACTATAGTGTACACGGAATCTATATATATTTTCACCTGACTTGCCGTCGTTTTTGTGTAACGGAAAATTTTTTACAGAATAAAAGCTTAAAAGTCGGCATAATATGCAAACACGCATGTGTTATTTATTGCAATATTTGTTGTGATATTTATTTTTTTACTTTGTAGATTTATGCATGTCCATATTAGACTTATTTTATTGTTAATAACAATAAATTAAAACAATGAAAATTTCCAATTTTGTACCGAAGTTTATACAATTTTTTACACAAGTTCGAGGATTTTTTTTGTATATATATGCCGATATTATAGTGATTTCTTTACAACGTTACGATGATCTTCGTTTCTGTACGTGTATAGTATTGACTCTCTGGCTCCAAAAGCCTGAGACGATGTTTGGCTTCTACACTCTTCTGTAGCTCCAAGCTTCCTCTTGGAGGTGACACGTATTGTACATAGGATAGGCGCGTTCTCTGGGCCAAGATCACTCCAAGTTTTAATTACATCGGGGCTAGAAAAGGAAGGACAGAGTTATTATCAAGTTCTGTGTTCTGCGGGTTGGGTTATTCTAAACCAGCCTTGTATCTCATGTCCTCGCAACATACGCTCTAGGATTATATGTAAACTAGGAAGCTTCGCAAACGCTTTTTCAGGCGCTTTGTTGGATGAGCGTAATTGTTCACAAACGAAAAAAGCGTAAAATTGCGATTTTCCTAACAAATAATTATTCGATTACGCTCAAATTTCACACGAATATTTCTTAAAATTAAGGTTCTGTGAAAAAATCATTACAATCGGATAAAGCATGTAGGTGTTACAAGTCGAAGAAATTTTAAAAAAATCGAAAAAAAACGTAAAATTGCGATTTTCATAAGAAATAATTTTTCGATTGCGCTCAAAAACGTGGCAGTTCTAAGTTCAGAGATTTCGAAGGCGTCCAGAAAATTTCATTGCAATTGGAGTATCGGTTTAGCCGGAATCGTGTTAACAGACAGACGAAAATACAAAAAGGAAAAAAAAACATTCCGGATTTTTTTCTCCAGTGTAGTGAAATGGAATCTTCGCTTCGCTCGAAACGCCCATTCAATCAAGCCAGACATTAAACTAGGAAGCTTCGCAAACGCTTTTTCAGGCGCGTTGTTGGATGAGCGTAATTGGTGCATTGAGCTGCCAGGTGTTTGCGGATTTTCCGTTGTTCGGTAAAAAAATCATTACTAACTCGAAGATTTATTTTAAATTAAATTTAAATATAAATAAAAAATGAACTTTAATTTTAACTTTTTTTATATAATCGTAATTAAAAAAAGGAAAAAATCGTAAAATTGCGATTTTCATAAGAAATAATTATTCGATTGCGCTCAAGTTTAGCGCGAATATATGTATTCATAAAAAGGTTCTGTGAAAAAATCATAAAAATCAGATAAAGCATGTAGGTGTTATTAGTCAAAGAAATTTTTTTTAAATCGAAAAACATCGTAAAATTGCGATTTTCATGAGAAATAATTTTCCGATTGCGCTCAAAAACGTGGAAGTTCTAAGTTCAGAGATTTCGAAGGCCTCCATAAAATTTCATCTCAATCGGAGTATCGGTTTAGCCGGAATCGTGCGGACAAACAGACAAAAATACAAAAAAAAAAAAAAAAAAAACATTCCGGATTTTTTTCTCCAGTGTAGTAGAATGGAATCTTCGCTTCGCTCGCTTCGCTCGCTACGCTCGCTACGCTCATCCAATGATATAGTGAGGCACTACCTGTTCGTGCAATATGTGATTGAGAAGAAAATTGAATGTGAAATAATTGAAATTTCTAAGAACACAAAAAGTACACAAAAGTCTGCAAAGAAATTACTAATTGAATCTGGGGTTCAGCTAGCTCAGCACCAGCTCAGCAGGCAGCAGTCAAATCAGCTAATTGTTACATTTAATTTTAAATCATTGCTCAGTTAAAGGGGTGAAAGTGAGAGGGAATAACACAATATCTAGGGTTTTAGGAAATGATAAAACTGTCAAGTAGAAAATAGTTTCATATGATGAAACAATTAGCATTACATTTAAGCATTGTTATAAAAGTATAAAAATACAAATCAAATAGAGTGAATTTATCAGTCAGATTATTTACGTTCCTTTATAAAAGTTTTATTTGATATTTACTTGTGCGAATTTATGGGTTTGTTTTGACGGTAAAGGTAACAGTGACCGAATATGGCTAGGCTGCAGTCATTACCAGTAGTTACTAGGAAAACGCTCAGTTGGACGCGTTGTTGAGCGAGCACCGGCACGTGCAACACGACCCGAGTACGACATTCCCATAATGTAACATACCAATAAGTCTTTAAGGTCTTGACCGATTTAGCTGAAAATTTGTAAAATAGGAGAGAATGGATAAAATCTACCGCCATCTAGAGGACCTTGACATCATTTCTTTGGGAAAACTATTTTAACTCTTGATTACTTCTAGGTGGCAGTACATAGTAACCAGAATTCTTGTGCGACTTTTCGTTGCCATGGTAACGTTACTTTTGTAAAAATGTAATTTCTATCTACACTACTTATCGTATCAAAAAAAAATTAACATATTCGTGACCGGACGAAAATTCTAAATAATTTGGCTATCTCAGATTTTGTCGCCGTTTAGTTTTTAAAAAAAAACTTTAGATTAACTTTAATGTAACTTTATAACTTTTTGAACGATTTTGCCACAAAACTAATGGCATTCAATCGGGAACGAAACTTGCGGATGGTCAAAATTTCAACTCAATCCGAGCCTCCGTTCGACCGCTATCATGAGCCGGAAAAGCTGCGCGACTTTCCGTTGCCATGGTAACGGGACTTTGTTATTATGTAATTTCCATCTACACTACTCATCGGATCAAAATAAAATAACATATTCGTGATCGGACGGACATTCTAAATGATTTGGCTACCTCAGATTTTGTCGCAGTTTAGTTTGAAAAAAAAACTTTCGTATAACTTTAATGTAACTTTTTAACTTTTTGAACGATTTTGCCACAAAACTATACAGCAACCCGCCTAGGTGGTATGTACATGTGTGCAAAATTTCAGGTCGATCAGAGAAACGGTGCGACCTGTATCGAAGCAGTAACAGAAAAAAAAAAAAAAAACAGACATTCCAGCCATAAGAGTCAAGTGGAGACGCTCGCTGCGCTCGCTCAATGAATGTTGAAGTTACATTACTACATTGTTGACATGTTTTGATATATTTTTATTTGGCTAAAAAATGAACGTTGATGAATGAAATATATAATTATGGTACGTTCTTAACTCGGCTATTCTTAGCTCGCCTACATCAATTAGTAGTGGTATTTCAGTTGTAATTGCCCGCTTCCAAGAACCACCTTTCTATTTTAATTGGTCGTAGGAGGGGTTTTCTTGACTCGCCTACGCTAAATTAGCGTAGGCGAAAAAAAATTAAATGGCAGCGAGCCTTTCAATGGTCATGCGAGACCGGCAAGTTTGAATTGTTCCGAAATTTGACGTTGACATGGCACTTCCCAGACAGAGTTTGCTCGAAACATTGCTCACTTTGAGCCTTTTTAATATATTTTTTATTTAATACAAGGTTTAAGTAAATAAAAGGTATATCCATACAAGAAAATATTATCTTAAATGTTATAAAATAATAAGAATATTAGGATATGTAATCCATTTTCTTATTGTGACTTACGCCTTGACTTGAAGAAGTAAGCTAGATGAAGTCACGTCAAGAAAATAATAAGTAAATTTATTAAAAATATTTATTGGTAAAGCGAACATGGGTGATGGAAACACTGGTGAGATATTTGTAAAGGGATATAAATTTTTTTTTACTCTCTGATTATTCAAATAACAATCGGGTTATATTTTTTTTTAAATATACATATGAACACACATATTTACATTTGTTGAGCGAGCGTCTCCACTTGACTCTTATGGCTCGAATGTCTGTTTTTTTTTTCTTCTGTTACTGCTTCGATACAGGTCGCACCGTTTCTCTGATCGACCTGAAATTTTTTACACATGTACATACCACCTAGGCGGGTTGCTGTATAGTTTTTGAACAAAATCCAATCGTTAGTTATAAAAAATAAAATAAAAAAATAAAAAAATAAAAATGTTTCGATCGTTATGAAATTTTGCAGGGTCAATAAGTATAACATTCTCTCCTATTTTCCAAATTTTCAGCTAAATCGGTCATGACCTTAAAGACTTATTGGTAATCATAATTCGAAAAATAAAGTTAAAAATGAAGGAGGCAGTGAAGATACAACAAAGACACACTTTAGAAGGCATGACGTGAATTAGTACAATGCAAAGATGTTGGAAAAGTATTTATAGTGTACAATAGCAATATCCAGTTAGGCCTACACTGTGTGGTGGGCCTTATGGGAATGTCGTACTCGGGTCATGTTGCACGTACCGGTGCTCGCTCAAAAACGCGTCCAGCTGAGCGTTTTCCTAGTATTATTAACATATCTAGCTTAAAATGTTTTTGTCAATAATCGCTTGTCGAGAAAGATAGGGCAATTCAGACAACGATATAAAAGTAAACACATTAAATAACTTTAAAATAGTTAAAATTACATTAAAAACTGAAGCCTTCATTTCACTCATACAGTGCGCGTACATTTGAGCAATGAGCATATGATAATGATGTGTCATATTGGAGGCCGAAATTCTGTCCGGGAAGTGCCATGTCAACGTAAAATTTCGGAACAATTCAAACTTGCCGGTCAGGTCGCATAACCATTTGAAAGGCTCCCTGCCATTGGCGTAGGCGAGTCAAGAAAACCCCTCCTACGACCAATTAAAATAGATAAGTGGTTCTTGGAAGCGGGCAATTACACCTGAAATGCCACAACTAATTGATGTAGGCGAGCTAAGAATAGCCGAGTTAAGACTGAGCCATAATTATTGATGATTAACTGAATTTTTTATTGATTGATTGATTGTTCTGAAATATGTAGTGTTACAATAGTATATATGATTTATTTGTGGCAGAAAATGTTCACGTTCACATTCACACTGCGCTTTCCCTAAGGTTCGCTTAATAAGTTAATAAATCTACCTTCTTAAACATACGAGTGTGGTAATATTATAATTAATACCGATAGTGTTGGCTCAAGCGAAAGTGCGCGTCTCTGGTTCGGAAAGTCCTGGGTTCGAATCCCATGGAGATCGGCAATCCTGACTGAAGGTCTTTTCCGAGGTTTTCCTTAGAGGGATTGAGTCCTCTTTATCAGCACTCGGACATCTCTTCACAATGTCCTAACTTCAAATATACCTAGTAACACATATTGGAATCACTTTTGGTGAAGGTGCTGGGTACTCAAAATTATTCCTTGTAAATTGTAGGATGACAAAAGTAATGAAACCAGAAAAAATGTGCAATTCACAGAAAATCCCCAACAAATTTAAGAATCATGTTTATCCTGGAACTGAAATCAATCGAAGTATTTAATATCAATTAATATATTATCTGCCAATGATATATTTAATTTTGACATGTTGCATGTTTTCACATTGTTCTATGCCAATCACACAGCATTTAACGTTGTACTATAATTCCGTTTTATAATGTTACGTACATATTGACCAATCTATTCATGTAATAATGCTGCTATTTATGTCCATATTTTCCCTCAATGCATCCTACCCACTGACTAAAATAATACCATCATAAACGAAAATAGCCATGAAATTATATTATTGTACGTTGCATGAACAGAAATACGTGCTGAATCATTGTAAAGGTCTATATCCCCCACCCCTGCCCCCACCTCACGTTCAATAGTAATTTGTATGAAGTGGCGCTATTTCTGTCAGTCACGCACTGAAGGGCTCCGACGAACCCTCGACGACATGGCGATGACGTCACACTACCTCGTCCCCACTCAATACAATCGGTCTGCAAACGTCATCAGAAAACTGACACTTACAGGCCCACCTTATACCCACGTAAGCAACGACGCGTACCCCCCCCCCCCCCCAAATCGCGAGGATACGTTGGAACTGGAAATCCTCATTTTTAAGGAAAGGCCTAAAATAATGCGAAATAAGTTAAATTACGATTACACAGCCTGGCCCGGAAGAGGTCATTGAAATTAATTTTTGGATGAGCGAAGCAAAGATTTCAATTTCACTAACCCACCCAAAAAAATTAGCTCGGGTGTTTTTCATTGTTTTTTTTTTGTATTTTTGTCTGTTCGCGCTCTACTGGTCAAACGGCAAATTCGATCTTGATGAAAATTTGAGGGGACCTTCGAAATCTCTGAACTTAGACTTGCCACGTTTTTGGGAACAAACGATTAAAAATATTTCTTATGATTATCGTATTTTTACGGTTTTTTCGATTTTTAATGAGATTTTTTTGGTGATATTTGGCAAACAGCTACTCCGATCTTAATGAAACTTTATGGGAACGTTTAAAATCACTGGCATTATGTTATGATTTTAGAGACATTTGAAGAAATATTTCTCATAGAAATCGTACTTTTACGATTTACGATATTTTTGTGATATTTGGGCCGATTCTGACCAAACGGGTGGGGCTACACCGTTCATATTTAGCATTGCCATAAATATTATGGTGATGTATAGTGAGTGCCATTTGAAAGAAAAAGTTGAAAATGTCGATCAAAATTCAAAGAAATAAAGGTTTTAAAATAAGCCTTTTACAGATGTATAATTAAAGTAATATCAAGTTAATACTATAGAAAAAGTAATGAGATCCCACTTAGAATCGTAATCATTGGACAGAAATATAAAAAGCTCATTCATCAACGCGATTGGAAAAAGCGTTCGCGAAGCGGCCTAGTATAAATACATTTCACGAAACAGTTTTATGTTATTATTTACTTTTTAAAAAATGTTGCGCATTAAAGTAAAACACATCACAAACATAACCGAAAGAAGACGTGGGTTATATCATATGGGATGGTGGGATTCTTCGTAGAAATAACGGAGTTTGGCCGTGACGTCGTCTTGAGATTATGTAGGAAATCGTCATAATACATACAAGGTGTTTTGGTTTGGTGGTTGAATTATTTAAAAAAAAAGTTTTAATAAATTAATTTTGTAAGTCGACGAGCCCACCCCAAAAATATTACGACCTTATCTATAGTATAAAACTACACATAAATGACCGTTTAAAAAATGATATCTTGTAACTGTTATTTAACTATATTTTGTAATTTTTTAATACATAAATTTACGAAAATTGTGGAAAACAAATTTCAGGTTTTTGGTTTATTTGGATTAAAGGGCCTTTACACATTTACACAAATTCAACAGTCTCGTGATAAAAACCGAACATGACCTCTGATTGACAAGCGCTTATTGGATGAGCGTAGCGAGCGAAGCGAAGATTCCATTTCACTATACTGGAGAAAAAAAATCCGGAATGTTTTTTTTTTCTTTTTTTTCTTTTTTTTCTGTATTATTGTGTGTTTGTCCGCACGATTCCGGCTAAACCGATACTCCAATTGCGATGAAATTTTATGGAAGCCTTCGAAATCTCTGAACTTAGAACTGCCACGTTTTTGAGCGCAATCAGGAAAATTATTTCTCATGAAAATCGCAATTTTACGATTTTTTTCGATTTAAAAAAAATGTCTTCGACTTAATATAACACCTACATGCTTTATCTGAATATTATGATTTTTGCACAGAACCTTAAGTCCATCAATTAAGATATTCGTGTGAAATTTGAACGCAATCAAATAATTATTTCTTATGAAATCGCAATTTTACGATTTTTTCTTTTTTTTTAAATTACGATAAAAAAAATTAAAATTTAAATACATTTTTTAATTAATTTAATTTAATTTAAAAAAAATCTTCAAATTAGTAATGATTTTTCCACAGAACAACAGAAAATCTGCATAACACATGGTAGCTCAATGCACCAATTACGCTCATCCAACAACGCGGCAGGACTTAAGCGTTTTCCTAGTTTGATCACATTGTGCTTCAACAAGGATGATACAGACTGTTTTTGGTTACCCTGGGGTAAAGGGGGAGTTTTGTATATTATTATTTTGACACACGGTGTGTTTTAATTCAAATTTGTGTTTGCTGTGTGTAACTGTAAATGTATATGAATTATTGAAATAATTATCGTTAAATAAATATTTACTACTACAAAAGCTTTAAATATAGACCATCGTACGTTTTTTTGGAGGGGGATGGTAGGTTCTGATAGTCAATTTAACGCGTAAAATTTGAACCTGCAGGTTTTCCCGCCTGAAACCAACACGTGACGTCAAGTAGAAGCTGTGAGCCAGCCAGCAACTGTGCAACCAAGCTGCGACCTAGCCAAGTACGTTCAATCACAGATAACAGATCGTAAGTGTGCTTTCCTGCTTTAATAGTGCGACTCAATACAGTAGTTGAACTAACGTCTAGCCAGGCATAAAGCTTAATGTTCAAATACTTGCAACCGAATACGAGCGAATAGGTTCCAGACCAATCACAATGCTCAGAACACGATCAACCAGCGGCACTACCAAAGTTAAGATAATTTTAACATCGCTTGTGCCCCGTCATTTTTCGTCAACTTACAAAATTAATTTTTATAAAGATAACAAACAAACAAAAAACATATATTTCATTCAGGTAAACTAGTTATGGATTTAGAAATTAACAGAAAAATTATTGGGTACACCATAAAAAAAATCTCCGCAAAATGTAAAACTTAAGTGGTATTTTTCGAGCTAGATCCCGTCAGGCAAAAATCTACCACAAGAAATAACATGGGGACGATCTTTATGCGCCGCGACCTTGGAGGATTTTGATCCAAAAATATATTAATCATTATTGACATACTCGACAGCTTTTCTATAAATCTTTGATATTTTGTTTTGTAATTTGGGCAAGTGGTTCGGTCAAAATATTTATGCTGATTACCAAGAATGGGTGTGATTTTTGAATGCATATTTTTTTCGTGTTTGTGTGTATATTTGTGCACAGTTTCAAGACACGGTGTTATAAAGGTGAAACATTTTATTTTAGTAAGTTTCTCAAGTATCTATGTGGAACAAAAAAGAAGAAGGTTAAAGCCGTTTATCCAAATAAACCAAACACCTTTATTAAAATCAATCCAGAAAAAAAATTAAACATTTTCGACTGCAGATTAACGGGTCACGATTGGCATCGTTATTTGATTTGAACCCCTCTCAACCTGACATAGAACCGAATTGAATTTTATTTTGAAAACAAAATGAGATAAATAATAATGATATGTATATTTATATATATATATATATATATGTGTTGTGTCTTAAGCTTTCGTGATCCATGGTGAATGTTTTAAGTATCTTTACGGTAAATAATCACGCACAGTATTTTAGAAAATAACTTTTAATCCCAACGTTTCAGAAAAACTATGTTTCCATTTTCAAGGGAAGGTTAAAAACAAAAATTCAATAAAACAACAACAGCATTATAAAAATAAACAAATAGAAACAAAAAACACACTACCTTGCAAACATAGAAAATTACAAAGATCCAATTGCAGTGAACCTAAAATCAAATCACTTGGTTGCATTGTGAGTGTGACTTCTTGTGACCATTCTAGCAGGCCTAACGCTGTCTTCTTTATATATATATATATATATATACCCCGGTGTAGTCACTTTTTTAATTTCTGTCTAAAGTACTTACATATATATATATTTTTTAATTATCAAAGTTGTTAAATAAGTGATGATTGCAGTTAGTTTTTTTTATGGTTTAACTAAAAGCAAAAACATAACACAAATACGCGCAGACGGTGAACGGACGGCCTAGAAATATGGTGATTATTTCAAGGAAGCTTCACTCCCAAGAAACACTACTCCAACTAGTGTTTATTACTGAAGACTAGGTTTCAATATTGAAGTTCATTTCTTAAAGTCATGTTCATACCCTGTTTACACTTTTGAGTTGGGTTTGTTTGTTTTTTAATCCCGTAGTGTAAGTATTTTTTTAAAATTTAGCTAGGGGAGTAACATTGACACATTCACTATAAACATTAATAAAAAAAAAGTTTATACATACCGAAATAAACAATTCCATTATCATATTTAATTTACACGTTGAAACTTCATAAAATCAACACATTCACAGATCTATAATATTGAATGACCTATTTTCTCTGGGGCTGTTTATTAGGCTATTACAAAATTATTTTATATCACTAATAACAATTTTTAATGTGTGGTTGCATGCATGTCTGCCTATTCTTATGACCATGCGCTTCATTATCTTTGCATATGAACATTAAAGTTATCATTGAATTTTCCATCCACATAATTGCTATCAAAGCTGATTCGCGGACGTTAAATAAATATGATGGTCTATAAAATGCATTTCCTGTGCAGTAGTCGAATTTGTGTTATTTGGTACAATGCCTCGTGGACATGCTGTATACTACTGGGGCAAAACGTAATAGCTTTCTGCTGACGGCTTAGCTATGATTTTCTTTGAAGAGTTTAGGATCTGACTAAAATCCACGGATTTCTTATCCCTTCCATTCTTGGTATGAAATCAGGGGCAGCGCGAATACACGTCTCGAGTTTCTACTTCAGCCCCTTCCCGCTAAATTTTGGTTTGATCCGATAAGAAATCTTCATGTTATCATCGACAAGAGAACCACGAAATTGAAATTGAAATGCGGAAAATATGGTAATTTTTTCCCAGAGTTTATAAATATTACGCAATCTTGTCTAACTTACATGAAATACATATAATGGATAATAAATACAAGGTTTTTAAACACCGAGCCCGCTTTAAGGACGTTATAGCGAATTATGTTAAATAATATGATATTTGTAACATACACGGATGAATTTGTGTAAATTTGTGTATATGCCTTTAATACAAATAAACCAAAAACCTATGTAAATAAATCCAGAAAAAAAATACTGCAGATGGACAGGTCACGATTTGTATTTTTATTTGATTTGAACACCTCTTTTCCTGACATATGAACGAATTGAATTTTATTTTGAAAACAAAATGAGATAAATAATAATTATTAAAAAAAACAATTATCAAGGTTATTAAGTAAGTAAATAATTATATTGTGATGATAACAGTTAGTTTTTCCTTCAATAGTTTAACTCAAAGCAAAAACACAACACACAGAAGAACATAAGACAACATTCACGTTTTTACTACACCCTAAAATACGTGTACATTTAGTGTCGGTCGAGAACCTTTTATAAATTATGTTTATTTTCCAGGAACGCATTCAAAAACAAGCCGAGATTCAGAAAATAGATATTATTTTACTCTAAAACAACATCTGTCCAATAATACATCCGAGAAGGGTTATCTTTCTTTGCCACCCCAGGCTCTCGTTTCGTTTCCTAGCAACCAACTTCTTATACCCTCAACAACGTAGGCGAGCGAGAGAGGGGAGAAAGATTATTTCTCGGAATTTAGCACAGAATTTTGATTGAGTGGTGTCAAGTTTTTGCTGTGGCAGAATCTACTCAAGCGTTAATTAAAATATATTGTTTACAACGTCGTACGTATCACAAGTAGATCAACCGCAGGCCATATCTTATTCATTTTTGGTCTTAAATTAGATTTTAATCAAATATAGGTATTTTGCAAAAATGGTGAAATGAGATCGTCCAAATCGATCAGGCGTAAGAGTTGACAAAAGTTGGATGAGAAAGTATAAATAGATATGAAATTTTTCGAGCTCCGGTTAAATATTGTTCCAAACTGATGACACCTATAATGTGGGTTGGATTTCTATATTGTACTTATCATGCGCACTTTCGATCTGATTGTAATCGAAATCTGTCGCCAGCTGACTTTTCATTCCCCGTCTAATACAATTCCTGATAATCTTAAATTAATCCCTAACATCGCCAGTTTAAAATTAATGCAAACAATACATTATTCACACTCCGTTCTACAGCATTGGTGAATACTTCCACAGAACGTAGGCGAAGGAAATACATCATTGTTCACTCTGGCAGTTACACTGTGTATCTTAATCTGTGCCAATAGCGACGTGTATGTTTGTTTTTCACCTTCATTTTTTTTTTTATATATTTTGTATCTTTTATATTTTTAACTTCATAGATTATTGTTTAAAAAAATATGTTTATTGGTTTTCTTGTTTAGGAGGAAAACAATCATACACAAGATTGAACTTTGCCATTTTTGTGGTTGTTTTTACAACTTTGTTACAAGATAAAGATACAATATTTTACTTAATTATAACGAGCACAATTCAACTCAATCGTATACAACAAACTTTAAAGATTGCCAATTCTCATTCAAAAAACATCGAAACTATTAATTTAAATCTACAACATTGGACTATCCATAACGGAAACTCAGCTTGAATTTCCTTGCAACGTTAAATTCTCTTATTGCCAGTAATAACTCGCGCCCTTGCAATAAACGGAAAACGGGTAAGTTCTAGCGGGCTTAACCGGAATGATTGCGTTATTATTAGTATAACTATAAAGTGAAACTATTTCTCATCAAAGTTTCGAAACTATCACATGTGCAATATACACAGCTATTGACGGCTTCAATTCAAAGGTTCCTGAACAGCATAAATGTCAAGTTGTTATAGCACCTATCTCAAACCCAAAGTTTGTGACTACGAAGTCAGTTCCAGAGTTTGCCATGTGAACGTATGAATGGAATATCAACTGGGGGTCCAGTAGGTCAAACATAAAGGGATATTAAAGGAGAAAATAGAACGAGACTAGACTGTTAATCCAGGTTCATGTCGGCATTGAGAGTTGACTCATCTTTAGTCGAATTAAGTCTGTTTCCTCCCTGTTTTTCCATTTTCTAAAATATGCAACTAACTAAAAATATATTGAGTGGAATTGAAATCTGTCGAGATCGTAATAACATTTATTTTCTGATCGGGTACACTGAAAATATTGCATCTTTTTTAAAATTTCGAACTGCAATTACACCAGCACAGCGTTCAACGTAGATGGTTGCGTTTCTGTAAGATTAATGTTCTACTATTTTTTATAGGTATTTTGTCAATTTGTACCGCCAAACGAAAAAATCTTTTTCCTCTCTCTCTGTTAAGAAAAACATTTAAAACTTAATCTTGTAGTTGAAACACAACCCTCTATGTTGAATGCTGTGTTAGGTGTAATTACAGTTTGAAATATTTTGAACAGGCAATATTTTCTGTGTGCCCGACTAGAAAATATTGAAAAAAGTTACTTTGATGTTCTAATAGAGCCAGGTTTCAATCTAGGTGCCCGTTAGGACGCCACAGCTTAAACCGCGGCGCGCTACACTCTCAGGCACCTTATACAGCAAGCAGAGTTGGGGTGTTTTCGAGCTGTCACCCTTATCATCATGAAACGTGTTATTATGAACTTATAAACTGTCATAATCGGGGGGGATTTATAGGTACAATGACAAATATGATTGTAGTACAATTATTCCTCCTGGGTGAAAAAATGGGTTCATGATCAAAATCACTTTAAGGATGTTAGTTTTAGTGTCTACTACTTACTAATTCGCCAGTTTCAATTGGCCAGCGATTCTGACCAAACGGGTGGGGCATATTGTGCAATGACACTTAGGTTGAAAGTTGAAAAAGTTAGCTGGAAGGCATCGAAATAAAGGTTTTAATATTAGCATTGAGTAGGTTCTATATGATATTAGTCTTTTACCAGCAAAGCATATAATAAAACTTGACAGTAATCACCTACAATGTATACAAAAGAAAATCTTTGGGACACGATAATATGTTTTATATTCAATTGTTAGTTGGTCTTCATTCATACTACTTTCTTAGATTTTTCTATTTTTACAAATATAATTTTGCAGTAGAATTGGCCCAGAACATGGCTCTGCTAATCGTAAAAGGCGATTCAATCAAGAAAATCAGCTAGTAGGAAGGACCGACAGTGTTGGCTCGGGCGCTAAGCGCTCGACTCTGATTCTGGAGGTCTCGGGTTCGAATCCCGTCGAGACCGGCAATCCTGACTGAAGGTTTTTTCCGAGATTTTCCTCAGTCGTTTAGGCTAATGCAAGGGATTGAGTACTCTTAAACAGTTCTCGGGCATCCCTTCACAATTTCCTATCCGCACATACCTAGTTCACCTGAAGAGGGGCTAATTGCACCCTATAACAGGTTTCCCACGATAAAAATTTAAATTTTAGTAGGAAGGGTAATTTTTACTCATCGAAACTAGAGGCGAGCTCTGGCAGTCGTCAGCGGGGAACACTTCCCCTTCCCTTGACGACCTCCCCGACGACTACGACCAATTGACAACACGAACGATGACAAAGACGATGACGACCGCGACGTGAGAGTAACCACCCCATATATTTGCCTTCCTCCTCTACCGATGGCTGGTCTGACCAACAGCCTCCTTGCAAAATCAAGGCAATGGTGCTTATGACCTCAAACGGTTGACGGATCTTAATCAAATAAACCAAAACTCTGTAAACAAGTAATGAGTTCCCAAGCATCAAAACTTGTGAAAAACAGTCAACCCTTAACACATCAAAAGTAATGGATCTAAAAAATGCAAGTCTTGTAACCTTCTACATTTGACGCATTCTAATTCATAAACTTCACTGCCCGTAAGCTACTCTTGATTAATGCTTGGCAATAAATTTGACTTAATTAACGGAATGAGTTCAATGCAATTATAATGACCAAGGCTATTTAGTTAAGTATTGCTTTTAATGTGTAAGGTTTGGTTGCATTTTTACAAGTTTTTGTATGGGATTACATTTACTAAATTTTTACTTAGTTGCATATTTTAGAAAATAAAAAATAGGATAGAAAAGAGTAAACATTGGGATAGCTCACTAAAGCGTAACTAGCGATACTCCCAAACATATAAACTATTGGTTAATTCATGATGACCACCGCCAATATGTATTCAAAAAAAATTCCTCATTTTGTTCCGGCCATAAATGTCAACCATCATAGTAGTCAGCAGAGCAAAGTATAATCGCGCAAATGAGAGATATATTTTTAGATCTTTTATGGAGGATTTTAAATAGGACTGGACAAATAAATCTATATTTTGATACGATATGGATATAGGGGATTTTTTTCGGGAAAAATACATAATTTGGTTAAAAAGTGAATACTAAAAGGATGATCGAAATCTTTGGGGAAGTCTATGAGAATGCCGTTTATACGTTATTTAAATTTTGGTCCGCACTCGTAATTATTATGGAGGTGCCGGGTAGGCTATAGTAGATCCGCCTATGGTGGAGGGGCCGGGTCATCAAACGCGAGTGTTTAAACATAAAAATCGTTGTTTTTTTTTATTTACCTTATCAAATTTTTTCAACACGTTTTTAATAACAGGAATTTTTTTTGATATAATTTACTTTTTTGGGGAAATTTATAATTCTCTGCACATATGATAAAATGTTGATTTATCAATATCGAAATTTTCGTGTGATATCGATTATTGGATGATATAATTATCATAGCCCAGACCTAATCGATCGATCGTCTTCATCAAATAAGTGTTCTAAAAGTAGAAAGTTGGGTGCGAGGTGAGCGCTCTGCGAACTATGATATACATGGCCTGAACAAAAATAAGGGCTTTCTTCGGGTTAACAAATTGGCGTTGGTCTTCTTGATTTGACGCAGACCTTGTATTGTTATGCCTGAATTAGAAGGTTCAATGTTTCGTTTAAGATTCGTTGAATTCAAGTACATAACACAATCAAAATGTACAAAGACAATAAAATACAACAAAACCTTCGTCTCATTGATTATATTTTGTCCTTAAATTCAAGGAATTTTGAACGAAACATTTACAATACAATACAATACAATACAATACAATACAATACAATACAATACAATACAATACAATACAATACAATACAATACAATACAATACAATTAATTTATTTAGCTTCATCAGCTATTACATACATTACAATACAATACATTTCATACATTACATTTATAGGACGGTTTAATTCAGGCTTTATAGACAGGGGCAAGTGGCATGCAATTATTTTCGATAGGGAGGTTTTCCACTATTTGTTTTTCTTTTTAGAGTTTTCACTGGGGATAATCTTGAAAATGAATGCGGTATTTTTTACATTCATAAAACTTCAGATACCGTGAATGGAATAAGCTACCTTCCGATTGTGTGAGTTTCATAGGGCCTCATATAACCTTTAAATAAATACTGTTTAATTTTGCAAAGGTACTTATCTCAACTTTGCACACTTATCTCCACTTATCTCATCAACATTGGTTTAGTGATAGTGTTTTAACAAGTTTTTTACCATAGAAAAACCATAAAATATTCATTATCTCTCTTGAAGAAAACGTTTGAAGCAAGTATATTTGACAATGCCAAATGTATAATTTTGTTTATAAAAGTGTATTACATTATATAATATTGTACGGTTTTGTTTTTCGAACGTACTAATAAAGTGATGCTTTCCGGAGGACGATTTGTTGGGCAAAATTGAATAATTTATTTTCAATCTGTTACTTATGTGTGAGGAACATACATTAAAATATAAATCAATGCAAATGAGAAAAAGTTGTTATCCTTATATCCCAATAGAAAATATCCTGAGATTGAATACATATAATATAAACATTTTTAATTAAAACGAAATACTCAGCATGGAAATTTCGAAGAATTAATAACAGGAAACATGCATACTAATGAATGAATTTATTACTTTCAGAATGAAACTAATTCAGACTGCTGAATAAATAGAAAGGTACAGCTGAAAAGTTGATAAGTTCAAGTTTCATTTCATTCTTTATTCACAGATTCGTACATAGTAAAAATATACCCTCTCCTGAGAGAGAGGGAGTGAATAACTAGCACAGTAATTAGAATTAGAATATAAATAGTAATACAATAAAATATTTAAGAGAACAATTAATAAGAATAGATAAGATAAACATACATACGTTATGTGATGGACAAGAAGGAAGATGGGACACAAAATGTGTTAGTTAAATTCAATTTTTGCAATAAGGAATTCCTCTAAGGAATAAAAAGGGTTATGAATGAGAAAAGATTTAATTTTAATTCTAAATGATGTTGGAGTATCGTTTTTGATGGATTGTGGAAATTTATTGTAAATTTTACTACAGAGGTAGCTTGGACTGTTTTTAAATAGTGAATGGTTAAAAGTAGGAATGAATATGTTAGAGTTGGTACGCGTTTTATGAGAGTGGTTTATTGCATTTGTTAAAAACAGTTCAGGATGAGAGTGTGCAAATGTGGAAGCTGACAAAATTAATTCGGATATAAGAGTCAATATATGAAGATTAGAGAAATGTGTTTTACATGAATGTCGCCTTGATATAACCGGCGATTATTCTCACCCCCATTTTTTATTATGATATTCGTTTAGCATGACTTGAGATGCCCCAAAATAGAACTGCATATGAGATAATTGACTGAATGTATGAATGATATACCATGATACGTAGTAGGCTAACAAGAAGTTTAGCCTTCGAAGCATGAAACACCACTTAGCAGACGCGGTCCAATTCTGATATGTGGAAGCCAGTCAAGGACTCACTCACAGTAAGCCCTAGAATTTTTGCAGTTAGGTTGCCTTGCTATACTCTTACCATCCAGACGAATAAGGGGGCTTAAGGTGTATTGCGATGCATTAGTATGAAAATTTAAGAAATTGTTTTTATCGTTTGGATAGCCATCTACTAGACTTACAGTATGATGTATATTTTGATACTTGAGATTTGCAGCTGATGTTAGCAACATTGAATTTACATATGGGGGGCTATGAGGAGGGAGTTGATGTCATCAGCATATAAGGTGAGGAAAGATTTTACAATGTCCTGGAAATATTCCATATTAAGAAGTTTTGGGAAGACTGTTATATATATTATAAAAAAATAGAGGGCCAAGCGTAGACCCTTGGGGGACACACTAGTTTGGGAGTGTCAGATATTGAAGGAATGTGTGATTTCGATGACATTATTTCAACCCTTTGTTGCGTTAGTGAAAATGACGTTACCAACTGTGCAGGCGATAATGCTAAGGAATTAGTGTTGAGGAGAATTCCATGATCGAATTGTATCAAAAGCTTTGCTCATTTCAAAAAAGACCCAATGCTGATCTCCTCTGTCTAAAGCAGAGTAAGCGATGAAGATATGAAAAATAGCTGTCGTCGTAATTTCCAGAACATCATTCGAACATAGGTTCGAAATATATCAAACTTGAACAGTATTTTGTCAATAAATTTTGTAAAAAGTATTATTGAACACTCTTCAGATGTCCGTGGACGAGTACAGCAAGGAATATTTAATACACAAAGGTACAGCTGCATATACCCTACACTTGAAGTGGTTTACCGTAAATACAATTAAGTCAATACTTGTCAACAGTAACGGGCATATCTTAAAACAATAAAACTTTCAGACAAACAAAAATAAACTCGTGGCAAAGTACAAATCAAAATGAATATTGATGGTGGTTCATTAATTAATTTACATTAATCCATGGCATTAATCAGAACAAAGTTCGGATAATGTTAACTGTAGGTGCTATTAGCGATATTCCATAGAATGTAGTAGGGAGCGGATGACCGAGACATACGTGGGCAAAGCTTTACATCTAATTGGCCTCCGTAGTCAGATATTATAAAATATATTTCATCAACATAAATTAATCTGTAAGCAATTTCCAGATTAATGTAATTTTCGTCAAATTGGTTGTTTTGTGTTTCAACATGCGGACATTGAACTCCTAGCAGCTAATGGGTTTTAGTGGTTAGTAGGAGCTTGATGTTCTGACGTGGCGCGAGGAGGTGCGTATACTATAACGAGAGGCAACGTAATGAGCTACAAGGGTGACGTGGCGATAGCTTCCTTCATCAGAGGCACCTAGATGTTTGGTAATATGAAACGATTTTAATGTGTTATTTCTTCCCACTTCTGAAAACAAGTGTACAAAAAAGACAGAGTAATTATATATTATTAGTATTAGTAGTTTTAGGGCGCTTTAAAAGCTAAGATTATTTGCGCCTCCAAGATAAAACAATTTCTATAAGTGTGAGTTACCATAATGTATACTTCTTTCCAAGGGGAGGAACGTAAGGGGGACGCGGGGGGACAAGGGGTGGACAGGCCTGTGCTGGTCAGAACCAGCCACAAGCGTATGGGGAGGGCAGGGGTTCCCCACGTCGTGGTCGTCTCCGTCTGTGTCATCATCCGTCCGTGTTGTCATTGTCGTCGCCGTCAGGGAGGTAGTCAAAGGGAAAGGGGAATATTCCCCCACGACGACCCAGAGCTCGCCATTAGTTTCAGGGAGTGAAACTCCCATACTCACGGGCCAATCCACGAGAAGGTTGTGAGTTGGTCTTTGATGGTCCAGTAATTATATATATTTGTTTATTTACTTTATGTTTTTACGTAGGTTTTCTCAGAAAAATCTTGACATAATGAATTCTTTCGAGATTCCGAGTTATAATAAGTGTAATCACTAACGTTTCGGGAAGATCGCCCTGCCCTTTATCAAGTTAACGACATACAAATAAAAAACTTAAAGTATACAATCTATTGACAATAACAAAGAATATAAAAGCCACAACAAGTCACTGCAACTGGTCAGCATTACGTTACAGATCTTTGCGATGATTTTAAAA
This sequence comes from Sweltsa coloradensis, assembly GCA_024449915.1. Taxonomy (NCBI): domain Eukaryota; kingdom Metazoa; phylum Arthropoda; class Insecta; order Plecoptera; family Chloroperlidae; genus Sweltsa; species Sweltsa coloradensis. Next base: position 89,641 of record JAMZAV010001221.1, read on the forward strand.
GGTGTTTGACAGGTGGAGCTTCAGGTGGCTTCTTCCTTCTTCTATCCACTCTAGCCGGAGGAAGAATTGCATTTTCCGTAGCAACTGGAGGTAATATCGGAACCACATGGCTATCACGTAGCTCCAGTTTCCAGGTGGCTGCCAGTCTCTTCGCATCATCTCGCATGTTAAAGTTATGCGGTCGTTTCTCCATTTCGACGGCCTAAAAGAAAAAGAAAAAGAAAATTACAAATATTTACTTAACTGTTGTTCATTGTTGGTTCTGCATCTATGTAATTGACGACTAGAATCTGACCCGCCTCCTGACGGCACGAGGCAACATGGCGGAATGAGTTGGGATAAATCCTCATTTCCCAAGTTTACGTCTCTTGAACGGCGCAACACTAATCACGCTCTAACTCTTATTCTATTCATAATTTGGACAAAACTTAAGAGGAATATTATTTAGCAAACATATTATTGCTTATAATAGCGATTATTGCGATTTTTTTACACAGCCGTTAACTTGTTGTTACAATGTACGCATCATACATAAAAAATAATCAAAACGACTATAAACTTTCTCAACTTCAATTGACAAAAAACTACTGACCGGATTTTGACAAAACCTCTTTCAAAAAATGCATCTGGCTGTTTAGATTAGAAATAAATCAACTTACCAGATAGAATGTGCACTGAACGAAATTTTATAGCATTGGTTCATATGCAGTGTATGTGTTTTTATGTCAAATACGCACTTTTGACGTGCGGATGAGCCGTGAAAAACTGCACGCTGCATATTAACCCATGCTGTAAATTTTAGTTCAGTGCACTTTCTGTCTAGAAAGTTAATTTATTTCTTTTCTTAACAGTCAGATGAATTTTTTGAAAAAAGTCTGGTCGAAATCCGATAAGTGGTTTTTTGTCAATTGAAGTTGAGAAAGTTTATAGTCGTTTTGATTATTTTTTATGTATGATGCGTACATTGTAATAACAAGTTAACGGCTGTGTCAAAAAATTCGCAATAATCGCTATTATAAGCAATGATATGTTTGCTAAATAATATTCCTCTTTAAGTTTTGTCCAAATAATGAAAAGAATAAGAGTTAGAGCGTGATTAGTGTTGCGACGTTCAACAGACGTAAACTTGGGAAATGAGAATCTATCCCAACTCTCGACACTTGGCCTATCGATCGTTTTAAGCTCCGCCCATCACCAGTCGTCCATTAGATTTATTGAGTTGTCCTCCTTTGTAAATAAGTTTTTAACTGAATGGGAAAGAGGTTACACAAATAAAGAAAAAATGAAGAAAAAGTAAAAGAAAACGAAAAAGGAAAACGTATTAAAAACGAATGAAATAATCGCAACAGTTTTCAACGCCGAACACGTCAGCTATCGAGCTGTAGTACGTCTTGTTTGGTTAGATACCGAGCCAAACCCTGGTTGTATTTACACGAAACGCGTGATCGTTCAAACCGGACGTTCTTGGGATGTGAGCTTGATTTGACCCTTGTCAATATTATGATGGATATCTTTTCCGCGTTGACACTGAGGGTTTCCAATTACAATTTTCATCGCTCTGTGAGTCAAGAACTAGAGATCGTAAAATAGAACATTCCATGATGTCATAAACCAACGTAAAAGAACCCCAAAATATCTTCATATTTAATACAATCCAGAAATTAAAAAATCCATCCCGATCGGGGTACGAACCCGAGTCTCCCACTTTCCGGGTGGACGCCTTAGCCAATTATCTTCTTTAAACGAAAATCATTACAATTTGGCCACGTACAGGCAATCATAGCTCATCACAAAGCAGATAGACAACAATCTCTCGTAAGTGTACGCGGACATACCTTGCGACAGCTAACAAGACAGACAGCTAATCTCGTGCCCAGCGTTCTTTTCTTCTTGTCCTGTATGGCTCGTTGGCCTTGTCGATGGATTCTCTGTTTCCTCAGAAAAACGTCTTGGTGCGAAACCGCTAGAGGTAGAAAAGTTTACCATCTGAAGTTGTCCAAGTCCATCAATGTTTGGCTTTGGAAGGTGTAAACGGTGAATTAGGAGCCGTCTAGCAACGAGGCACATAATAAATTTGAAGGATGATCCGAATTATCCTTGTTGATTCTACCTGCCTCTAGTTGGTCATTGTTCGCTCGTCGATGGCGTTGGTGCCAACAGTGCTGGCTTGGTCTGCTTTGAAAATGTAATGTCCCCACTGAATAAGTGGGTAGACTGTAGATAGCTAGTTACGAATGTGATTGATTGATTGATTTGTATTAATAAATAAATAAATAAATAAATTGTATTTAGAGTCTACCCACTCAGTTATATAACTGATTTTCAGTGGGGGACTTTAAATCAAAGCGACTAAGCCAACCCTGTAGGCCCCGACGCAATCGGCGAGTGAGCGATAACCAACCAAAGATCGTTATTTTTAATAGGAAATATATAGCAATCAGTGGTATGGACAGTGCGAACACCTGCGGATCAACGCCAGAATCAACAAGGCCGATTCAGAACAACTCTGAATTTATTATGTGCTTCGTTGCTAGGACGGCTCCAAAGTCACCGTTTACAAACTCCTAAGACAAGAACTGATGGACTTAAGTCCAAATCAGAAGTTAAAAAACTTCTGTCTATGGCGGGAATCGAACCCTGGGCCTTCTGCATTGGAAGCAGATACGCTAACAACAAGACCAACGCGTCACACAACGCTTAACACAAGCTTAACGTCTCATATTATTACACTAAGGCTATTCGAGACGATGAGTGGTGATAGGTGAGAATGAAGGATGAATAGAAGGGAGGAGGGGAAACCCGGTACACCGGCACGTAGCCTACTCCTTTCGAAAAGTACCAAGGGAACCAACGGTTTTTTTCATCCGAGAGGACAGTGTAACCTTGACAGTCATAAGTTCCTCCACTAACCTGGATTGCCGAGCAGACGTCGAGGAGAACAAAGCCGTTACACTAGCTCTCGAACCCTCCATCTGCTCCAACCCGCGGTATACGTGTGTTTCAGGGGAGAGCGGTCACCCACTCTACCACTGATTACGCCTGGGATTGCTTAACTTCGGTGTTCGAGTTGGAATTTTTACTGTATTTATTTTATTGACTCCCTGCAGTCTGCACTGTCATTTCAATCTGTTTATTCCAAACTCTTGTTGGTTGATAGCAGTTTCGGCTCTGGGGCCATTAGGCCAGCCTCAACTGACTCAGCTATAGCCAGCAGCGCCTGCTAACTGTGACAGTTCGTCCGAAACCATTGAACAATAATAAGTGTTTTTCTCAAAGGGACTTTAAACGGTTCTACTTTCAAAATTCATCCCTATCGAAGATTGTATGTGCCACATGCAGCTCTCCTCTATGTAAAGCAGCCATCGCCTCTTGGGGTAGACAATTTTCAATATCACCTCTATATTGTGCGCAAAGCATTATGGGAGAAAGGGATTTTACACGCGAGGATGATATGACATTTACCGTGTAAACTCTACTTCTCCCATAATGCTTTGCGTGGATTAAAGAGGGCTAAAACGCGTATGAAATTCTCCCTTAATGCTTTGCGCGGGATATAGAAGGCTGAAAAGCGTATTAAATGGGTTGATGAATACTCAACTTTAGTGGCATTTTATGAATGAATGAAAAATATTTTTGTAAAATATTCTTGAATAAGATTGTCCTAAGTTTATAGATAAAATATTTCCTGTTAAACGCATAATTTACGATATATAAAATTAAAAAAATTCGTTATGTGGGCGAGTGTTACGCATTCTATTACAAACACTTGTTATCTAATCGAAGTAGTATTTCCTGTTCTTGTTAAAAAATCCTAGACATACATTTTTTCATTCGTGAATTTCGTTAGTGGGTGGACTCTAAATTTAGAGTCCACCCACTAACGAAATTCGTATTTATACGAATTTGTTCTAGGTTTATTTTCTTATCATTAGCAATATTTCTGCGAAGATAGCAACGTTAAAGGGACATATTATCACATTTTCAATGAGGGTCTTGATCAGTTTATCATTTTGTATTCAATTAATGGTGTTTTTTGTGTAAAATACAAAGTGTCCATTAATTTACTTATACGTCTTTTTCATCTTGAATTCAACTTTTTATTCGGACAACCATTTATCACACAACAATTAGTCATAGAAATCCCCTATGCTGTCCAGTAGGTTTTTATCAGTGAAATCTGCGTCGGGCGGGTGGTTTGGCGCGCGTGGGAGCGTCCGGTGCGCAGGCGTGGGTTTCAGCGTTGTACTGGCCTTCTTACCCTCGGTGGCAGCGTTAGTTCTACACTGTCGCTACCGATGTATAGGCGGGACGCGACGCGCGGGCTGGCCGAGAAGTTCACTCGTATTCCGGACACGCGTTAAAACTGTCGCGTCGTCGATTACGTGGGTGACAGTGATATAAAGCTTTCAAGCGTCACTACAAGTCTAAAAAGTTAAAAAATAATTCTTTATTTTGAGTGAGTTACATTGTATTGTAGTTATCATCTTAGAAAGTGCGTAAATAATAGTTTCTAATATCTAAAATTTATATTTTTTTAGTTTTCTTACTTAAGTGTAAACAATATCCCTATATTCACAATAACACATTTTTGTTCGAATTGTTTGGTTAAAATACTCCTTATGACTGATTTCATTCATGAATATTGATTTTTCTGTATTCATTATATTATTTTTTTAGTGTTAACGTTATTTAAAATGTAATAAGAAAAATTTCATTGTGGTGGAATAATACCAAAGATACAGCAATATAATATTAATCGTTTAAATACATTTTTAACGGCCCAGGAACTTGTTATACAAAAACTCCGTTTTTGTCTATTTAATTTCATTTAAATTATATTTCGTACCCGTAATTATTTCAATCTGGACTAACTGTGAAATTTTGCATTTTCTACCACACGTATAATCCAGAAGTAGAACTCATTCTGTTTGTGCAATTAGCCTTAGAGTACAAAACGAATCAAACCTTTGTTCCAAACAAATGTTAAAACACTTCAACGGCTCTCATCTCATATTCAACTACACACAATAATTAGCAACTTCTGAATAATTTTACAAATATTAAAACTCCAACTCGTCCCATTTCAAAGTAACGTACAGCATCTCAATAAAGTTTACGCAACGGCGTCATTGTGTGTCTGTAATCTTTATCTGAAATTGTGTGGGGAAAAAAACTATATTTGCATTTATTATGTTAAAGTCACAATTGACTTCACACTAGTATTGTGAATTTCATTGCGCAAAAGCGTTTCGGTATTCAATGTAAAATAAAACAATGCACAGACTTATGGAAATTGTTAATCGATGAACTCCATAAATCCAAACATGATATTTTGTCAATGAACCAACGTGGGCGGCAAATCCAACTTAATCCACTTTAAAAATAAAAATGTGGCTCGTTGGTCTTGTTGTTAGCCTACCTGCTTCAAATGCAGAAGGTTTAGGGTTCGATTCCCGCTAAAGCCAGAAGTTTTTTAACTTCTGATTTGGACTAAAGTCCATCAGTTCTTGTCTTAGGAACTTGTAAACGGTGACTTTGGAGCCGTCATAGCAACGAGGGACGTAATAAATTTAAAGTTCTGAATCGGCCTTGTTGATTCTGGCGTTGATCCGCGGGTGTTCGCACAGTCCATACCTCTGATTGCTATATTTCCTATTAAAAATATCGATATTTGATTGGTTATCGTTCACTCGTCAATTGCGTCGGGTCTTGGTCACTTTGGTTTACTGTCCCCCACTGAAAATCAGTTGTGTGACTGAGTGGGTAGACTCTAAATATGGATTTATTTATTAATTTATTTAACAACAGTGGGTATAAGTTTCTAATGCGGCAGTCACGTGTGAATGATGCTCCCTGAAAATTAAACTAATTGTTGTGCTTTTCTTAGTTATCAAAATATCGCGACCTAAATATACTCTTGTTTAACTTTAAAGTACCTGTAAACGTTATAATTATTATTTATAACGCTCTAATATACACATACCAAGCTCTAATCACTATTTACACACCTTTAAGTTTAAAGACAGTTGTAAAAAATTATAATGTGTGTTCTTAACAAAAGCAAACAAAGGGTATGTACGTACACACACGTTCATTACAACAGTAATTATCCATAATCTCTTTACACCCTTGATGTACCCGTGTAAAAAACCACTCGTAAAAATTAACCTTAGTTACCTTGCATTGGGTCGCGTGATGCTTTAGTGTGGTATGTATTCAGCGTTGTGAATCGTCAATATTGTACCCGCATAATAGATGTACTAACAGTAATACCCATTGAATCAGCTTCATTTGCATAAAACATGATAGTTACATGAATAAACATGATCGTTGATCACAGCTGGTAGTGTTTACTCTCGATTATACCATACAGAACACATGTTTAATGTGGGTTAACAATAAACAGAACCATATTAATATTATCTCGATTCTAGTTATCTCGTAAACAGAGTATCGAATGAGTATTTTAAACCCGGTGTAAATACAATATTGCGATTAGAGAATTATTATGTAATGTTTAGAGTGATTATAGTTTATAATTTTGCTCATCGTCGGTTGACCTGTTTACATTCCATTCCCCGATACGGTTTGCGTGTGTCTTGTGTTGTGAAAGCTGTGATAACTTTGTTGTAATTCTTATCACCGACGCGTGTTTCGTAAAGTTATCATGACATATTTTTACAAATATTTCGTTATCAACAGTCTGGTTATACTTTGGAGGTAATTGACCGTTTCAGTGACTGCAACAAAACGGAATATAGACACTAAGTTCGTGTACTTAGCCGCATTGTAATTGTAAACGTACTCGAGGTGTGAACAGGTGCGCAAGGATGACAATGTTTACGTGTTATGTGCGCAACCGTTGTAAACACACGTGACTGGAAACAAAACAAAAACTAACATTTTTTGAAACGAGATACGCGTTTATCTAAATACAAGTACTTAATTAAAAGGCCAAATATATTTTTCAAACAAAGACTTAACTGTTAAACAAACAACAGATAAGCTGCTAACCCATCGAATATTCAAAGATTTGTGTGTGTTGTATTCAACAATGAATTATAATTATGCCTAATCGAGCAAATTAAGAACCTAACCTAACCTTGATAAAGGCAGGCCTCAACCAATTCCAGTCACAACTTCACAAGTATGATACTATTTTATGGTACGAAATAACGAAATGTGAGCCCACCAAGCATATGATATCCACAAAATTTAACTAATGAAAATAACTTTTAATAAAATTAAAATTTTCAAGTAGGCCTAATTATAGAATCTGTTAAAAAGTAAATAGTAGTAGTAAATAAGTAGTGGCCTCGGTCATAAGTTTTTAAGTTACGTTTTTATAAAGTAAATAAAAATACAGTTCTAAAATCAGTATTTTCCGACTGATTTGCGATATACTGGTGTGTTGAAAAATTTACAATGATTCATCAACTTTATTTTACAAATTTACATTAAATGTATTTATCTATTATTAGAAAAACACAAAGTGTTATTCACAATCACATGTAATAATTAGGGCTGCAGGAATAGAAGCGCACCATACAGGGAAAATGAAATCAGTCATACGAATCAAACAAATCAACTCTAACACTATTAATTTTCTAAATATTACGTAAAAGTACCTAAATAAAGCATAACGTGTTAAAACTATGCACGGGTGACACGTGTGTATTACTCTACTCGTTTAACAGTCCAAGGTCCACCTACCAGACTGGTAGATATACAGTGTATAGTGTAACCCTCTCAATGAGGTACAAACGTGTCTACTCGTCTAGTCTGAAGATGTCATAATTTTTTTTTTTAATTTAAGGTAAAAGCAAAAAAAGCATAACGTGTTATTAATACTTTGCACTGGTGGCACGTCGTCTACCTACCAGACTGATAGATACAGTGTCTAGTGTAACCCTCTCAATGAGGAACAAACGTGTCTCCTCGTCGTGACTGTGACCTTGGAATGGACATGAAGCTCATGGCGAGACTACGAGGAGACAAGACGTCCAAGAGACAGAGTGTGTTCGACACCCCGCGCGAGTTGACCGAGCTGCCCAAGTTCCCTCCCCCCGGGAGCCAGAGGGACAGATCGCGGTCCCTCTGCGTCGACCGGCTCGGCACCCTCCTAGCACCAGGGTGTAACCCCACCACCCTCGTCACCAGGGAACTCAACCTACTCAACCTGCAGAGGAGGCGGGCGTCGTCCGCATTGTAAGTGCTTTGTTGATATCTCAATTTCATTAATCGGGAAACACTCCCGTAGGTGTTATCGATTTTATTGAAATCAATCCAGGAATTAATTTTTGTATTAAATGATTTCCACAATATGTTGATATGTAAACAAAATATATGTATTAAGATGCTTATAGTAGATCGACAGTGTTGGCTGAATGGTTGTGCTTATAGTAGATCGACAGTGTTCTGACTCGGGAGGTCACGGTTTCGAATCTCGCTACCCGTAATCCTGAAATATATTTGTGGGTGGGTGGGTGGCAGTTTCTCCGCGGAGAGTTCTTTAGCCTACAGAGAAAACGGTAAATCTTAGACTTATGAAACTTGGACCACACTTAGGTGTATTTCAGACGCAGTGCCTTTTGCTTTCAAAACCAAAATCGGGTAACAGGGACCGGAGAAAATCAAAATTTGGATGATAATCAAACGCGTAATTACCAAGGCGTGGTAATTTGTACAAACTTGAAATTTAACATGCTATTAACCATTATAAATATCTTGCGTCCAAAACACAAGGGGCTAAATTTGGGATGACCATGGGCCCAAAAATGACAAAAAACATATCTGAACTTTAAGAAATGAATCATTCAAAGAAAACGCTACAACTGAGATGTTTCAAACGTGGAATACATTTTGATATCTCTCATTCTTTATCACTTTTGAATATGGAAAGCAAAATTGGTTAACGGGTACCGGAAAAAACCAAAATTATCAAAGTAGGTAATTCCGTACTCTTATGAATAATACGCTATACCGAGAAAACGGTTCATCTTAGAACTTTGAAACTTGGGCCACACTCAGATGTACCTCATATAACAAAACCGGGCAATTGGGACCGGGGAAAATCAAAATCAAAATCAAAATCAAAACACGTAATTACTCAGGCGTAGTAATTTGTACAAGCTTGAAATTAAACATGCTCTTAACCATTATAAATATCAAGTGCTTATGCTAGTGCGTTGGTCTTGTTGTTAGCGTATCTGCTTCCAATGCAGAAGGCCAGGGTTCGATTCCCGCTAAAGTCAGAAGTTTTTTAACTTCTGATTTGGACTTAAGTCTATCAGTTCTTGTCTTAGGAGTTTGTAAACGGTGACTTTGGAGCCGTCCTAGCAAAATCAAAACGCGTTATTACTCAGGCGTAGTAATTTGTATACAAGCTTGAAATTAAACTAGTGCTTATGCTAGTGCGTTGGTCTTGTTGTTAGCGTATCTGCTTCCAATGCAGAAGGGCCAGGGTTCGATTCCCGCTAAAGTCAGAAGTTTTTTAACTTCTGATTTGGACTTAAGTCTATCAGTTCTTGTCTTATGAGTTTGTAAACGGTGACTTTGGAGCCGTCCTAGCAACGAAGCACATAATAAATTTCAGAGTTGTTCTGAATCGGCCTTGTCGATTCTGGCGTGGATCCGCGGGTGTTCGCACTGTCCATACCACTGATTGATATATTTCCTATTAAAAATATCGATCTTTGGTTGGTTATCGCTCACTCGTCGATTGCGTCGGGGCCTGCAGGGTTGGCTTGGTCGCTTTGATTTAAAGTCCCCCACTGAAAATCAGTTATATAACTGAGTGGGTAGTCGTAAATAAAAATGTATTTATTTATTTATTTAAGGGGTATCTTTGGGGGGACCGTGGGCCCAAAAATGTAAAAAAACAACTTTGAACTTAACAAATTTATTCATTCAAAGTCCATCATTCACACCTTGATAGCGAACGAACAACAAAAAGATGTGATATCCCCCCAAAATACAAAAATTTGTAAAAAAGACGGCAGCCAAGCTCTCCTTCAAAAGTCTTCGGCTGTGAATGCTGTGAGATATAGAAGTTGAGCCAAGCTTTTTATTCTTTCTCCCTAGTTTCGCTTTTAAATATGTAGATCATTTTCGCCTGTTGACGAGCGCCAAGCCAACGATTTTGTGGTAAAAAAGTAAATTTTTAAACTCGAAATCATAAAAAAATGACTTGGCCATTGAATTTGGTTCATGGCCAAGATTTTTTTATGATTTCGAGTTTAAAATTTTACTTTTTTACCACAAAAATCGTTGGCTTGGCGCTCGTCAACAGGCGAATGATCTTACATATTTTCAAAGCGAAACTAGGAGAAAGAATAAAAAGCTTGGCTCAACTTCTATATCTCACAGCATTCACAGCCGAAGACTTTTGAAGGAGAGCTTGGCTGCCGTCTTTTTTACAAATTTTTGTATTTTGGGGATTAGTACTTACTACAAATTACAATTGTAATTGAAGTTGACTCGATAGTGTACCGAGTTGATTGTCGATGGCAAAACTTTAATATCTGGTCTCAAACACAAAGAAAGTTAAAAGTACTCGATAATATGTTTAATAAATAGTTTTCGTTCGAGTTTTGTCATTGTTTTCTCTCTCTCTCTCTCTCTCTCTCTCTCTCTCTCTCTCTCTCTCTCTCTCTCTGCTACTATTTAATGGATTTTTCAATGAACCTCCGCAATCACAAAACATAGACCTGTCACGTTTTTTGGTTCAAATCAAACTTTGTGATGAATTGTTGTGTTGTGTTGAAGCGTTGTATACAATGTTTTCAATGTTTTCCCAACGGATTTGTATGGAAATCCGATACTTTGACAGGCTATACTGGGTACGGTTTGTTGGTTAGATTTGCATCTGAAATTAATACTACATACTTTATTGGATGAGCGGAGCGAAGACTTCAATTTCACTTACCCTGAGAAAAATTTATCTGGTGTTTCTTTGTTTTGTTTGTTGTTTTTGTCTGTTTGTTTGCTCTCTACCAGGCAAACGACAAACGACAAAGCCTATGCGATCTTGATGAAAATTTGAGGGGACATTCAAAATCTCTGAACTTGTACTGCCACATTTTTGGATACAACCGAAGAAATATTTCTCGTGATATCATACTTTTACGATTTTGCCTCGATTTTCAATACGATATTATCGTTATATTTGGGCCGATTCTGACCAAACGGGTGAGGCTACAACGTCTATTTTTTTACATGAACATGAAGGTACTGGTGATGTAGTGCCAAAGTTGAAAAATTTAGCCATAATTATTGTTAGAAATAAAGGTTTTATTATAGGCTTTTTACAGGTGTATAATTAACAAGAAGTGTGTGTGGCTCGTTGGTCTTGTGTAGCTCGTTGGTCTTGTGTGGCTCGTTGGTCTTGTGGTTAGCGTATCTGCTTTCAATGCAGAAGGTCCAGGGTTCGAATCCCATTTAAGTCAGTAGTTTTTTAACTTCTGATTTGGACTTAAGTCCATCAGCTATTGTCTTAGGAGTTTGTAAACGGTGACTTTGGAGCCGTCCAAGCAACGAAGCACATAATAAATTCAGAGTTGTTCTGAATCGGCCTTGTTGATTCTGGCGTTGATCCGCGGGTGTTCGCACTGTCCATACCACTGATTGCTATATTTCCTACTAAAAAATATCGATCTTTGGTTGGTTATCGCTCACTCGTCGATTGCGTCGGGGCCTTCAGGGTTGGCTTGGTCGCTTTTATTTTAAAGTCCCCCACTGAAAATCAGTTATATAACTGAGTAAGTAGACTCTAAATATATATATATTTTTTTTTTTACTAAGTAACTATAGAGACTTGACAATAATCACCTACAATGCGTACAAAAAGCAAGTCGGGCCTCGATATTTTTTACTTTCTATTGTTAATTATTAGCAATTAATACTACTTTATAAAAATTATCCTAAATTAACAAAAAATAATTTTCCAATGGAACTTGAAAAAAGTAATGAGATCCAACGCAAACAAAAAACTTAGTAATCATTGGACAGAAATATACAACCGAAAAATCTCATCTATCAACGCGACTAGAAAAAGCGTTCGCGACGCGGCCTAGTGAAAGACCATCAACATTTATGCGATTAAAATGGCAGACAAATGTAGAAAATAGGGAGGCATAAGATGAGGAATATTCGACCAAAATCTATCATAATTACGTACGCTACATGTAATAATATAATGTAGCGTCCCGTGTCCGTCTAAACTCTCATTAAAAATATTTTATATATGAAAGAAGCCTACAGCTATTCTGGTCGTAAGAGCATGTAACAGTCCTCAATGCTTTTGCTGTAGTGTTCAAAGGAAGAAGTTCAAATGTAGAACACTCAACTTCACTTATTCTGACTATTTGAAGCAAAACGAGGCAATAAGTGTCACGTCTCTGCTAATTTCTAGATGGCTCTCCTCGCATATTGTAAAAGTCACTTCCGTGATGAATATATCAAATCCAGAAGCGTCTACAAAATATTTATTTATGTATTTTTCTATTAGTGGCCACATTACAACAGGACATATGTCCCACAAGTACAATTTAAACAATGCAATACAATATAAAATTAGTTACATTAACATGACAATAAAAATTAAATAAAACATAATGTATGTGTGTGGTGTTGGTTGTATGTTTGAGTGTATGATTGTGTGAGTGTAAAGTGTAAATATATTTTTTTTAAGCTTGTACGAGCGACTAAAGACATTAGTGAAAAGTTTATTATTTTATTTACTTATAACTTGGAAATATTATATCATTTTAAATTACCACTGTTACAGATGTATTCAAATGTATTTCTATTCAATATTGTAACTTCTATTGTAATACAAAGTTTTATGTTTTGTTTTCTTTCGCGTTTATAGTAATGCGCTCGTGATGTTATCTGCCATATCTTCGCAGTGTTTTTTATTTGATTTTATCCCCGGTTCCACAATAAACCATAACTTGGACGCTCATCAAGCCTTAAAAAAACAAAAGTTAATTTTTGCCATTTTAATAACAATTAATATTCATTTTAAAACCATTAATAATCCACAATAATTATTTTACAATACAAGCTATTACTAATATTTTGTGCAATTCAAAAATTAAATAGTCCAACCCGTGCGCCCGGTTGGGTGAGATTTCTGAATTGCACTAAATATTAACAATTTCACTTACGGGAGTGTTTCCCGAATAACCAAATGGAGAAACAAGTTATTACCTTGTGGTATTGATTATTGAATAACGTGTAGAATATCATATTGCGCATACTAGCAACGTCATTTACTTTGAATGTGATAGTAAAAGTGAAATATTTGTTTAAAACAAGTTATTTTATTATTCGTTACATGATTGGTTGAATGATGTTATAAGAGAAGACGTCACGAATGGTTTTCCCGCCCAAATTAAGACTAAGTGTACAACTTTCAGCTTATGTTTATTAATGGATAATGTGCCACAATTTACGATAAGAACTTATTTAAGTTTGAAGAACGTAGTTCTTAAGAGAGCACTTTCCTGCCAGAATTAAGCACAACACATTGCTGGAAAACAGTCTAATTCGAACTATACCACCAGATGACATTGATAGTAAGGGACAGCTAGATCTATGCTCATATTATGATATTTATTTATTTAGAGTACCTTTAAATTCGTTTTAACGTGAAGAAAATACTGCAGTTTTTACCATATTTTTCATGTTACGTGTATTTTTTGGTAATCAAATTGTTTAAAAACCATCTTCTAAAAAGCATACAAGCATGGATCTAAGGTTAATCAACTACCTTGTGTAAAGTAACGCATTATCTATAATCATTCGTCAGAAAGATCTTTTTTACTAGTTACATAGGCATCATAGGGAAAACGTGCAGTGGGAAAGGTCTTCTTAACATAACATAAAGAACTTCGTGAGTCTTCCCTCTATTGTGTTAAGACAGATCTCGTCCACATGGCTGCTTAAGAATCCTAGACTTTCCGAAGCCCTTGGAACAATGTTGTCTTTATGCAAATTGTTCAGTTGTTGGTTCGCGGCCTTGTCTACGTGCTTGGTTTAAAAACTATGACCTACTTATCCCCTTGCTAGTTGCGACTCTTTGTTTTATTTGCCGGGTATTCATCAACTAAATCAATTATGTATGCAGCAGTAGACAAAGCGCAAATTGCAAATAGCAAATTGATAGTGATATTTTTGAATTCAGAGTATGCATGCTTGTCGTTTATTGTTTTAGTTTAACAGAAGTAGAACTTTCGTGTTGTACATCCAATATAGGACAGTCAAATACACTTTGGCTATATAAATAAAATACTATAAATACATCCTCGCTAATAAAACTTAAAATTATTTACTATTATGCTTAAAACTCCACCTACCTCCTGCAGACTACATCATAACATCTAACAACCACTAAATGGACACTCCATTTTAAACAACCCAATGATCTCATTTTTAAACAAATACATAGATTTAAACTTTTCATTCGCAGGAATTTTATTACACATTCGAATGCAGTTTTTTATAAACCCTTTCTAATATAAAATTTGGCATGGGTTGAATAAAAAGCTGCTTGTCGTTCCTTGTGTTATGATTTTATATGGTTCCCACAGTTTTTCATTGAAGAAACAACATAGTCCCACTTTTATATAGATTCTCTGTCTCTGTGTGTTGAGACAACATGAAATTGTCTAACAGTATCGTCGTGAAGCTACTCAATCTTCACAAATGTGGAGAACTATTTCAATTAATTATTTTTAAGCTTCACCAATTCTATTTGAAATGTGATTTAGATTTAATTATGATATTAATCTGATGTCAATGCTACGGTTTTAACACAATACCCTAAACGACAACGAATTATATTAAAATCGATTTTTAGGTGTTGACCATCGTGTATATCGTTGGGTCATGGGTGTTGACTACTTTGTATGTCCGCTATAAATAGAATATATTATACACGCGATCGACCATGCGATGATTCAGAAGATTTCAATGTGAAGGAAGTCTGTTGAATAACCTATAATTCACACTTGACGAATCACGAATATTTATTATATTTATGTTTGCATTTATTTATTCAACATCTATTCAATTCAGTTACAAAAACTTATTTAAAAATAAAAAATATATCTACGAGGGGTGATTTAATCATTTAAATCACATATCTTACACCATAGTTTTATCTCCACAAAATAAATAAATTAAGAATTGCATTATTGCAGATTATAACAAACAAATACAATAAAGAAAAAAAACTTTGAGCAGAACACTGCATACTCAAATAAGAAAGCAAGGATTATTAAAATGCAAAACAATAAAGTAAAAACGTGAATATGCATGACAGTAATGAAAGAGGACAAGGGACAAATAAAAGAACTAACTAGTAATTAACCATAGCCTTCAGATCTATTCATGTCATCGAGATTTTAGGCTTACTATATTCACTTTTAACTACGGTATTTTAGTTCTTGCATGATAATTTATTGAATTCGAAGAATTGCGGTCTGGTAGTGCTTGAATTGGATATAATTTTGAACACATTGTTTTAAATTAGAAAATATTAATAAAAATAATAAAAGTAATGATAATAAATAGTCAGAATAGTAATATTTTTCAGTTGGTGTTTTTTGAACCACTCTAAAAAAGACGAAAATAATTGTTATACGCGCTAGAACATTTTAGATTTAAAATGACCAAGTCTATTATAATAATATGTACCCTTCCTTTTTCTCGCTTGCGCCTTGTATAATTAGTGAAAACACTTTGCCCCTTCCTGAATTCCTGTCAAGCTTGGCGCATTGAATGTTGAGCTATTCCCAGAAAACGTTGTTTTCTAATGTTCATGCAAATTCAATTTGTCAATCTTGGCTGGGATGCAGTCAAGGGTAGAAGTGATTTCACGTATTTTTAGTGCGAAAGCGTACAGAGGGGAACACTGGCTTGGAGCGTATTTGAGATATCAAAACCTTTTGAGCGTGCGATCAAGATGGCTTGCCTGAATATTAATACAATTTTTTTGTATGCTTATGGGATTTTTTTATTTTTATTCAAGATTTCTATGAAATAGTAATGATATGCATCGTAAAAGGTTATAAGACTTCTAACACAAAATCTTACCACACATTTTACGACACAAGCCCAATTTACTAATGTAGTACAATATTTAATAAATTATCAAAGCATCAATTTAAACACTCTTATTTACTTGCACTCTTTAAATTTAAATTTAAATCCCTTCTTTTAAATAAAGCTTACCACATAAATATAATTTAACATTTTTTTTCCATCTTCACTCTTCTTCACCTGCACTTGATACATTAAATTACAAAAAAAAAACAATAATTATAGTTAATATTTTTAAAAAATGTAACATTTAAATAATTTGTTATACTTTTGGTATATTTATCTGCGTATGCCATATGTATACACTTTGTATATGTCCTTTGGCTTTGTGACAAAAAATTGCCACCAGTATGTTGTCTTTGAAGATGAGCTATGAATGATGCAATGTTATCGCAATGCGGGCGATATACTATTTAAACAGCGATGTTCAAAACAAAAGAAGATCTGAAATCAATCAATTTGTGGACGGCTACTTTCAAGTTTGCCGAGCATAAGACGTCATAACTGGGACTGCCAACAAAACAACATCGGTCCAATACAATATTGATTCCCTTCATCAATCATCCACTTGCTTTCTCGATGAAATCAACTCCAATCGACAAGCGTCGTCTTTCATCCGTCTTCATTCTGACTACGCACAATTGTCTTTTATAATCGATCAAATCTTCATCATACAAACGAACAAAACAAAACGTTTGATCTATGTGTGGCCGTATCACTTTTCCGAGTTCAATCCCTTAGAATGTTTGATAACTCAGCCTTATAATATAAGCCTCCAACCCCCTCCGGCCAAAGGAGTGCTCGGCCGACGTGCTTTTTCTTTTCGGGTTGTTAACCCATGGAACGACCTGCCGCCCGCCCTCAAAGACTGCCCAGTAAGTCATTTCCCTTCCATGTGTAAGGAGTACTTATGGGAGAACCAACTACAAGTGCCATGTTAGTTTCACGTAATTTAGCAAGGCTCTTCGCGGCACGAGACTTCCACAAAGATATCAAGTGTGCGTCGACGCCTTTTCTTGTTGTTAAAAAATGTAATAACAACAAGGATAAACAACAATAATAATATCTTCATTTCTCTGATTGAAAAAAAAGGCGAATTTAAGCCAAAATGGCTTCTCTTTAATCCAATGTATCGTCTCATCTTATTTCTTGATGGCTGATAAGTTATAGCTGAATCTTAGAACCATTCATTCGATTAAAACTTTCGAACCTTTTAAAACCAGTGCACTGTACTGAAACTTAAATTAAAACAAACTACATTTGTGAGTAGCCTAATTATTTCCCATGTATGTACAGCCAGGGTCATATATAAATCAAGAGGTCTGAAAGATACCTCTTTCACCGACATCTCGTAGTCAACTCTTGGTGCCATTATTTATATTGCCCTTGTGAACTACATTATCAATCGATGGAAGTTCCCTAGACTATTTTGATGTTATTAATATTATTTAGGAGGCTTTGAAAGACTCTTGGTCAACAAAATAGTCAATATCTAGAAGGCAGTCAGAAGAAAAATACAATTTTCTCAAAACAAAAGCATAAAACAAACTTTGGTGGTTTGCAAATAAGACTTGACAGCTAAGATAGAATTATTCGAAATTAACTAGAAACTAAGGCAAATATAAGAAGTAAGGAATAGTCTTAAAGCTATGCCTAGGCCAAGGTATCAATATATAATGCTCTCTTTACGTTCCATGTTATATTTCTTCTAGGCTTGATAGTTTCTCTGGTGAATAGAGAATTTTCCTTTGACATTATCAGCCATGTTTCTTATTTATGTCGACAATGCAGTTCACAGGGCGATATAAATAATGACACCAAGAGTTGACCACGAGATGTCGGTGAAAGAGGTATCTTTCAGACCTCTTGATTTATATATGACCCTGACTGTACACAATCGATATCAAGGGTTGTATCTAATCAAACCAGCACTTGATTAACTGCTGATCGAGGGTGTACATGATTGTGTGTATACTCACAAATAAGTAAACGCATAATTTTTTGTATATTATAAGAATTGATGGAACTTATTTTCAGTAGTTGTTCAAAGATATAATGAATGATGGTCTAAGCTTCAGACCGCATCAATTTATCCGTTCTTAGATGTATGTAGTTATATTTACACAATGCAGGTATGTGAATGAATTATGGCAGTTAAATCGTGGGCGTGGTAATCTCTTAATCAAAATAGAAACCTTGTATTTAGGCCAGGGTTAGCGGTGAACAAACGATAAGCTTTATCTTTAATTTGACCTTTTAATATAAGAATCGGCATTCGAAAGTTTTTCGTTTTTAAGTAATGTTTCCTTTGTGTTCGTATACAATGTTCGTTTAGGGTAGCACACAAAGCATTAAGAACATTTCTAAACTCAATGGTAAAAGCTAATCGAATACTTAGGTAATTATTACTTAGGTCATGGAATACTCATCTAAGAAGTTTTCAACTGATATTAATTAAAGACCAAGCCTTAAATTTTGTATTTAGTTGAACTTAAGCAATCAGGTACTCTTTAATTACTTGATTTTGAAACAAAGTTATATGCTCATTCTTAATTATGTTTGATTGAAGTATTTGAGAAATATTCAGAAGGACGAATTGATTAGATAGAAATAAATTAGAAGGTGACAGATATACTCACGTACTATGGGGCAAATGCTATTTCTGTCGTTCTCGCATTTATTTTTAAACTACAAGTTCGAATGATGTAGTACAAATAAATGCAAATATTAAAAATAATACAAAAATAATGCTTTTGGGTTTATATAGAAAATCCGATTCTATGGGGCTTTCATGGGATTGCTGTAGCGCACACACTACTTTTATCCGGCATGCCTCATTTAAGGTTGTTAGTGTGTTTTCTGTCCATTGTGACGTTGCTAAAGAAAAGAAACGAAACTTATATTAATACGGATGAAATGCTCCCCTTTAAGTTTGTTATCATAATTAATTCTTATAATTGAGCTCTGGATGGTCTTGAAAACGTTAGGATTAGCGAGGCCTTGACATACATTTGCTTATATTTATATCCAAGTTTGGGGGGCCTTTTAAACTAATCCCCCTTTCCAAAAATTAAGGGAACCCCCCAAAAGGCGTTTAAGGGGGGGAATAAATGGATTTAAAGAAAATCTTTTGGTTTTTTTTTTTTAGGGGGGGGCCCCCTCCCTGGGTTAAATCCCCCCGGATTTTTTTTTTTAATTTCCCCTAGGGCTTTATCCCATTTTTTCCCATACCCCCCCACCGCTTATCCCCATTTTAATCCCCCCCCCGTTTTAATTTAAATTGATTAATGTATTATCAACTTTTATCTCGAACCCCACATCCCCCATTATCCCCACCTTCAGGGGGGAATCCCCCGGGTCATTTTCCCTTTTTTGAGCCCCCCTCGTATTTTCCCCCTTATTCAAATCCCCCCACGTTTTTTAAAACCCCTTTCGAAACCCCTCCCCATTACCCCCATTCAAAAATTCCCCCCCCGTTTCCCCCCTTTCATTTTTCCCGCCAATTATCCCCATTTTTAAATTTCCCCCCTGTTTTTAAAACCCATCTCAATCCCCCCGCCCCCCCTTTTTCAGAACCCCCCCCACTCTTTAAAATCCTCCAAAATCCCTCCTTTTTAACCCCCTTTCCCCGAATCCCCCCCCACCTTTATCCCATCTTCTTTGCCCCCCCCTCGTCAAATAATTTTAAAAAACCCTAGTCTAAATTTATTAAAAAGTTTTTTAAACCCCTTTCATTCGATACCCCACGTCATTACCCCAATCCTCCGCCCCCCAGCATTCACCCCTTCCTCGTACCCCCCACCCGATACCCCCATTTCATTAAACCCCCCATCTCATTACCCCTTTTTCACTCAATATCCCCCCATCGTCATTATCACCACCCTTTCTCGAATACCCCCCCATCGCATTATCCCCACCTTCATCTCGAATCCCTCCCACCCCCCCTTTCCCATCTTCACCCAATATAACCCCCATCTCATATACCCCTTCTCCAATATCCCCCCATCTCATTATCCCCTCCCTTTAAACCCCCCCTCGTCATTATCACCACTCTTCATCTCAAAAACCCCCCCCACCGTCATTATCCCCACTCTTCATCTCAAAACCCCCCTCCCCCCCAATCCATTTTTTCTGCCCTCCACCTTTAACCCCCTTTCCCCAAAACCCCCCCCTTTTCCACCACTCTTTCATCTCGAATACCCCCCCACCCTCATTATCACCACTCTTCACCCTCGAATAGCCCTCCATCGTCATTATCACCACTCTTCATCTCGAATATCCCCCCATCGTCATTATCACCACTCTTCATCTCGAATAGCCCTCCATCGTCATTATCACCACTCTTCATCTCGAATAGCAATTTTAACAAAGACAAATGTAAATAAATTGTTAAAAATTCCTAAATTTCTCGAATCGCCAAAAAGATTTCAACAGTCATGTTTTTGTTCCGAAGTAAAACACATTTAGCAATACATGTGTAGCTTTGAACATAAAATATGCATAACGGTTTCCGAACTATTTGTATACGAACCAGGGGCGGCTCGTGAGTTATTGTTGTGGGGGTGCACATAATTTCGAAGTCATTCTGCGTGAAACAAAGGGTCTGGGGCGCAGCCCCAGCCGCCGGAGGCAAAATTTTTTTTCAGACATTAATGGTCTGAAGTACCCGGAAACGACTTTAGAGTATATTTTTCGAATTTATTGGTCGGGAAAAACTCCCCTATATGTAATTGTTAATTATAGAAAACCATCCAAAAAATTATTATTATATGCTTGATTAAAATATTACATACCCAAATAATGTCTCTCCATCTCCTCCGACACGCGCCTCAACATCACATCGTATCGTTTTAAAAAAACTGTTTATTTTTATATCGCTAATTAACGAAGTCATATTATAGTAATTTTCACTTCACGGCACGATAATAATATAATTTTAACACTTTTCGCTCACTTGAAAACTGCTGTTGATCTCACTTCATCAACCCTGTCGCGAACAACTTTCACTGGCTACTGACAGTGACCGGAGTGTGAGGGTGAATGAATGGCGCGAGCACAATACCAAGGCGTTTGAATGGAAGTAACAGTTTTGACCCTTGTGCACGTGCACAAAACCCAGCTATACCAGGCGTTGTATAACAAAAAACAACCTGAGGCTTGTTCTGCCGGCCTTTCCGTGTTAAAACCACGTAAAAAGTGTGCACACTCAGAGTGTCATCCCCAGCGGCAGCACTTACTGCAGAATGACTCCTGCCGAATATTCCTTGCTCTGGGCCGGACAAAATATCCATACAAACAATCCAACGATTTATTGGGAATATTACGAGATTGGCTTCGAACCTTAAATTTGGAATTTAGTTCGCGCAAATATTTGGGGGTGCGCGTGCACCTGTGCACCTATACACGAGCCGCCCTGATACGAACGCAATAAAAAAACAAGCTCACCGCACGATGTGTGAATGAACAGCCCTGGCTCGTTGTCAGTTTGTTAGCCGATCAAACATGTAGTCAGTCACACACACGGCGGTGAAAGTAGGCCGCGCCAACTTACACCCCTGACGTAAACCAATCCATAACGTGGGGTCGGGTCGGGTACGGCTAGGAACACGCAACAATTAGTACCGGAGGGCGTTGGTCTACCTCGTTAAAACAAACACACATTCATTTACTACTAGAACACCTCGGCCGCAGACTGTTGGGGGTGTCTCCTTGCTTGCTCGAGGTTGGCTAGCTTGCAGCAGACAGGAACTAATGGATTGCAAACAGTCTCAGACATTTTGCTTCATTATTATTTTATTTTTATAGAAGGCCAATATTATAAAATAGTTTACAGCAAATGTTGTTTACATACAATTTTGTTATACATTTGTTTGTTTGTGCATAACATAAAATGCCACAAACCATCAAATCCCACAATACATACTATATATTTAAATATATACAGACAATGCACATAAAACAACATACTCATCATCAATAAAAATAATAACATTATTATAACATTTAATAACTTAAAAATAATATTTTAAAACAATCATTAGACGATATTTGTATGGTTTTCTTTTTGATTGCTATTTTTGAATTCTTCATTATTATGGAAATTTTGAAATTTAGAAAAACAAAATCAAAAACAAATCCCAATTTTTTAAGAAAATGTCAAATTTTACAAATGTAGGAGGAAATTTTGGGAATAACTTATAAATGAGTAAATAAGCCAAAGAAAATGGATCTATTTCTTTACATTTCGATCCCAGTGCTTATTAGTATAGTGGGGGTACAGGGTCACTCATCGCGTGTGAGAACGAGAACATTGCAGGCGTTATTAATTTTTTGCGATATCTTTATCAATCTTTTTTAGCCACACATTATAAAGAGATTATCAACTTTGATACCATCTCATTTTCCCAAATTTGTTGTTCGAAAACAATAGGCCTATTTATAACTTTCGTGCGATATCGATAATTAAATGATATGTCATAGTCCAGCCCTTCTAAAAACACCAATTTCGCACAAATATGATACCGGTACTGGTGGTATATCCTCCTTTTAAAGAGTATTCATCCGCTAAATACCTAAAATATATTTTATATAGGTTAACAGCTAGTTATGAATTAACATAGTATAATTGAAAAAAAAAATGTTCTCCATTACCCATGTAAAAATCTTAACCTTGGTAATTTTCGAGCTAGGTCCTATCGGAGAAAATCTCCACTAAGAAATAGCATTGCAACGATCTTTGGCTTCTTGACATTATTGACCATTATTGTGGTATACTTGTCAATCTTTTCTGTATATACCTATATTACCTTTTGTTTTCCATTCAAAATATTATGCTGATCACCAAGAAGAGGTATAATTTGTGGATGCAGAGTTTTGGGTGTTTGAGTGTATTTTCTGAACAGTTTCAAGAAACGAACATTTTAAGGGCAGTATTAGATTAGTACAGTTCTCTGGTTCTAGTGTATATTACAAACAAAAATCAAGCAGGTTAGTGCTTATTTTTAGAAATTCGCCAAAACGCAATGTAAAATTAATTATTTAATTATTTAAAAAGCTTTCAAATATCGTGTAAAATAAAATTACAAGAATATAATAACATTTTTGAAATGATAATTTTAGTTATAGAATATAGGTAGAAATAACATTTTGGTGTAATATCCACTATGAACGTAATACAAAAATGTATCTCTGTACTGTTTGCGTGTTTGTGTGACTTGAGTAAAATGTAAGTGTGTGTGTCTTGTGTATCCTTTATTCTGTGCGTGACAGTGCTTTATGTTGCTGAATGTCATAGAAATATATTCGTGACTTGAACATTGGGAGGCGATGTATTTCCTCACTGCGAAACTAAATTATTCACTGGTGGAAGATAGTTGTATTTTTACCACGGCCTCAGCACACATGCGAACTTGTGCAAATCAATATCTCTCTCATTTAATATTTATTTGAACTCTTCTTTGAATAAATGGCAGGTTAAGGCTATTGTATCGTCTTCTTACCGATATTTTAAAAGTCAAAGAAGACAACTAAAACCTTAGCTAAATGAACGACGGTCTTAAATAAAACAGATACATTTTTTTTGGGGGGGGGGGGGGGGGAGACGCAACGTCCCTGTCAGCCATTATATGCATATTTTGAGACAAAAGTGGAAACACTGAGCTTGCTACAGTTAATTTAGAGCGACGATATTTTAATATTGTTTCAACACATTTCACGATGTTTTTCGCCAGCAGGGACAAACTCCTATTTGTACCGTCTGACAAAATAAAAACGTACATGCATAGAACGGTATTTCAGAAAATTGATTTTCCTTATAAGGTGGTGGAAGTCAATGATGTGTAGAAACAATATTTAATAAAAATCGTCGCTCTAATTGAATTGTAGCACCTAGCTCAGTGCTTCCACTTTTGTTCCAAAATTTGCTTTTAAAGACTTACGTCCCCCCCCCCCACACTAAAAAAGCAATCCCATTTATATTTAAGACCCTCACTTATTTAAGCAAGATTGCAGTCATTTTCTTTTCATTTTAAAATGTCGTTTAGAAGGCGATTCAATAACCTTAAGGCTACTCTATATTATGGCGCTAAAAGGTGATTCTCACTTCTTTATGCAGTAAGACCATATATACACAACACAACATTTCATGTCAATAATATTTTAAATTAGGAGATGCTACGTTAAAGCCAATGAAACATCATCGAAATTAATAGCAGTGTCTACATACAAAATTCGCACTTATGTGTTTATATAGTTCTCTTTGTGTTTTCGTTCAGGTAATTCATCTTTATTATTTATTTATTCGTCAATATTTGCTAATGCATATGCACACACTAAAACAATAATTTCAACCATTTAAATGTACGTTTAGACTAGAAAACATACAATGTTGAACCATATTATTATCATCGACAAATTTTAATGTAAACGGAAATATGATTTATTAATATTGGTTTCCTAGCTATATACAATGTATTCATAAAGGACGCTGTCTTAACAAGCGCAAGCGAACCAAGTCCTCGAGAAACCCTCTCCTTTAACCTTTTCCACATAAATTCCCAACCCCCAAAGCTGAACCAACACATTTGTTACGTTGCTCATTAACCACTAGAGAGATAGAACCACTGTTAACTAACACGAACAATACCCTCCCTACGGAAGTTATATACTTGTTTATTTATTAATCAATATTATAGCATAGCGGTGTGGACACCTGAGCTTTCGCTCTTATACCCCTCGACAGTACCAATCCTGACTGAAATACATATCCAAGATGTTCTTCAGTCGTGAATGAATTGGATTGAGTAAGACCCCCAAAAATGAGTTTGACTTAAAAAGACCAAAATTCTATTTTTGAAGTATTAATTGACTTATTTTATTGTTTATCCTTGTCAAACGGCATCGACGCTAGCAAATATTTTGCTAAAATACTTAAAATCTATGAAGAAATCTCGTGCCACGAAGAGCTTTGCTGAAGCACAAAAAGCCAATTGCTAAAGCACTGTATACACTAAAGAAAACTCAAAACGTTTTTAAATCAATTTAAAACCTGCACGTTTACACGAAGTAAATGGTAAAACGAACATGAAATAAAATATCGCGAATGGGGGCTCAATAGACCAAAACTATCATCCATAAAAGTTACTGTTAAAAGCGTCCTCGAAACAGTTACAAACGATTGCCAGCGCTTCTGACCCTCAAGCCACCACAATGCTTATGCCTATGCCCCTTCGTCATAGTCATAGGACTAAGCATATTATATTTGTGTTTATAAAGTTAATTTGGTCAACTTAATTAATTATAGCTCTTATTCTTCTAACACACACACACAATCACACAGCAGTGTGATTGTGAATATTCATGACCATATTGAAAGTAAAGTATCCCACTAAAAATCAGTTATGTTACTGAGTAGGAAGACTCTCAAATGAATAATATTTTGAAATTTTTGTAATATTTGACTCAACCTGCCTTTTTTAATAAGCACAAGATGTTTTTTGTCGGTTGCGTGTCCACTCAAAATGGAAACAACATTAGGGAATCACTATACAGAGATCGGAAAGAATTTAATTCTTTAAATGGATAACGTAAATTGTCCCTGATTGATATCCCAACACGTCGATAAAGGTATAGTGTCACCGTGGTTGTGCCACTTAACTTATAAGTAGTGTGAGCTTTTACTGCTTCAGACCAGACAGTTACGACCGAGACCAAGGGCAAGCGTCCACTGAGGCTGTCCGGCCCAAGACAGTTTATACTGAACGCAGTGTTTGATTACATTTCAAATGCATCGCCATTCAGAGAGACTAATTAACTTAAAACACTGCCTCGCTGGCGCATTTTACCGCCGACATCAAAACACCACACATTTAGTTGACTGCACCATGGACTTACATTAGTAACTGGACTTGCACATTTAGTTGACTGAACCATGTACTTACAATTAGTAACTGGACTTGCACATTTAGTTGACTGAACCATGAACTAACAATTAGTAACTGGACTTGCACATTTAGTTGACTGAACCATGAACTAACAATTAGTAACTGGACTTGCACATTTAGTTGACTGAGGTCCAGAATTTCAATGTCTAGTTAAAATTTATCTGCCAGTTAGTCCTCTCAGTAAATATTTACAAGGCTTCTGATTGGTGGTTGCCATAGTAAAAACAAGTTATGTGTCAGTTAAATTTACTTGCCACTTTAACTGGACATTGAAATACCGGGCCTAAACCATGAACTTACAATAAGTAACTGGACTTGCACATTTAGTTGACTGTACCATGAACTTACAATTAGTAACTGGACTTGCAATTCCATGATTGAACAAAAGGATGTATATCCAAGTAGCCAAGAAACACCTACAGCGTGTTTACATTATGTTTACTAATAGTCTCGCTCACATTATGTAATATCATGCATAAAGTGAGAAAAAAGTATCTTTTGTCAGCCCTAGTATGTCAGCAAATTAAAATGGAAAAATATTTCAAACTATTTATCCCACTACGGAATATATTTTTTTCAACGTGACCTACTTCGTAATTTCAAAGTATATTGTGTAAAGTTTCAATAAAATACAAATTTCATCCACAAAAATTCCTTAATTGGTGTTTCAATCAAAAACCGTAATCAAGTACTTTCCAATAAAGTCAAATATGTGAACCCTACATCCAAACACCATCACAACTCCAAAATACAGGTAATTTAATTATGGGGCTATATACCCTACGCGAGTACTTGCGTTAAATAAAAACGCGCGAGTTAAAAGTATGAGCGAGGGTTAATAGTTTCATTAGTTTGAAAACATTTGCTTAAATTCCTCGATTATATAAACGTATTATTTTAACAATGTACACACAATGGTATATTTATATAGGTAACGTTGGTTCTGTAAACTCGTTAGTCAACCTTCAAAGGCTTTCGTGCAGTTGGGTATTTTAAGCACAGCTAATATTTCGCTTTTAATTACGACCACCATTAGGTCCGGGAACCCCAACTGTCATTTAATTTCCGTTCAAAAGTAATTACGCCGAGTAAATGTCTGAAAAATGTTTCGTCAGATCCGCACCCAAGTCTTTGAAAAGAGAGATATTTTGTAATCTTAGTAAAACACCATCTTGTGAAAGAAAACAATGAATCTTCATGTAATCGTCACTTCACACGTCTTAGTACACGTAATTAAGTACACTAACATGAATAGTGTATGAACGTGAAAATACGTTTAGAATAATAAACAATGTTCAAAGGTATCGCCGCGACCGCAATGTATAACCTATGCGGACCGACCCCATTTGAGCACAGGCCTCTAACTAATCATTTCATATAAGTATACTTAACTCTATTGTGTTTTCATCTGAGTTTCTTGATCGCAGCGTACGTGCTACAATGTACACAAAAACATACGGCTTTCGTAAAATATTATACGTTAGGGAAAGGTTATCAATGCAGGGAATTTATATTTACCAACAATAGGACTTAAGAATACGGCACCATACGGTTATGGAAAGCTCCTAGGTCTTCGAAACACAAAGATCAAAATTTACTCTCTCCATTCGTTCAAAAGTCACCAAATTGTTCGCGTATTTTATTATTATTTTTTTTTTTTTTTATTGTAACAGTAATTTATTTGCTGGGCACAGTAATACATGCAAGTAAAACAAAGATAATCAAAAAGATTGTGTGTTGTGGTAAAAGTGGATGACAAGTCCTATCTCTGTGGAATGGATCATTCATAACACTCTTCATACCGTATTAACTAAAAAGACACTGACAAGATTAATGTCCTAGGCTGAAATGGATTTTAAAATTTTAAGATTGATTTCCATAATCAATCAAGTTTCCCGATTAATGAAATCTAGAAATCTTTTCCATTTATGTGGTTCTGAAAAATTATTTAATTTATTTATTATTTGTTTTGATAAAACAAAATTGCAAATATAGAAGATAAAATATATTTGTATAAATTGCTACTATCCAACTATGCACCAGGTCAAGGCGATGACGTCAGATGCACGATGTGTAAGACTGATCCATTTGATTCACCAGATGTATTCACTTGGTCAATTTAATTTATGGAGTTTATTTAAGTTGGGGTAATCTGTATTATAATAATAATTCTAATCATATTCTAAACAACTTGTTGATTTTAGATGATATGCTGTTAAGTTATAGTTTAAAGTATTTCCAGTTTGAAATGAGAGTGCTTGATTTGGCTTTGCTCACAGCAATATAACTTTGGTTGTTATAGCGATGAAACTTTTAGTGCAGGTGAGGTTAATTAACGATGTAATTAATGTGTTGGTCTGTTCACTGCACTTAAATTGGAATAAATAAAACAGACTTTAACAATATATTGACGACGTAACAAAAAATACTGCAATATGCGCTTCGCTTGGCATCAGTATCTTCCACTGGTGTATTGACATGGTTGACATATCCACAAAATAAGAATAAATACGTCAATTTGTCAACACTGTTGGTAAATAGCTGATAAGTTAAGGAAATATTGTTTAAATCTGTGTTATTTTTTCTATTTTTTAGGGGTGGGATTTGACTGGTCAAATTTAAATTTTGTCAATTGACGGTCAAATGTAAAAAATCATAAATTAAATTTTAATATATATAATTAGTGTATTTATTTTTTTAATGTTGTGGTGGCAAAACCTTTTTTTATTTAAAGGCTTGTTAAAAGCATATTAAGTGGCATAGCATCGTCATCATCATCGTCGATGCTGTCATCAGTCCCTTCCACCGATTCAGCTTCAGCTTCCCCAGAAGCTATTATATTTTATTTGTCTATTATAATTCTTACTATAACTACATAATAAATATATATATTTCTTACGCCTGCTTCCAACATAAGTCGAACCAACCTACCACCAGATTTTCTAGAGCACACAGAGTTTATTAACACCGGCTTGCCGGGCCAGTCACGTTTTAATAATTAAATAAAATATCACCTTATTTAAAAATATTTTTAATTGAGAAAGAAAAAAATGTTATCATTTATTTATCAATTAAAATTAAAATATAAAAATTAAAACAATTTTAAGATTTAAAGCAATATATACAGAATTATTATCTTTTAGTCGATTGACTCAAAGTATTTGACCGGTCAATTAACATTGTGCAACACTAATATTTTTTAAGTTCGGTGTGCAGTCCAACAAGTTAGGTAATAACTTTAGTTTGTTGCTCGTCATGGATATGTGGAATTATCCTATGCCTGATAGTGATAAATCTAGAGCCTCTCTAGGCGTACGACCAGCTTAACATACGTCGTATAGTATCGAATACAATACATCGTATAATGTCTACCAGACTATTAAGTTGAGGGTGCTTGCTTATATTATCCTAAAAAGTTAAATCAATATATAGTATGATGTTCATTACTGTCTATGAGACCACACAATTTACATTTCGAACAAGTCTGTAAAACGTGTAAATAAAAAGTGGGTGTATATATTATTGTTAAAACAAACAGAAAGCTATTTGAATTTGGTTACAGCGTGGGCGTCAATGGATTTCATTGTGTGGGTCGACTTCGGGATGAGATATTGATTTCCTAACGAGTTTATTTTGCAATGCGTGGTGATAAACTTTCTTTTTCGACTACTTCAAAATGATAGGGCAATGGACTCATGGTTGATAAAAGTTTTGAAAACCACATTGTGGTCTAGTTGATGTGAACAACATTCACCCTGCACTAACACTATTTCCGATATTCTTCAATCTATGTTTATTGAGTTTAAAGAACCACTCAATAAACATTATAATTCAGTGTAAAATTGCTAACGAACTAATATCATGTAAATCTACTTTATTCCAAAGCATACCATGAATTTGCTTTAAAAAAAATCGTTGCTTGAAAAGTGTATACCACAAACGAACGGTTTAATTTTTTATATTAATGCGACAACAGTTTTTCTCGAAAACGCCATACCAGTGAAAAAATGGAATATCACTGATAGTGGAAATGGACAAGTAAAATAAACTTACATAACCTCTTTTAACAATCCATACATCCCACCACATCCGTCCATCGTGTAGCCGCCCGAGTGTGTAAGCTGTTGCGGCGGGGGTTGGGGGGGGGGGTCAACCATGTAAGTGAAGTAGCCGCCATTCAGGCCGACATGTTTGCACTACGGGTGTTGCTCTTGAACAACAAACACCACTTAAGTAAAGTCTAGCTTTAAGCCATGGTGGCTTAAAACGACAAGTCTAAATATTGAATATACTATTTATTTTAATGGTTATAAAAGTAAAGCAAAGTATGTTCTATTGAAAAGCGAACTAGGGCCACTGATTGTTAAGTGGATGGACGATCAACGATCATCGAATTTTCTCCATTTTCGACTGGTTGGGGGGGGGGTCTTAAGGGAAAACCCCTCCATTTAATGCGGGTTCCCCCCCCCCTTCCGCCTAGCCCTGAAAAAATTTTCAATTCTTAGAAGTATTTTAACGAGTTTAAGGCATGATTTTTGTATACACCGTACACAGCGTATACTCTGAATTTTGTTTAAATATACGGAGGGGTAATATTTATTTTCGTGAGTACGCCGTATGCCCGCGCGTATACCCCCATGCCACCACTAGGTTCAAGAGAGCTTTTCGTTTCGTCATCAAGAAGATTGGAATAGGAAGGAAATAATGTTCCAACTCATAGATCACGTTTTCTAAATCAGTGTGTTATTACAATGTTTTGACTTACAATGATTAAGATGGAACTTGAGACACTTCGAAAAGTAAGTGGGTAGATGTGTCTGCCCACGAAAAACGAGTTGGTGGACGCGTCCGCCTACATTCGCCCCCAAATTAACCACAGGATAATATGCTAATGCAACATTGTAGTTTTCAAAACTTGACGCTTCATTTCCCAAAGGTTATCGTCAGTAAATGAAGGAAATTTTAATATAGTTGTTAATTTCGCGAGTGCACTGGAAGGTTGTCATAATTAAGAGGATAATGCGCTATATTAATCCCGTATCAATACGTAGTTAATTAAATAAGTTGTTTCGTGATATTTTCGTTCTTTTTATAAAATTCTTCATTTCAACATGTGTAAGCTACTGCAGAGAACCCAAGGTATCGTTATTTTAAGTTTATATTCCAGTGTCCTATTGACTTTCTAAATTCTTAGTTTTGACTTTTGATATTTTCAATATTTATCGTGAAACAAAACAAACAAACAAGACTTGCAAGTGAATCGATATGAACAGCTGATGTCAAAGAAGTTGGATATACTAAAAAGAAAGGTCAAAGGATTTGTTTGCTACGACGACGACGTGACACACTAGGGCGCTTCAACCGGAAAGCTTTTAGTTCACTACCTACACGTCGACGAGTGCTAGCGCTAGTGTTACCAATGAGTGCTCTGCCCTAAATTTTCGTTGCGTTCACGACGTTGCATATTATAACCGCTCCCTGACCATACGATGCTCTGATTTTCAATTCAAGGCCAATTATCACTACCACATCTTGATGTCATTTTAGACTTTAAAACGTGTTGTTGGGCTTTTCAAAGCTGGAAATTAGGGCCCATGCCACCTCGAACTTAACCCGAGAAAGTTTAGCTTTGCAAGACTGTCCTCCCCCTGTACACCACTAAATAATTGTAAATTCCTGGATAAGCAACCACAGACTGCTACCAATGTTTGTTTTATAATCTTAAAGAAATAATAAAAATGTGCAAACATGTAAACTGCATAAATACAAATCATTGGACTTTCCACTGTTATTAATATATTTATTTAAAATGTGATATTTCGACTTCTTTACAGAAGTCTTTATCAAACTAACTATTAAGAAACCACAACAGACAAAACAAAACCTTTAATAAAATAAATTATCAAACATTGAATTAATAATTTTTATTTATAACGTTACTACCTGTTATAAAGTTTCATTTTTTATAATGTAAACTAAGTTAAATAGCTGGGACTACCCCTCACACTTATTGCTAGTAACTATATTGACAGTTGGCAAACCCCACCGAGCCAAAAGGCTAGAGCCACCCCTTTTCAATCTGACTTTAATTAATTATTTCTTAGTCTACCTCATCGACCTTACACGATACCCCTGATTAATTAGAATTTATTATCCGACATTTATGTCACCTGATAAACATGACATAGACACCACACAGTATAGTCCCTACCTCAGTAGATTCATTGCATGTAGTAGTCATCCGTCAAATTACTCCACAAGAAACAAGATATTTCTAAATGCACACAATAATGGATTTAATTGATTTGATATTGCTTAACGTCTCATATTAAAGGGGCTAAAAACCCCAAAAAATATTTTTTACCACGTGATCTATAGCACAATACTACACTTAAATGGCAGTTTAAAAAATTATATCTTGTAACTGTGATTTAACACGAATTTACGAATTTTTTTGATCCAGAAATTTGCGAAAATTGGCGTTTTGGGAAATTTCTAAAATCGGCTTGAACCTGCTTCTTTTTTGGTTCACATAGATACAAGAGCATAGTACCAATCTAAAATGCCTCTTTATAACATCGTGTCTTGAAATTGTGCCCAAATATACCCTCAAAAACGCAAAAATATACATTCCAAAATTACACCCCATCTTGGTAATCAGCATATTTTGACCGAACTACTTGCCCAAATTACAAAACAAAATATAGAGAATTTACAGAAAAGGCTGTAGAGTACGTCAATAATGGCCAATATTTTTTTGGATCAAAATCCTCCAAGGTCACGGGGCATAAAGATCGTCCCCATGTTATTTCTTATGGAGATTTTTGCCGATGGGACCTAGCTCGACAAATGTCATGTTTGACAATTTTTTGGGAGGTCATGGTGGCCCCAATAATTTTTCTGTTAATTGCTAAATTCATTACTAGTTAGCCTGAATGAAATATATTTTTTGAGTTTAGCGGTTAAATACCCCTTAAATGCACTTTGGCTAATCGAGACGATGAGTGGTGTTAGATAAGGATGCGGTATGAACAGAATGGTGGAGGGAAAACCCGATACCGGCACGTAACCTACTCCTTTCGAAAAAAAAATCAAGGGGACCAACGGCTTAACGTCCCATCCGAAAGTACGGTGTAACCCGGACAGTGTTGTGACTAGATAATTTATTTTTTATCAAGATAAAGATACAGATAATTCTCCAAAAGTTATCTAAAGATAAAAGATAAAGTGTAGAAAATTATCTAGATAAAAGATAAGAGATAAAAATAATTATCAACATAAATTTGTTTAGAGAAAAGATAATTATTATTGCGATTGACGAGGTTAAAAATTGTATAATGTTAATAAAACAAATGTTCAAAAATGCTAGCATAAGACATATTTTGTTGTACCAAGTTTTCCGGTATGTTGTAAAGTTTCACTAAACTAAGAACTTCTATAACATACATTAAGAACTTGTTTGGACATTTTAACGAAAAACTTGATCATATTTTATACGAATATAAGCCACAGGTTTATTTGACAGAAATTTACGAACCTCTTGATTAATTTGATATTGGCAACAGTATTGGCACATAAATACAATAAGCTCACACGCTTAAAAGCAAAGCTTGGATTTTGACGTCATGGGCAGTAGTTTACACTTTCGGATGGCTGCCTGACACACTAAACGGCCTTGTTGAATAAACGAGTCAAGGGTTTCCCTCTTCATGACCACGCAGTTAGGAGACTGGAATGCATCATGAACGCTCTCAACGTCGGAACAAATGTGGTTTCGGAAAATTCTTTCGATGCTGTTGATTTTGAACGTGAATTCGAACATGAATTTGTCCTTCTCCTCCGGTGGACCGATGAATCTCACGCACGCCTGGAACTCCCTCGAAGTCTTACTATATGAGCGGTGCAGAGTGAAAACTTGTTCGTGCGCCGCCAGGACATCCATGTGAACTGTTTCATCGGACGTTGAGTGAAGGAACAGGTGTGGTAGGTTTCGCCACGTCTGGTCTGGGTGCACAGAGGACGCGTGAGCCAGCATAGTATCTGGCCGGCCACTCCAGGAGCAAGATCGCTGTAGAGGACAATTGTATTTGCGGTTGGGACAAACCTTCCCATGTTTTTCTAAATCACATGACGGCATTCGTTGCAGGCAATCTACACAGGGTAGCTGAATCTCCAAACTAAGACTCTCCATACAAATATTCCTGCCTTGGCCAAACTTTTGCTGGCACAAGGGACAAACCGTAATCTTGACGTGCGACCGGCAGGCATTGCATATACTGTGCCCATTGGCGCACTGATGTATGGGTGCAGTCATGATCTTGAAACAGACCGGGCACTCTAGAGATCTCATGATTCTCCAAATCAGTGATTGAGCCAGGTCGTTTCTCGCCATCCTGCAAGGTAGCAGCTACACATTGAGGTCTGAGAGTTTGGGCAGTGTTTGGTTTGGGCGCAACCAACATCAGAGAATAGTTTACGGCAAATGCTACCTGTTTTACGATTAGCCCTGGTGACTTTGGCAGTAGAGTTGAGACAAATCGATTTGTATTTCCTTGACCCAGCTGGCCATATATTCCATAGCCGCACAGCAGAACCTCGCCTTCCTCTGTCAACAGGGCGGTGTTGTGACTTCCAGCTATAATCTGTGAGATAGTGTGATTCTCAAGGCTAGTCATCTTATTGGGGCTGGAACTTTGTTTACAATCGGCTTTTCCAATGCCCATTTGACCAGAAATTTTTTTTTCCCATGACCAAACTGATCCATCGGCTCTAAGAGCCAAAGTGTGGTAGCAACCACACGACACCGCAGCTACAGGCGATGACGGCACCGATACTTGTGTAAAGTTTGATACACTTACAACTGCATCTAAACCAAGTTGACCATAGTTGTTATGTCCAGACATAAAGAGGACCTGGGATGCAGAGAGAAGGGCTGTATGTTGCCCGCCACAGGAAATGTCAATAATAGTATCGGGGATATTGGGCACTGGAGTAAAAGATGTTTGGATTTCAGTATGACCAAGTCCCAATTCACCATGAATATTTAATCCAGTCACCCAAACCTCACCGCTGTCAGTAAGAGCCACTGTGTGTTTAAACTGAGCAGCTACCTTCTTGATGGGAGGCAGTCCGGTCACCAGGACCAGGGAGGGGCTGTCGTTGGAATGACCGAGGCCCAGCTGACCTCTGTCATTCAATCCACATGCGTATAGCTCATCCTTATCAGTAAGAAACATTGTATATTGTAAACCACAAGCCACCTGGGATACTTTTATAGCGCCGAGTGTAGCAACAAGCCTTGGCTCAGCAACAGAGTCAGTTTTAATGTTTATCCATCCACTGAACTGATTTTTACCGAAAGAATAAACTCTGCCTGACTCGCAGACAAGAATCGAGTGGTCTTCACCACACGCCACCTGGATGAAGGATTCGTCTTCGGACAAGTATTCCAAGCTTGTTTCAGGTAGTAGGTGTTCACCAAATGCCATGGCACCAGGTTGTCTCACAACAATTAGCTGTCCATCTTCCTCAGCCATTCTGAAATAAAAAGAAAGCTTAATGCAATAGGCCTACCAGGGACATAAAACAATGTTAGATAGAATGTTCAGATACATCTGAAAGGTAAATGGGAATAACTTTGCTAGTCACATTTCTATGTTTCTGATACAATCGACTTCTGTACTTTGAATTAACACCTTCCTCCATCTTGAGTGATAACCCAAAGGTTTTCCTACATAATCTGAAAGGTCTCAAAGAACACTGCTAGGTGGCACCACTATCTCAATTTCGCCAAAATTGGATTTGTATCTTTTTAAATTGTGCCATCTTTCTGATTGTGATGTTTTGTATCAGTTTGTATAACAAGCTTCAATCAAGAAAAAAAGAAATCATATAGGCAAGCCGAGGACCATTTGAGACGATTTAGAAAAAAAATTCGCAAATGGAAAGTGTCCTTAATAAATGGAAAAAAGTCCTCAAAAATTGGGCAAGAGCGTTGGCTGCCATATTGGATAATATCTGCACAAAAGTGGTTTTTTTGTATGGCCTAGCTTAAAAAGGTGGAATATAAACGAAAAGTTTCAATGGCAAAAATATATCCTTAATAGTTCCCAACACAAATGGTATCTACCATATTTTCGGTAGCGACAACGGTTACATCACAAAATCATCATCATATTTTATAAAAGGATGCTTATTGGAGTACTATGCAGCTGATTCCCTCACTTTAGCGACCAATATCAAACGATGCCTGGTAAATCCGTGAGAATTCGATTTAAACACAAATGGACTTTTGTACGGTGGTCATTAAAGCTTCTATAAGTGTTTTTTTTTAAAATCAGATCTTTGAAGACGAACTTTTGAATTTACCCAGAATTTTGTTTTTCCATTGTAGGTATTTTTTTTTAAATGGCATGTTTGACTATCCATTATTAAGCACTTTATTGCATTGGAGGAAAAATTACTTCTACTTACATTGAAATGACTTGAATAACGATCCGATTACAACCAAAGTTTTAATTCAATATGGCTGCTAATTCGTAATATTCACAATATGAATACTGTTTTCGTACTGTTTTTACACTCTTTTTGTTACTTAATTCACTTTGATGTTGTGAATATTAGGAATTAGCAGCCATATTGAATTAAAACTTTGGTTGTAATCGAAATGTTATTTTTAAGTCACTTCAAAGTGCATTGATTGTCCCCCTCAAATACAATTTAGTGCTTAAGAATAGAACGTGAAAGATCAGGCTGGGATCAACTCGGGAATGAGAAAGAGGAAGCTGGATCAATACACGAAGATGAAGATGAAGATAACAATTAATAATGGAAAGTGAAATATGGCATGTATGAGGAAATACCAACAATGAAAAAAAAAATACAGGTAAATGCAAAATTCGATTTCGCAGACCTTATTTTTAAAAATACTAGGCCCTAATGGAAGTTTAAATAAACACCGTACGAAAGTCCTTTTGTGTTTAAATCGATTTCTCACGGATTTGCTGGGCGCGAAAATGAGGAAATCAGCTGGTATTCCAAAAAGCAACTTATTTACCATGATTTTGTGACGTCCAGAAATGTCTCTACCGAAAATATGGTAGACACAATTTTTGTGGGGAATTATAAAGGGCAATATTTTTGCTGGTGGAACTTTTCGTCAATCTTCCGCCATTTTGAAGATATAGGCCTACGAAAACAACCACTTTCTTCAGACATTTTCTAAGATGGCGGCCAACGTTCCAGACCGGTTTTTGTGGACTTTTTTCCCTTCATTAAGAACACTTTCTGGAAGGTCTGTGCAAAAATTCAGCTTGACCGGAATATTTTCAGAAAAAAATCCTTCGTTGCTTGGCCTTAGGACTAAAGTTGGAATAGGCAGCAACTGCCCGTGAGATGAACATGTAGGCGAACGCTGACAATGCCGAGCACTGTCTGCATAAAATTCGTCCCCTACTAAAAATCACTTGACTGCAACTGAGTTGATAATCTCTAAACACACATTTTTTTGCATTGGGTGTAGGCCTATATATATTATTTTCCAATAATGTTTGGGACCCAGCCTGGTGTCAACTGCTTGGTGACCAGCAGAGTGCACTGGTTGCTACTATTTTGATTATCAGTTTTCACTCATGAACACCGTGAGTAGGTAGGTCACTGTTGATGTACCACCATCGACTTCTTTGATTTACTAGTGCTTCAGTGCTTGGGGTGAACATTCTATTATTGCTCGAGTATC
Source organism: Sweltsa coloradensis (assembly GCA_024449915.1). Lineage (NCBI taxonomy): Eukaryota > Metazoa > Arthropoda > Insecta > Plecoptera > Chloroperlidae > Sweltsa > Sweltsa coloradensis. The sequence goes on from JAMZAV010001221.1 coordinate 127,426, forward strand.
TGACGATATACATACATGATTATTAGGCCAATTTGTTTATTTATGTATGTATATTGTATACCGTATATATTAGTTTTTCAGCTTCTATTCTATTCAGTTATAAAACAGATTGACAATTATTGTCCCAAATAGTGAACACAGAGAGTTAGTGTTATTTTCTATCAGTTACTGGTTTTGTGTTTTCGAGAACAATGACAACAACAGATGTTACTGTTGCTATTGATCAGTAGGTCTAGGGTCTTGTTTATGACACATATGGCTAAATAGTAAATATTAAGCCCACCCATACCTAGGCTTTGTGAATGAAATAATTACCCAATGGAAGTCCTATCGGGCAAGGGCATAGCATTTAAAACAATTCTCAGAAGCCTGAATATACATACATACAAAGTAAGACTATAAGGCTGCGTTCACACAACCGTATTTTAGTCTTAAGAAATTGTTATTGTTATAAGAAATCCGATATCCTGATTAATAAGTCATGTTTCAGTGGCCAGTCATAATGAAGTTAACTCCTTTTCATTACACGTCGTAAGGATTATTGGCGTCTGATTGGTCCGTCGTAAGAATTTTGTTTTTGTTATAACAAATTTTCATAAGACTAAAACAATAACAATTTAACACGTTTGTCCTATCCCCTTAGAACTAAATCAATTAGTGTGAAGTTAACTAAGTTGATGTGATACATTATACAATACAAATAGTACAAAAGTTGCTTTTATGAACATATTACTTGAATATCCACGGAAAATCTTCCGGCCGGACGTCTGCTTGCGTGATTCGTCAGTGAGGTTACGTTGGACAGCTGGTCTCCTACTTCTTAGCGGGGACTTTAACTTCGAGCTATGCGGCTAGACAATTTACTTTCCTGCAGAACCCAAATCAAATGCAAGGAGAGTTAATGTCTCCTATTGTTTCCGTGGTGATTAATATTTACTTGTTGCTTATTACCGTATGTTGTAACAATGTGAGGGTTTGTTGGGGTTTTTACAGGCTCATAGTTAAAATAACACAAAGATGACGATGACCAGAGAAACTAGGGCTCTTCAACCGGTTCTGTTATATTGCGCCACCAGTGATATTGTCAGTCATGAGTTTATGATGCCTTTGATGACTATATTGTTTTCTTAGTTGGTAAAAGAAAACAAATTATGGTGATAATAATAGCAATAAAAAAATTATTTATTTGATTTGAAATATAAGTAATAAAGGAAATGGCTTGTTTGTAAGGTTGAAGGTACATCACGTGTGTCACTTCTGGGAACAACCTTTTTTTCTGGTTAAAAGATGTGTGGCCTATTCGAATCCACCACCTCTTCTCTACACGTGAGAGTCGAGAGGCAGGAGAACGAATTTTATTTGGTCAGTGTGGTGGTCAGTGTTATTTTGCACCACATCCCAAGATGCTTGTCGTGAATTCAACTATCGCTGCTTGTATATACACTCTTGATGAAATCAACGTCGCGGCGCTGGGAAACTTCCTTAGCAGCCCGATCAGAGTGTTCATTTTCCTTTATCCACGTGTCCAGGCATACAGCAGAACCCTATTATAAAACCCTTCCGAGTTTAGTTTGTCTAAAAAGAATTGGACATATCTTGTATCAAATAATGACTTGTAGACATGATTTTTATGACGTGAAGTGAGCTCAAAATATATTCTCCACAACGGCAATGTAGAATATGTTTAAGAGATTCGCGGATGGCGAATAACTCTGCAGTGAAAACTGAACACACGCCGTCGCTTAGCCTGAAACGTTCAGTTAAGGTGGAGCAATGAAAGGCACTTCCCAAACTTGTTGTCAATTTTGATGCCATCTGTGAAAACCAAAATAAACCTTTGATGTTCTTGGCAAATGTTTCTAAAGTTAATTTTGAATACACTGTCGCAAGTAGAGATTTTATCAAAACGCCACCGGTCTCTGGTGTATACTAGGGGGGGGGGGGGTTATTTCTGAAAACAACAATAGTTTGCTTCTTAGTAACGTTGGCAGGGTTGCTGTAAAGCAATGATTGACTTTTATTTTCATTACGTACGTACCCGTAAAAGGTTTCGCCGTTCTGCCAAGGAAGACACACCTGACTTGGCATACAGGCTGACTACTGGACTCGTTCGAAATGCACCAAGAGCAAGACGTAGACCACAATCGCTTACAGTGTCGAGAACTTTTGAGGGTAGTATCACGCGCTGAAGAGTAAACCAAATATACGTAGTCCATCTTGGAGCAAACTAGGGATCCATATATTCTCAACATGCAAGAAGTCATGTCTGCACCCCACGATGTATTACTTAGAATTTTTAATAAATTGATTTTCAACATGCGTCTTTGATGCAACTCAACAACGTGGTGTTGCCAATTCAGCTTTTTGTTAAACTCCATGCCGAGAAGACGAGCATAAGGTTTAAATTGAAGTTCTACACTGTAAAACATGAGTTGTGGATCGTTGTGAATTCCTCGAAGACGACAAAAGTGAATGAACTGAGTCTTTTCGGGAGAGAATCGTGTCCTCCGCTTTCGAACCCATTCACTAATTTTGTTCAATCCAATTTGAATGTCTTTCGGCAATTGATATATTTATATTTACAGACCTGAAGAAGATTCCCAGGTCGTCTACTAATAGGAATGACATGAGACTCTTTGGAATACATTCTTCGACACTGTTAATGCTAATTGCAAATAGTGACACCGACGGGACCGAGTCGTGTGGTTCACCTGTTTCTATAGTGCGTTTACTCGCGAGTTGAACACATTGTTCTCTTCGAGAGAGGAATTCTTTTGTATGTCAGCTAATTGAATTATATACAATATCAGATACTGAGGAGCAACAAGCCCGAAGATTGAGAATAAGATTAGACTAGGATGTCATAAAAATATTTAATTCATAAAGTAATAAATAAGTATATCCAATACAGTCATTAACTCTTGAAATCATTATTAAAATCAAAATCAAATGCTTTTACAAAAATATATGATTTTTTGTAAGTTTTATCCACTTTCAATGAAAAAAATCGGACATCATTTAAGGTTTTTTAAGTATTTTATTTACATTATTTTGGTATTGTACTAACAAATTTTTACTATAAAAATATTAAACCGTAAATAAAGGCCGATTTTTTTCGTTCAAAGTGGATAAAACTTACAAAAAAATCATACATTTTTGTAATAGCATTTTATTTTAATGTTAATAATGATTTCAAGAGTTAATGATCGTATTGGATAAACTTATTTATCACTTTATTAATTAAATATTTTTATGACATCCTAGTCTAATCCTACTATCAATCATCGGCCGTGTTGCTCCTCGGAATCTGAAATTGTATAGAATTCAATTAGCTGACATACAAAAGAACTCCGCTCTCGAAGAGAACAATGTGTTCTACTCGCAAGTAAACGCACTATAGTGATAGTTATCTTTCAGTTTTCTAAAAACTTTTACATATATCCTCTAACACACCACTTGTGAATCTGTTGTATATTGTATCGCATGTTGTGTCGTAGGTATTTTCAATGTCAAAAGACAACAAAAAGCACGCTTACGACATGCATGGAATCCACATTGGACATCGTGTTTCCAGCATCCAAATTAGCCGTAGGTTGATTTTCTTTTCCAACAATTTGCAGAAGTAAATCGTCACTGTAATCGGGCGATATGATTTTGGTATAGACATGTATTTCGTGGGTTTAAGAAGTGGAATTAGATGGCACTACGCCAACCATCGGGAAATATGTCAGCCAACAATAAAATTTTACAAAATAATATTATATATTAAAAATTATAGTCAGGGGAATAAGTAGCACATTACAGTGAAAATTGGCAATAGATGATACAGGCAACAAACATTCCAGTTTAATAAGTATGAGAGTAAGGATCAATTTTAGGGGCATCCGAAATTTGGGGTCCCAATAATATGTTCTCTAGTGAGATTTCAATTTTGAGTTTTGAATATTTTTTACGAAATTTCAGGGCGATTTATGGCTAAATACTATTGAACGTATTGGTATGAATACTGTTTTACATACTGGAAAAAAAATTAGTTGTCAATTCACAAAAAACAAAATGGCGGCTAATTGATTTTTGAGACATCAACACTTTGGCTATGATTTTAAGGCGGACTATTATAGATACGGGAAAAATATTTTATAGAGTGATGCACATGACGATAACAATCAGTTTTAGGTGCAGCCCCAAAATAGCGTCCCAATATTATGACCTCCAGTGACATTTTACTTATTTAGCATAAATTGTGCCCATTGAAATGGATTTACGGATAAATAATAAGAATACAACCACTATCATAAAAATTTAATATTGCTAATAAATATAAAAAAGTTATGCATACCTAAGTTATCAAAATCACACATGGCTGCCTATTACTTATAGACCTGCGGCATAGTGGAGATAACTAAAGAAAACTTTGCATTTTTAATAAGAGCATAAAATTAGGCATGATGGCTGGCCATAACCTAAAGGTGATTTCAGGATATTATTAGCCCACTGAAAAATATACCCAGGAACCCTTAAAATCCAAGATGGCGGCCAAAAAATGAAACTTTTCTTTAATTATGGTTCGATTTGATTGATTTTCATTTAATAAGTGTAATTTCAGGTGCTGAATAAATATTTAATATTAAAATTAAAGTTTTGTTTTCGGATGCCACTTAAATCTAAGATGGAGGCTTAAATTGTAAAGTTTGTTATTTATTTGTGGATGTAATTAAATTTTGGTTTCTACGCGTATATTGAGCAACCTACTTACTTACTGTAATTTCTAATTCAAAATCAAAACAAACACTGCCATCTAACCTTTCTCTGTCGGTAATCTCAAAATTATAATATGAATCTATGTCAATTTACAATGTCAAGCAGACTATCATGTGATTGCATACGACAGTATCATCTCGTGTCAACTACCTATTAGCATTATATTAGGTCATTATGCCTAGAACTACGTTATTTTTTATTTTTCTTAGGGGGGGGGGAGTTAATACAATGTGTAATTACTATGTGGACATAATACAGAGCACAGAGTAAATAGTTATATCATGTTCCACACTGCAAATCAATTCTCAACTAAATGCAAATTTATTAGTATTCTTGTTGTCTGTCAGTAAATAATGTCACTCATCAGTCAACAAGCGACACGAAGCCGATGATCGTGCGAGCGCAGAGAGAGAGAGAGAGAGAGAGAGAGAGAGAGAGAGAGAGAGAGAGAGAGAGAGAGGCGTACATTGACACGGAGTATATACGCAGTTTCCACATCACGCATCGCAGAGTAGCGCCTTGTTGCGTGGCAGCCCGCAGTGCACACATCAGCTGTTCTACTGGCAGGATAGCGTGTGACAGTCACAGCCCGCACCTCCCGTCACTGATGTAATCTATTGAAGCTTAGGACAGGAAGGCCATGAATGTAGGCCACTCATGACTCGAGCTCCTCTAATGTTGCCGCGGTTACATGGAGACAGCACAAGGAATGCACGTAGAAACTTAACTAGAAGCAGGAGACCTGGCCAGGTAAATTAATACCCAAATTCATTGTCGGATTCTTGTAGAATTGAAGCCAAAAAGCGTAATCTGTCTGTATTATTACACAAAAGTTTAATACATCGAGGTAGCGAAGTCGCGACTGAGTGTCTCCATTCAACTCAAACGGCTCTCATTCTGTGAGTCTGTGTATGAGTCTGTCTGTCTGTCTGTACGTCGAAAATCAGTCGAATTGCTGATCAGATTGCGCTGAAATTTTAAACAGACATCCGGTACGAGTTTACTGAGAACTGCAAACAAAATCAGCTAGATCCATTGCGATTTAAACCGACAAGAAATAATAAATTGATAAATAGGCCGCTAATTTGTAGAAATAATTTTAACGGCAATGGTTTTGTTTTTGACAAAAACATATTTTTTTGTTTGTTATTTTTGACTGGTTGTGAAATGCAGTGCCCAAGGTTTATCGAATTTTGCACGGTACCCCCATCATCCGCTCGGAGATTGAGTAACTTACGCCTTGAAATCTTTACACGTGTTTCGTACGGCTATGTTTTCCATAGTATTGTGGTATAGTAGGCCGATCTATTTGAATACATATTATAACGTTCTCGTGGTTCGCTAGATCGCCACGATGGACACTGATTATGTTTTATGATTTGTGATTGGCTGGGGAGTAAACTGTGTTGAAACTTACCATGGCGAAGGGGGGGTGGAGATTATAGTTTTGCCCCCCTCCCTCTCGATATCAAGCAAGAGCATAGTATAATTTTGAATTATGTGGATCCCAGTTTTACAAATTATCAACGAAAGCACGTTAAAATCTAGTTCAATAAATATTTGTAAAATAAAAAAATAATAAACTGCACCATGCACCTGCACTAAAGAAGCCGACCCGGCGACCCCCCTCCCCCCCATTGTGCCATGATACGCACTTTTACCGAAACAATGATTGTATCATGGGCAGGTATAGACATTCATTATTGCCCCCCCCCCCCCCCTACCCGAATGCACTTCCGGCGCCACTGAAACTTACCCCTGACCTGAGATAAGCACGAGTTCAGAAAAAATTGGGTGTATTTTTTTATATATTATTCGTCTCTATCCCATTACTAGCATTTGTTCACAATTTGAATGAAGAAAACCTAGGAAACAATGAACGAACTTCAGCCCTCGTCCTCCCCACCCCTACCCCTACCCTTGTCACACTAATTCCCAAACTTTGAATATAATCAGTGCAGTTCTCCAATTAAGTATGTCAAACTACAGAATTAGTGCGCATTTACATTTAATCACATTTACATTCAGGCATTACCGAGCTCGGTATTGGGTAACAGGTTATTATGTAGTTAAAGCCGGCGATGTGTTATATTGCAAGAGCAATATTTCTCGTGGTCGTATTGCTGGTACGACTATATAAATTGGTCATCGGTTTTATAAATGAAAACCTGGAACAATGCATAAATGTATGCAATGTGCATAATTTTCAAATAAAAGTTCGAGAAAATAGTCAAATTATAAATAATAATTTGTGAGATCACTAGGCCTAAATCTTTTCACTTATCAAAATGAAACAAATATATCAGAAAAGAGTAATGTGATTTAAACGAGTAGGTGTTAGAGTTATCACGTAAATATCCTACAGTAGCGATCAATTCGATACAATAGCTATCATCAGTTCCTCGGTGATAATTTTGTCATCTGTTGATGTATGAGTGCTAATGAAGGTCAAATCAGTTCAAAGCACTGTGGCGTCATGTCAGTTATGGAGTTAGGCCTACATGACATTTTAATCGTAAGAATTTAGTATAATACTTGAGCCTACAGCATGTTCTTACGTCATGTTGGAATATTCAAATTCAAATTTTCTCGTGTGAAAACCTGACCAGGGTGCAATGCACGAACGATCCCAGGATTCCTTAAACCGTTTGGGAGAAATTTTTGCTTATCGAGTATAGGCTATTTTACGGGACGACAGAGTTGTATTTGTTTTTTTATTGTCAATGCATATTTTTTAGGAACAATTTGTTTAACTAGATTACTACTTTTACAGATACTTTTTTTCTATTTTTTTATTTCATTTGGCATCATTATTCTGTGTCCCCAGGCATCAGCATTGTCTGCAGAAACCAAAATAGGGGTATAATATTATAAAAATTAAGTAACATTGAATGTTAACAATGCGTTGTTGTTCATTACCTATAAGCAACCTTGCAAAGCTTAATATCTCCTTGAGTAGAATTACTAATTAGTTCTATAAAATTTCTTACTAGTTTTGTTTGAATTAGTTCATTACAAGACTTGCATTAGCTAACGAACTAAGAAACATACCGTATACAGTCAAGCCATACCATTAACGAGATACCTTCGAGTAGTTGAATAGAGAATAGTGAGAACTTGATTTAATTAAATCTGTCTTTTAAATTAGGGCAAAAGTATAACTTGAGTTCTGTTTAAATCTACCTGTAATAAACATCACGCCCTACATAACGCATTAATATAATAATATTCATGTTTGCAGTGGAGTTGTTTGAGAAGGTTGGTAATGACATTGCGAAATCTCCGTCTGATAAACTCTGCTTCCGGTGCAGCTTGACATTGTAAGAAAATTAAATTAATTTCTTCGGGTACGAGACTACTCAAAGCAGGAAGCGAAGATTCCAGCTATCAACAGTCAACTCCCAAGTACTGAGTATATATTAAGAACCTGGTTTCTGAATTACTTGCGTGATATTATCTCCAACAAAGATTTCATTAGTTCAACGCTGTTATGAACTTTTCCAATTTTTTACTCAGTTTAATATTGTAAAACATTTGTTGACTGTAAAACTCACTAAACTCTCTAAACACATCTCTTGTTTGCCTGGAAACGTGTTAATATCAATTTTATGGAGCGTTGTTTTCAAAACGCATTAAGTCCAAGTTAACCTGCAAATTCGGAGTAAAACGAAGAAAACTAATTTCTGGAAAACCGCAATTAATTTAAAGGTATCTTGGGGGGCTAAGTCGGTGGCTATGACTTTAATATGATTGATATTTTTTTCTGTGATTGTGTTTTGAAGATATGTTTGGAAACCTTATACAATGGGCAGTCACCTAGCGCCCTATCTTAGGTAGAGAAATGAAGATGTGTGTGTACATAATACCCTGCCCCATTAAGGTTGATCCCAAATAATTATACTACTGAAATGTACGCCGTCAGCGATGGCAGATACGATTTGGGCGCTTGTCCGAAATGTGAGGTTCTACGAGAATGTGGGTTCTAATCCCGCACATGGCATGGTTATTTTGTTATCGTCCTTCATTATCATCGATCACCATTCACCACTCGTCGTCTCGAATAAAAACCTTAGTTCAAGCAACAGAAATTATCAATCATCATCATTGTAAAAGGTCCAAGGCTCTCATGGGCTTTTTTTATGTGTTTTCAAATGATTTTGGTAAAATGCCCATGAAAATTTATTAAAATTTTTTAATAACCTTATTATTTTCCCATCAAATCAAACTGTTTAATCACTGTCCCTCCCAAATATCATCAAAAAATCAAATGTTTCCCTTTTGAAATTACGAATATGAACTCGTAATTACAAAAAATTTTAAATATTAGCTAATAAAGGGTTTAATTAACCTTTTTACAGTCCTGATTTTCAATTAGAAAAAGTAACACCCAATACAAAAAACAGGTAAAAAAAGATGAAGGGTTTTTTTTTTTTTAAAGTCATTTCATTGAGAAAATTAAAGGGGAAGTAATTAATTTTGAAGTTCACTAATTTTTGTCAACATAGTGAAATTTTTGAACTTACCATCTGAACCCATCCGCTGAAACTTTCAGTTTTTGCAGCCCCGAGTTTTGGGGGGGGGGATTTTTTTTTCTCGAAGCCTACAATACTAAAAAATTCAAACCTTTTGACGGGGTTTCGGGGGAAATAAAAAATAGAAAATCCCCTCTAAGAAGCCCGGTTTCCCTAGGCCAAGGGGGCCCGGGAGGGGAAAAGATTTTTTACCTTGAAATTTTTTTTTGGCCCATACGTTTTAACCCGTGAGGGTTTTAAATCACGTGCCCTTTGGTTAAGGGGGGGGAAAAAAGGCCCATAAAAGGAAAACCCAAAAAGGGGAAAACCCAAAGGCGGGTTTTTTTTTTGGGCGGGGGGACCTACCGCCAACCCCCCCAGGATGGTGCCCGCCCTTGGGCCCTTTTTTTTTTTTGGTTTCCTTTTTCCTCTTTAAGGAAAAAGGTAATTTTTTGGGAGTGGGGGTAAAGTAAAAAAGTGATTTTTTTTTTTTAAAAAATTTCGTTTGAAGGCTTTTTTTTAATTCGTATTTTGATTTTTTTTCCACCGAATTATACACAAAATTTAACACATCATTAATTAATTCCCCGGAGTGTAATTCGTCAATCTTTCCCTTTTGGGGAACAGGTCAATTTGTTTACACTAAATGCACATCTTTAAATTTTAATTTTTCCGATTTGAAATTCGTCAATCGCCCCCCCTTTTGTGAAAAGCCCAAGGGTATACACAAAATATAAACACCTTTTAATTAAATTTTCCTCCGGGTTGAAATTTTCCGCCCAATCTTTTTTGGGTTGGGAACAGCCCAAGGGGGTACCCCCTAAATATCACACCTTTTAATTTAAATTTTCCTCCGAGTGAAATTTTCGCCCAATCGTCCGTTGTGAACAGTCAAGGGGATACATCAAATATCACATCCCCAAATTAATTGGGCCGAGTGTAATTTTGTAAATCATCTTTTTTGGGAAAACATTTTTAAAATGATACATCAAATATCACACCCTTTTTTTAAATTTCGCCGAGGGGAATTTCCCGCCAATAAAATTCCTTTTTGGAACATTTTTTTAGGGGATAAAACAAATTCAAAAGGGTAGTTTAATTTAAATTAAAACTGAGTGCTTTTTTCCACCCAATCAAACATTTCAAAATCCGGATCGGAAATCTTCGGAAGTGTTGGGTGGGGGCAAAAACGGTAAAAATTTGAACGGTATTTCCGGAAACCCAAAAGGGCCCGCGCGCTTTTCTTTTTTTTTTCCCCCCAAACTCTTTAACGAACCAGCTTTTAAAAGGGCCCGGGCCGGAACCAAGGGCCCATCGCCCTTACAGCTGAGAAAACGGAGCTAGAGAACCCGAACTCCCGCCCCGTTCATGCCCCAAAAAAAACCCGATGGGGAAACATAAATTCATTATACAAAATTTAAAATTCATTTTTTTTAATTAAAATTAAACTATCAATTATTATTTTTTTTTTAGAAATTTTGGAGGTAAAAAAAATGTAATTAGCAGGTGGATTACCCAAAGGGGTTTTTTTGGGAACATTTTTTAATTTGGGGATCCTTGGTTTGGGGCAGGGCTGTTTAAAAATTAAAATTTTAATTGTTTTTTTTTATGATAAAATTTTTATTTTTTTAAAGGGAAAACTCTTTTACTAATCTTATGTTTTAGAAAGATAGATCCTTTTTGGGGGGGGGGGAAATCCAAACCCCCTTAAAAATTTAAAGTTTGTTTTTCAGGTTTTTTTTTTTTTAAAAATTCCCATTTCCCCAAACAAATTAAATTAAATTTAATAATTCTTTTTTTAAATTTAAAATTATTTTAAATTTTTCTTTTTTTTTAAATTTTGGAGTTTAATGTTTTTTCCTTTCCGCTTTTTTTAAAGCTAGAAATTTTTTTTTTTTTTTTTTTGTTTTTTTACCACCTCCGGCAAAGAAACGCTTTTTTTTCCTGGGGGGTTTTTACCTGCCCTTTTTGGCGAGCCCCAACGTGGGGGCATGAAATTAAAACAGCGACCGGGATAATTAATAAAAAAAAATTTAATTTTTTTTAATTTAAACCCCCAAATTGATTAAAATTAAAAAAAAAAAAAAAAAAAAAAAATAAAAAAAAAAAATGGAAAAAATGGAAAAAAATTTGAACGGGGAAATCATTTTTAACGTTTTTTTAAAGGATATAAATATGGGGGAGAAGATGTTTTTTCCCGACATATCGGGGTGTTAAAAAGGGGTTGAAAATAAAAGAAATGCCAAGATGGGCCCTATTTCAAAAATGGAAAACTCCTGTCCCGGGTTAGGCACACAAACAGAGACGAAAAAAAAGGGAAATATTTTAGTGGAATTTCCCCATTGGAAAACCAGTAAACGAACAGAAAAAAGAATGTGGGGGGGGAAAAAAAGTGCCCCATTTCCCGGTAGGGGAAGAAAAAAATCAAAAAAACGGGGGGAAAACAAAAAAGGGAGGAGTATCCCTAGACTGGGGGAAAATGCTTAGACAGTTTGTCAAAAAGGAAAATAGGGAAACTGCAAATGGTTTTTTAACAGGAACCTGAGTCAAGAAAATAGGGACACGGGCAAACAACTGCCCCACAGGAAATAAAAGGGGGAAAATTCAAAAAATTTAAACCATCCCATTTCCGCAAAAACGGGAAGAAAGCTTGAAAAAAAATTTTGCGGGAAAAAGGGGAAAACAAATTTGATGGAAAAAAAAAGGGAAAAAAAAACTTTAATTAAAAATGTTAAAAAAAGACACAACAAAACAGGTTATAAAGGGGCAAAGAAAATTTAGAAAGGTTTTTTTTAAGCAGATGGGGGGTTTTTTTGAAAAAAATAGGGGACAAAATAGAGAACCGGGGAAAAAAAAATCATTAATTAAAATCACCACAAATAAGGAAAAAACAAAAATGAAAAAGGGTTTTGAGATAATTAAATCAGAAAATTCAAAAAATCAAAAAAAAAGAAATATCTGAAACAATAGACGGGGTGCTTGCATGAAAAAACCAATTAAAATTTTGGGGGAAAGGATTTTGAAAAAAATTTAAAAATTTAAACACTAACCCGGGAGCCAAAAAACCCAAAGAAAAAAAAAAGAAAAAACCCAAGTCCCAAATTTTAAAAAAACAGATAGGGATTTTTTAACCCAAACGGGTTTCATTGTTTTTTAAACCCAAACCAGGTTCGGGGCAGCGAAAAGAGGGGAAACCCTAAAAGTTTTAAACCCCAAAAGGAAAAAAAATTTTTTTTCCAAAAATTTTAAAAAGAAAAATTACTTAAAGAGTTTAAAGAAAAAAAACTGAGAAAAAAAGCCCCCCAAAAATTTCGGGAAACCGTAAAAAAACAAAACCCCTTTGGGAAAAAAAGGAGGAAATTTTGGGGGGGCCCCAAAAAAATTTTTTAAAAAGGGGAAAAAGAAAATTTAAATTCACCATTTAATTTCCAAATGGAAACACATCCCGGGGTTTAAAAATTCCCATTCGGATAATGGAGTCAAGTTTCCCAAAATGTAAAAATTTTTAAAAAAGAAGAGAGTAAAAAAAGTCAGCCTCAAAAAATTACAATGCTGGGGGGGGCCCCCCGGGGTAAAAAACCATGGATACAAGAAAATGATTTTTTAATATTTTTTATCGGGTTTTCCCAAAACATTTTTTTTTTAAATTCGTTTCTGGAATGTCCCAAGGGAAAAAAGGGGAAAAGGGTAATTTTTTTTTTCCCCTAAAAGGGCCCAGTAAAACAAAAAGGGGGTTTTTCATCACCCAGGGTCCGGGAAAATGGGGAAAAAAGGGGAAAATTGTAAAAAACCAATAGGCAAATCAAAACCTCACCCCAATTGCCTGAATCTAAACTGGGGGAAACGATTAGAAAACCCGGCTTTTTTTCTCTGAGAAGGTCGGGGCAAAGGGCAAATCTAAAAAGCAAGACTCCATTGCCCGCATGAAAAAATTTTTAAGGAATTTTCAAAAAAAGAAAACTTTTTCGTATGTATTTAAACCCCCTGAGAACCCAAAGGAGGAATAATTCCGGGGGGTAAAAAGGGGAAATCAACAAGAAAAAACCCGGGGTATAAACCGCAAATAATCAAAATCCTAATAAAAACCGGGGAGCCCAGGGAAACCCCTTCCCTTTACAATAGCTCAAAAATAACAAAAACCCAATCCTAGCAACTAAAATTTAACAAATAATAAAAATCGGGGAAGACAATGGGCCCAATGAAAAAAAGGGTTGAACCAAAAAGAAAATTGCCCATATAAAACCCTAGAAACGGAGAACGGGTTTTCCCTCAACCCAAAACCCTTTAAACCCCAAAATGACGGGGGAAGAAACCCGGGTATCTCGGGCGCCCCTATAAAATTCCCGTAAATGAGGAAAAATACTGTTTTTTCAGAAGCCAAAGTGTTTTTTTAATTAGAAGGGGAAACAAAACCCAAAATGAAATAAAGGGAAAATTTCCAAAATTGTCCTAGGGGTTAAAATTGTTAAATTAAAAAACAGGGGTTTAAATGCGTTTTTTTGGCCGGGGCAGCGAGGTACCCATGCTTTCAAAAGAGTTCTATGAAAAACCTATGTAATGGGGGGGTTTTTTTAAAACGTCCAACTCCCTTTTATTTTTGGTATTTTGTTTTTGGGGGGCCCTACAAAAAAAACGTATAAAAGGGTTGGGAAAACGGGGTTTTTTGTAGACTCACTATTAAAGAAAAAAAAAAACAAAACCCTTTTTTTTAAAGGGGAAAACCAATTTTTGGTTGGGAAAATTTTAAAAATTAGGTTTTAAACGGGCTTACAGAAAATTCATTTTTTTTCCGATTTCAAAAACTAAGCAAATTAAAAATTAAAAGGGAAAATGGAAAAAATAATCATTTTAATTTTAAAAATGAATAAAAAAAATTTATTAGTGATGAAGGGGGCCAAACAGCGTTTTTCATTTTAAATTTAAATTAATCAAGATTTTTATAATGAAAAGGAGGTAAAATTCAGAAATTAATGAGGAACAAAAAAGATTGAAACTATTGTTAAAAATTTTAAATTTTAACCCCTAAACCCAAAAGATACAGTTTACTTTAATTTTTTTTGTGGAAAAATAGAGTCAGTTTTTAAAGATACCCCGGAAGACAAAAAGGGGTTTTTGGGAATTTGAAAACCTAAAAGTAAAAAATAATGAAGGGTATTTTTAAAGGGGAAACTATCCTTTCCATATGCCCAAAACCCAAGCATTTTGATGATTAAATTTTCGTAATGGTAGAAACAGGAATAATAGAAAGGGAATTTTAGTCCCATACATTTTAACCCCCAAAGGTTTTTTGTTGTAAAAAAAGAAGGTTTCCGTTTTGATTTTTGTTTAATGCTAGAAAATTTAAAAAAAAGATTGATCCCCGGGAGGGAAAATCCATGCCCTCCCAAAAAAGGCCCATTACAAGGGGTTTTGGGGGAAAATTTTTTTAACCCAAATAAAAACGATATGGTTTCCTCCTATTGGCAATTAGCCCTTGAAAAAAGGGGATAGAAAATTGAAATCGTTTTAAATATAATCAAGAATTTATAAATTTTTTTTTTCGTTTTCCCCGTTTTTTATTAAAATGTTTTTTAGTAGCCCAATTTTTTTAGAGCAATGACCCCGTGTTGGAACAGATATAAAAACACCTTTTTTTAAGGGGTATGTTATTTAAATTTTTAAAATTTTTTTTCAAAAGAACTTATGATGAAAAAGGGATTGGCCCTATCGATTTAGTCCCTTTAAAAGAAATTTGAAAGAGCAGGGGTAACTATTAATTTATTTAAAAACCAGTTTTTTTTTCAATTTAGCCTTCCATTTTTGGGCCCCTATTTTTTTAAACCAAAAAAGGTTTGAGTCCCTTAAACCCCTGTAAACTAATATTTAAATTTAAATTTCGGCCCAACCTAAAAAATTAAAGACAATTGGAAAAGGGTTTCCCAAGTCCCAAGGGTTTAAATTTTAAAACCCGGGTTTTATGCGCTTTGAAAATACGCCCCAAAGGGGACAGTGGGGGCCCTTGGGAAGGCTCCCAAAAAAGGGGGAAAAGGGGTTTTTTGATGGAACGGGAAAAGCCCCCCACCCGATACGCATTTTTAAAAAGTAAAAAATTGTTTGTTGAAACTAAAGCAACCCAAAATTCCCCCACTATCCCAACAAGCCCTTTTTTTTTTCAATGTGAAAGCCAGTGACTTGGGTTTTGGGGCAATTTTATTTTAAAAGGAAAAAGATGGAAATGATAAAATAAAATGTAAGGGGTTCAAGAATAATTTTTTAAGGGGTGAAAATTTCCCTTTTTTCAGTTTTTAGAAAAAAAAATTTTCTCGCCATTGGGTTTGGGGTTAAGAAATTCCCGAATATTTTTTTCACAGGAGTTTGAATTGGGTTATTATCACGGAAACCCTAAAGCCCTGACTTTTTTCTTATGCAAAAATAGAAATTTTTTTCAAGTTTGGTTTCACCTGGATACTAAATTTATCAGCCCTTTTTAAATTTTTAAAAATTTTTCTTGGGTTTAGGTTTAAAAACCAAAAGTAGCTGCTGATACACTAAGTAATTTTCCCCATAAAAGATACCGGAAAAGATAAGGGCCAAAGCCCCACTACATCAAAGAAAATGTAATTTTAAATTTCCCCCGATTATTCAATAAAGTCATTTTAGAAAATTTCGTAAGAAAATGAGAAAAAAAAGAAATTATCAAAGGTTTGGGTATAAATATGGGGAAAAAACAAAGAGTGAAATAGAGCTAACCCAAAGTTAAATTTAAACCCATAAATACATTTTCCCTAATAAAAAAATTTTTTTCATAGAAAAGAGAATAATCAAAAATGGAAAATATTGGGGTTTCCCAAAAAGGGTTTTTTTACGAGAGGGAATTGAAAAAACTTCTTTGGAACTAGGCCCCTTTTGGTTTTTTAAGAAAAAATTTTTTTTGACGTTAACAAAAGGTTTTTTTTTTTTTCAGGGGCCATCAAATTTCGAGGCTGTCCCGAAGAATATTGGGGGGGGTTTTGACAAACTGTTTAAAAACTAAACACCCTACCCACAAAAAAGGGACCTTTTGGGCCCCATTGTTTTCCTACAGGAAAATTTGGAAAAACTAATTTCAGTTTTTATTCTATGGACCAATTTCCCAAATGGATTACATAAATTTTTCCCTTATATTTTTTGTTTTTTTTTAGATATTTTTCCCCCAAAAATTTTTAACTTTATACCCTAAAGGAAAAAAGACTCAATTTCTGGTTTGCTAATAAAACAGACTTTTACATGGGGTCCCGTGCAACGCCTCCCTTTCTATAATTACGGAACACGGGGAAAATCAGTTTTTTAAAGTCTAAGAGTGGGGAAAAAACCTAGAAAAAAGGGGGTAAAAAGCCTTTTAAGTTTTAATCAACATCCCACAAAAACCCAAACCCCGTAGGAAAAAAATAAAAGAAAGGGGGATTTGGCCGTTTGGGGTAAACGGGTTTTTTCATCCCAAAAACCCTTCTAGTTGGGGAAAAAAGGTTGCCTCAAATTTTAAAAGTTTTGGGTCAATTCCCTTTATATCATGATAGCCCCGGGTATGCTCCCCATGACACCTTTTAAACCAAAAAATTTTAAACCAAAAAAAGCAAACCCGGAAAATTCCCAAAATTAAATGAAAAAAAATTTGGGTTTGAACTAAACCCCATAAGCTAAGTCATACTCGCATCCCGAAAGGGTTACAAAACTAAGGGGGAAAGAGAAAAAGGAAAACCTTAGGAAAAATACAAAACCCTAAAACTGTATTTTTAAAATAGTGACAAAGTATTATTAAAAACATTAAAAAGTAAAACCCCAAAATTTCTGGCTAAGGAATGGGAAGAAGTTCCTTTTTTTTTTTTTTGAGGGCCCCCCTATATTTTTATCTCGATCGCAGGTTTTTTAAAAGCGTAAAGAATATGTAATGAAAAAAGGGGTAAACAAAGGGATTTTTCAATGTTTTTTAAAAATTTTAAAACCCTACAAAAAAATTTTTAAAAGGAATGAAAAAAGTTTTCTCAACCCCTTTTAGGATTGAAAATTGAAAAAAAAGTCGGGGGGGAGAAATTTCAAAAAGAATGTAATTGAAATAAGGGCATTAAACAATTTAAACCCATAAGGGTTCAAAAGAAGGGGAATTAAAATTCCCCCTTTAAACATGTTTAAATTTGGGACTTTAAATTTGGGGTAAAAATTTTGTGCAAAAAAATTTTTTTTTTTGTAAAGGGAAACAAATTTTCATAACTATCAAGGGAAGGTGAAAAGGTGAATGGCCCCCAAAAAAAAAAATTCCGAAAAAATATTTTTTTTTATATAAAAAAAAAAAAATAAAAAAATATAATTTTAATTAAACCCAAAAATTTTTAAAAATGGTAAAAAAAATTTAAAAATTTTACTTTTATAATGAAAGGGTTAGAACAAGGAACCCTTTTAACAAAATTTTGCATTTTTTTTATGGAAAATTTTTGAGGGGAGAATTTTTTATGTAATTTTTATGGAAAAGTAATAAACCCGGACGTAAATGTATAATGCCTTAAATTTTTTTCTGGGTTTACTAGCATTGGAGAAGGGAGGCAGATTTGGTAAAAAATTTCAGAATTTTATTGGGGATCCTTTTTCAGAGTATACAATCCTAGTAAGAAATTGGGGTTGGGGCACTTGACTGGTTTTACTGCCCTAAGTTTTAATTTTGACGGGGAACAAAGTTACTCACCTTTTATTTTTTTTTATTTTTGCTAAATGACCTTTCATAGCAACTGATGAAATTTAAATAAAAAGTGGGTTGACTATTAGGAAAAAATTTTTTATTGTTTTTTTTTTGGTTTTTTTTCAAGGATGAAAACAATTTTTTTGCTGTTTCCAAAGTAAACCCCGCTGTAAGCTTAATTAAAATGAAGTGGGAAATTTTTTATTGGCCAAAACCTTTACCCTAAAAGAAAATTACAAAATATCAAACCGGGGAAACGAGAAAAGGGAATTAATTTTGCATAATTAATTGGGAAAGGGGAAAGTTTTTTTTTTAATTTTTTTTCAAAAAATTATGTCAATTTAACCCAAACATTTTTTATAATTTATAATTAAAAAATTGAATTTTAGGGAAGCTGATTTTTAGAAATTTCCAAAATTTTTCTTTACAAACCCGTTATTTAAAGTTTGGGGGCTATTGATTTTTTTTGGAGACGAGTTGAAAAGGGGGAGCGGGGGATTCCCTTGAAAGTGAAAGTGGATTGGGGGGGTTTTTTCCAGTTTTTTTGTTGTAAATGCACCAAAATTGGGGTTTGTTTTTTATCGGGGAAAATTTAAAGCGGAAACCTTGGGGGGGGCCCCCAGGGCTTTTTAAATTTGGGCCCGTGTTTTTTGATCTAGAACCAGCTGTTTTTTTTTTCCCAAACCCTTTGGGACAGAACCCCTTCAAACAAACAGAGAACCCGGACTTCCGAGAATCCGGAAAAAGTAAAATGGTTTTTTCATTGACCAAAAGCCCCAAACCCAAATTAAAATGAACTTTTTAAAAATTTTTAATTTTTAATTTTTAAATTTTTTTTTTGATTTTTTTTAAACCCCCAATAACTTTAATTTTTAAGAAAAGATTAAAATTTATTAAATATCAAAAAATTTTTAAAAATTTTAAACAGGAATTTTTTATTATAATTTTTAAAATTTAAAAATTTTTAGTAAATTGGGAATATGAAATTAATCAAAAGAGTTTTTTAAAAAAAGATAAGGTATTAGTTAAAATCAAATATTGAAAGAAAATAATTTTAAACAATTTTTTAAATTTTAAAGGGTGGAAAATAGAATTTTTAAAAACCCTGAAATGAGTTTCCATAAATTAAATAGTCCCTTGGGTTTTAATTATGAATTAATTTTAAAAGGTTTTCCCAATTTTTAAATTTAATTTTTAAAGGGGGGATTTTTAAAAAGGTCCAAGGCTCTCCAACCCCATTTTTATGTGGTTTTACTAGGGTTTGGTAAAAAGACATGCAATTTTTTTCATTAATTAAAAACCTTATTAAAATTTTTAAACGAAACAAAAATGGTTTTTTAAACACTGATGCATCCCTAAACCCTCCCGTAATTTATAAAAGATTTCATTGTAATTTTCGAATTGAAATCGTAAAATTAACAAAAAATTAATATTAGCTTAATCAAGCTTTAAATTTAAACCCTTTACATCTGATTTTTCCAAATTTGTAAAGTTTCATTTAAAACTAAAGACATGTAAAATAAATTTAATGTTTTTTTTTTTTCAAGTCATTTCAAATTTGGGAATTTTAAAAGGGGGGTAATTTAAAAATTTTTAAGTTCCCCCTAATTTTTGTCAACAAAAAGGGGATTTTTGAAATTAAACCCTCTGAATCATCCCCCCATGAAAGCTTTCGTAATTTTTGCAGCCCGAGTTTCGATTTTTTCTCGAAGCCCCCACAGATACTAAGAATTCTACCATTTTACCCGGTTTTTTGGGGAAAAAAGAATAAACACACTCTTTAAAGAAGTCCCAGTTTCTGGCCCAAGGGGGGGCGGGGGGCGGATTTTTTTTCCTTTTAAACTTTTTGGGGCCCCTACGATAAACCGTACGTATTATCACTTGGGGCCCAGTAAGGGGGGAAAAAAACATATAAAGGGAACCCCAGAACGGGAAAATCCGAGCAGAAATTTTGTTTGGGGCGGAGGACCCTTTCCTTCCCCACTTGGGGCCCGGATTTGGTTTTCGAACCCCTTAAAGGGTTTGTTTTTGGCTTCCTGTGCCCCGTAGGAAGTAATGGGTTTTTGAGTTTCGGGTGAAAGGGGAAAATGGAAATTTTTTTTTCTTTTTAAAAATTTGTTTTAAGGGTTTTGTATTCCCTACTTTTTTATTTATTTCACCGAATTTAAAACTAAAAAAGCACAAACCCTTAATTAATTCCCCCGAGTGTAAATTTGTCTCCCTTTTTGTTTTGAACAGTCCCAAAGGAAAACACTTTAAAAAGCACATCATTTAAATTTAAATTTTCCGAGTGTTTAAATTTTTTTAAACGGGCCGTTGGGGAACCCCTCAAGTGGGTACCTAAAAATCACAAAACCATTAATTAATTTTTCCGAGTGTAATTTTGTCAATCGTTTTTTGTTGTGAAAAAGTCCAAAATGATACACTAAATATCACACCATTAAATTTAATTTTTCCCCAGTGTAATTCGTCAATCGTCCGTTGTGAAAAGTCAATTTATACACTAAAAATACAACCCATTTTAATTTTAAATTTTCCCCAAATGTAAAAATTTGTCCCCTCGTTCGTTTTTTGAACGTAAATGATACACTAATTACACCCCTTAATTTAAATTTTCCCGTGTTAAAATTTGTCCCAAACGTCCCCCTTGGGGAACAGTCAAGTGATACATCCAAAAATCAAAAATCACTAATTAAATTTTGCCGGGGGTTTTAATTTGTCAAACATCGTTTGGAACAGTTAATGATTTCATCAAATATCACATCCCCTAATTAATTTTGCCCCAGTGGGAAACCGCCAATTTAAACTTTTTTGGGAAAAGTTTTTTTGTGATAACCCCTAAATATCACAAGTATTAATTAAATTAAATGAGGGGCGTTTCATCAATCCAAAAATTTCAAAAAACACGGATCGGGAAAACTTTTGGAAGTGTTTTGTTTGCTTTAAAAGGGGAAACCCGAACGGTAAATCGAGCACCGACGGCCCCCGCATCTGGTTTTTCCCCCCCTCAAAAGGGCGAAACCCGCTTTTGAAAGGGCCCGGCCCACAATGGTCATCCCTCCCACAGCTGATAAACGGAAACTAGGGGGGAATCGAACTCGCGACCGTTCCTGGCCCAGTAAAAGCGATTAGTTTCATCAATTCATTTTACTAAAATTTAAAATTTTAAATTTTTTTAATTAAAATTCCCCTATCAATTATTATTATTTTTTTTTTGAAAATTTTGGGGGGGTAAAAAAAAAATGTTTAAATTTGGCAGGGATTTGCCAAGGGGGATTTTTTGAACATTGTGTAGGGAAAAAAAGGGGGTCCCATTTTGGGGAGGGTGTTTTTAAAAATTTAAATTTAAATTTTTCTTTTTAAAGATCATAATTATATTTTAAATGGAAACTCATTTTACTAATCTTATGATTTAGTAGATAGATCCATTTTGATCCTACTCTTAAATTTAAGTTTGTTTTTCAGGTTTTCTTTTAAATTCATTTACCAAACTAATTAATTAATTATGATTCATAATTAATTAATTAATATTAATTTTTCTTATTTTTTTAATTGGAGTTTAATGTTTCTTCCGCATTTTTGAGCTAGTAATTTTATTTCTTTTTTTTGTTAAGTTACCACCTCCGGGCAAAGAAAACGCTTGTTTCTGGGTGGTTACCTGACATCATCATCATCATCATCGTCGTCGTCGTCGTCGTCGTCGTCGTCGTCTGAATCATCGGAAATGTGATCATTCATCATACAAGCAACATTTATCACCCTCGTATATTGCTAAAGGGTGAAGGGGTAAGTGTCACATCTTCACCCCCAACTCTGGTTCTTGCTCCAGCCAGTGCCGGACAAAGTTCGATGTTTTGACATAAGACGTCGCCGGGAATCCATATTTCATCACTCGCGCTAGATCCGTCTGGTGCATAATGAGCGAGGAGCTCGGTGACGCATGCTGCCGTAATGGCCCGATCTGCATCTGCAGGTTGTTGGACAATGCTCTCTCCCTCTCCCTTTGTATCTTGCTAATGGTTTCCTCTCTCTTTTGTTCCAGCACGTCTGCCAACGACCTCATCTCACGACGAGGAGTCTTCAGCCGGAGACATTATGGCTCGGTTGAGTTGGTAAGTCTGACTCTCAATCTGCATTCAACTATGTTTGACGTGTTGTTGTCACCTGATAGGATTATAGCCACCATTTTTTATTTTTTTATTTATTCAGAATTTTTTTCAAATGCAGCAACGCTAGTTTAGATTGAAACTCATAACAATACAAACATTTTTTACATAGTTCACAACACACAAACATGAATATCAACCAAACAACAAAACATTAAGTGACTGCGTAGCAGCTTTGATTTATTTTTAAAATACGTTACACGGAGAAAATATATGAAGATTAAGCAGCTATAAGATAAGTTGTTGAAGGTAGATGGAAGACTGTGATAACTTTGTGACAGCGTGTTTTCATGTTTTGTACACACTTCACAACAAATAATGTAAATTTTATTGTTATTGTTTCATTTTACTTTTATGTTTATTAATGGCCGGTTTCAACAAATAAATATAATCTTGAGATTAGCTTACCTCCAGTTGATTATCAACTGAACAATTATACAAAAAATATTCTGTAGATAACTGGATGTAAAGTCCAGATTAAAGATGGAGGAACACCTTATATACATAACTAGAACGACCAGTGGCGTATTCAGGAATTGATAAAGGGGGTTATTGACCAATGTTCTTATAGATATACCAAACCATAAATGGGGAGTCCGGGGGTCATTTTGGTGAAAATCTGTGCGTTTTAGAGAATTACAATGACCAACTTTCAATCAAGTAAAAGCCCCTTTTTTATATAATATTTATATAAAAAGGGGCTTACTTGATAAACCTACATAAGTTCCACTACTAGAAGGATATTCAGGCACATGAATGGTTAAAAATAATAATGTGATACATTTTATTAATTCTTTTGCATTTTAATAATTATTATGACATGAATAAATCAAAAAATAAATCAAACAAAAGCAAATTTAAAAAATAAACGTTGAAAAGTGCATAATGTGCATATGATTGCAGAAACGTTTAATTGCACTTCCACATTTTTTTTTGCAAAAGGGGGGGGGGGTTATCCCCCCTTCCCCCCTTGGATACGCCACCTAGAACGACTAAATATAACTCTAACTTATAATTTGGTGGAACCGCCCCAACTAAAAGTCACATTAATATATTATTTTTTAGCAAATTACCTCCGGTTAAAAAACAATAAATTTTCATCAACGATCAATTCTACATTACAAAAAAGGGTGATTACATGACGTACAACTTACAAGACAGACGAAGCCTGTGACTTTTGGAGAAGTATACGTTCGACTTTGGCTGTTATCATTCGTATTTATTCCAATAACTCACTATAAAAATTATTATTATTATTATTATTATTTATTTTAGAAATTGTACAGATAATCGAATATTAAGATGTACAACCTCATAGAAAGTTAGAAAAGGGCCATGAGGCCCCAGTCACAAAGTGTCTAACTTACTATGCTTAGTTATACGTCTTAAAACCACACTATAAAATACAATAGAAATAAATTAACAAATAATACAAAATTAGATGGTAAAAGGTGAACAAATGACAGTAAACAATAGCTAGTAAAGGGTGAACAATGATGGTATGTTACAAAATATATAAAATGAGATAGTGAAAGGGTGAATAAATGATGGTGAACAATTGACAGTCAAGGGTGTACAAATAATGGTAAACAATAATTTGATTACTTCCAGCATGTCATTACTTGATTGATGCGTTCTCATTAAGAAATTTTGAAATGGTTCCTAATATCAATATTGAAATGTCTGGAAGTCTTCACGTCAGCCGGTAGAGTGTTCCATAACGATGCAGAACGATAGTAGAATCCCTTTTGATATGATGAAGTTCGTGCACGAGGAGGGATGATCAAAGTACCTGGGTTATGTCTTCGAGGTTTATTGTCTAGAGTGATACGATGAAATGGATTCAGATCTGCAGAACCAGTGATTTGTTGTCGAAGGAACTTCACATCAGCTTCTTTGCAGAAATTTTCAATGGAAGGAAGGTCGCAAGCATGTAGCCTCTGCGTCGCACTGTCTGAATAAAAACTTGATTTGTGTAAAATAGCCTTCGTGGCACGGTTTTGAATTGCCTCAAGCTTTGTAAAGTTAGCTCTAGTAGTCGGATTCCAAGCAGGGATACCATAAGTGATGATAGGCCGAATCAGAGTTAGATATGCAGTCCGAATTGTACGAGGCTTCGAGCCGTTTAAGTTTCTTGTTACAAATCCAAGTAATTTTGAGGCACGATTTCTTACTAATTCAGTGTGCAAATTCCACTTTAGATCATTTGTTAATGTAATTCCAAGCAATTTAATTGAATCAAATTTTGGGATAATTTTGCCTTGAAGTGAGTAGACATTTTTGAAATAAATTTTTGATCTAGTTAATGTAAAGTATTGAGATTTTAGAGAGTTTAAGGACATTTTGTTTATTGTGGACCAGGTATGTATGCTGTTGAGATCGTTTTGCAAAATTTCAAAATCAAGAATTGATCTAATGGGAGCATAAACGGTTGAATCATCAGCAAACTGTAGTAAGGTTGAAGAAACACATTGAGTAGATCAAGCATGTAACTATCAAAAAGCAGGGGGCCAATTACTGAACCTTGGGGAACTCCAGATGTCACTTTAACGGAAGGAGAAGAAGAACCACTAAATATGACACACTGAGTCCGATCAGTCAGGAAAGATTTAATCCACTGGTAGAGATTACCTCTAATTTTGTAGCCATGCAATTTTAAGAGAAGTCTTTCGTGAGGAACCTGATCAAATGCCTTTTTGCCAGTCAAGTGCTATACAATCAACTTGTTTTACATCTTTGTCCTCAAGTGCGTGAAGCCAGTCGTCATTAGCTCGAGTCAGCATTGTAACGCATGATCGCCGAGGTAGAAAGCCATGTTGATTATCGTTTATTAGATCATTGTTTTGCAGATGTTCTAGAATGCGGCGTGACACGAGCTTCTCCATTAATTTGGACGCTATCGAGGTGAGCGATATTGGGCGGTAATTACCAACGTCTCTTGGGTCACCCTTTTTAAAAACTGGAACGACGTTTGCTTTTTTCCAGTCATCGGGAACAGCGCCAGTGGAGATCGATAAGTTAAAAAATTGAACATAATGACGGTGAAATAGCTAACGCACACTCTTTTAGAATTCTTCCGGGAAGATCGTCAGGACCTGTGCAGTACTAGGTCGCATATGGCTGAGGAGAGTCAAAACTTCGTTACAGAAAAAAACAGATTTGAGAGCGAAACGGAATGTCTGCAATATTGGGATGGAAAGGGTTGCTGGAACTGTCAGCTTTTGTGAAATTCTTTGAGAAAGATTGATTGAATGCGCAAGCAATGTCCTTAGAATCTTTAAGTTCCTGTCCATTTGCTGAGAAATTCTTTGGAGCCGTACTGCCCTTACGGCTGTGAATGTATTTCCACAAGCGTTTGTTGTCATTTCCAATATTCCACAGGTATTCACTATGCGCCTTCCCGCACGACAGTTTTAACACGATTACGAATAACTTTGTACTCTTCCCAGCGAGCATCCGTCGGCGATTTCTTCCACTTTTTGTAAACTTTATCTCTCGCATGTATAAGAATGACTATCTCATTAGTTATCCATGGGGACCGTCTGTTATGTTTAATTGTCACTTTTGGAATACACTCGTTCACACACTGCCAAAATTCAGATTTCCATTGTATCCAAGCTTCATTAATGTTCATATCTAAAAATATTACAGGAAGTCGGAGGGAAAAATATCTAGAAAGGTTCTCCCAGTTTGCCCTGCTGTAGCAAAATACTTCCGAGTTTATGAATTTGTAAACTTTCTGTTTGCTCTCAATTTTAGCAAGTATAGCAAGGTGATCGCTGACTCCAGGAACAACGTTGATAGACGAACATAGAGAAGGATCATTGCATAGAAATAGATCCAATATCGATCTTGAGGAGGGAGTGATTCTGGTTGCTTCCGTTGTTAGTTGAGTGAGAAGAAGATCGTAAAAACAGGCGAGAAAAGATTTCAGATATTGTGTTTTTAGCTAAAGGTACCTCAGAATTCCAGGTTACATCCAGATTGAAATCCCGCACACACAAATACTCCCTTGTAGTTTGCTTGAATGGATTGAGGCCTTAACAAGTGATTGTAATAATTTATCGTTCACGTTTTGAGACGCTTAAATTAAAATTTATGTACAGCCCGATATCAACAACTATACAACTACTTGAAATATTTATTTTGAAAATATTCTGTGTTCTCCCTTCTGCCTTTCACTCCCCAGCCTCTGTAATCTGAGCTATAGATAGAGGATATACCTGTTGCTATTGATTTTAATTATTTTAAACCCTCCAAAATTCCCAGAAATGTATTTCCAACGCTACTACTTCCAGAAACTTTTCTCCTTGTCTCCTGCTTCAACCAGAAACAAACTGGCCAACAAATGATTAAAAAAACTTTAGTAATCCTAAAATATTGGTCTTCAAAAAACCGATGACGGCTGAGGAGAGAGTGAGCAGTGACCCAATAATGGTGAACTTAGGAGTCAATCTAATAACAAGAAAACTTTTCAAGTGATTTCCCTAATTGAGTTTATATTGGACAAGATTGTGAATGTATTGATTTTAAAAACTTATTTAGGTGCGTTCGATTTATTCATTCTTGCTTCTTTTTTTACATAATCAAATTATTATGCAGCAATCACGACGTCTCATTTATATAAAGGTACAATAAAAACATGTAATCAACAATTGCATAACAATTAAAACAGGGTTTCGTAAAAATATAAATGTTTTTTGAATCGAATATAACTTTGGTTCCCTTGTCAACTTCCTGCATGAGCTCTCAGCATAAAGCGGTAGGGCCTATGTATGTAGGCCTCCATAAATAAAGTAGAGGCATGTTATGTTATGTAACAGTGGGTAATTGTTATGCATGTTGGAATGTTAGGCAACATACTGCTACACGGCGAGATTACTCATAATCTTACTGTCCTCGATTTTCAACATTTAAAACTAATTGGAACACTTGGATCTGTGATAATGAAATATTATGTTTCACTTTGAAAATAAGTTGTTTTCTTTATGACGCATTCCACTAGAAGTAATAAACCCTGTCTTCTTCTTATTGCTAAATGACGCATTCCACTAGAAGTAATGGAGAATACTAATTCATCTCATACCATGTTTTATTCAAGAGTTAATTGGCATTCTTCCATTTGAAATGTATAGAACATATTTTATATATCCGTTTTTAATTGTATTTCTTAAATATATAAAGAATGCAAACTATTATATTAAATAATACGTATTTTGATACAAGCGTGTATCTAGCTTTTGCTTATTGAGACGAAGGGGCAATTATTGTGTTTTAGAATATGGCATTTGACAAGATTTCGTATGCCCCATTAAAACTATATCAAGTTCGGAGAAGACATTTGTCTTGTAGAGAGCGAACAAAACGATAAACAAAAAAACAAATCCGAGCTAATTTCCTCAGGGTAGTCAAATTGAATGAAGTCTTGGCTTCTCTCATCCAACTAATTGTATTCAGCAAACTTTAGCTTCGTATATCTCTAGTAGTAGCTTTTAAACAATGTTTATTCCATTTTGTGTATCTGAATTATATGGTAATATAATACCAAGAAGTAAGAACTTCTTTTGACGAACGCTCTGCCCTATAAGACACACATATACCGCTGGTTAGAAAGCAGGTGGAGAGTTCGAGAGCTAGATTAACGGCTTCGTTCTCCTCGACGTCTGCTCGGAAGTCCGGGTTAGTGGAGGAACCTATATGACTGTCAAAGTTACACCGATCCTTTCGGATGGGACGTAAAGCCGGTCCCTTTGGTACTTTTCGAAAGGAGTAGGCTACGTGCCGGTACCGGGTTTCCCCTCCACCCTTTCTATTCATAGTTCATCTCATCTATTACCACTCATCGTCTCGAATAGCATTAGTATATTAATATGAGAGGTTAACCAATAACAAATCAAATCAAATTGTAATTACGATGAAACCTTAATCAATGACTTGTAAGTACTTTGTAAATCGGGCACAATGTTATTGTCATAACACCACCAGCCAGCAATGTAAATATAATTTTGCTAAAAATAAATAAAAATAAATTCGTATTTAGAGTCAACCCACTCAGTTACATTACTCATTTTCAGTGGGGACTTTAAATTTAAAGCCAACCAAGTCAACCCTGAAGGCGTCGACACTTAACACCACAATGAGCGAACAATGACTTACTATAGAGACCGTCATATTTAAGTTAGAAACACCGATCAATCAAGCTGGACACGATTAATCCACCCGCGGACAGCGCCAGAATCAACAAGGCTAATTCGGAACAACATATCCCCTACACTTTGCAAAAACTGGATTGAGCGTTGTGTCGACAATAATGTAAAACCAGTGACTCCCTTAGATAAACCTACAGCCACAATTATCATTGATTACATTCCAGGAATTTGCGAAAAATTACGTAGAATAGCCCATCGTTTTAATTTGAGGACAGTTTTCCGGTCCCCTTTGACCCTCAGAAGTGTCCTTACTAAGACGAAACCTTACAACCCGGTCGAGGCGTCAAAACACGTAGTTTATTCGATTCCCTGTGGATGCAATCGTACATACTTCGGTGAGACGGAAAGACCAGTGTCAGTACGTATGAATGAACATAAAAAAGCAGTAGAAAAATGAACAATTCGCTCGCGACTCAAAGACCATAAGTATGAATGCATCCAACCAATAAAATGGGACGAATCCAAAATTTTATTTAAAGACAACAACCCCAGAACGAGCAAAATTAAAGAAGCAGTAGCAATGCTCTGTGCATTCGACAGTATCAGCCAACCAAGTCTAGAACTATACACAAGCTGGAGACCTCTGGTGGTAGATTACGTATCCAGAGCTTTCCTACTATCCCACCCAAACCCAAGCTAGACCCAAAACACTTTGGACCTCAGTGTGTCTGGCGTGGCCGGACGAAGATGAGGGGACCCTCGTCGAAAATTCGCCGAGTACGGGAAAAAAAACGATGACTTTGGTAAGTGAGTTTAAAAAAACACTCAATAAACATTATATTTCCGGGTCAGATAGCTAACGAACTAATATCATATTAGAATGTATTATGTACCATTGTTGCTAGGACGGCTCCAAAGTCAACGTTTACACATTCCTAAGCCAAGAATTGATGGACTTTCGTCTACATCAGAAGTTAAAAAAACTCTTGCCCAAAGCGGGAGTCAACCCTCGGACTTTCTGCATTGGAAGAAGAGCCTCTAACCACAAGACCAACAAGCCTACATGTTACATCAGTCCATTTACGAGTAAACAGTAGTGCAAATCGTGCAGTCATCTGCATGTATGCATGTATGCCACGACACGCAAGGAGGCAAATTAGCCACACAGAGGTCAAATAATGAACGTCCAAGCACTGGTCCTTGTGGAACTCCAGATGGAGTATTGAAAGAAGAATACAATAGAGTGCACAAAAGAGATCTATAAAGAACACAACTACATCCAATTAGGAACGACCATACAAGAAATATTGGAGACAGACAGTTTTTATAGACGTTCAAGCAGAACCTTATCGAAGGCTTTAGCTCAAGTCGGTATAACTTTGTACACCAACTTTATTACACGTTCTCCTACCAAGAAACTTTTCCAATAACCATCAGTTTAGGGATCATTCTAGTAGTGCAATATCGTCTTGGGAGAAATTGCTGCTCAAGACGAATACGCCCTTTTCAAGTGTAAAAACATCATGTCCGGGGTATAAATGCCTATTGTTTTAAAGAGAATGAATGTGACTTGCTTAAAGTTTAATACAATATACTTTATATAATTATATTGAGACTGTATTTACTTACACAGTCAAGCGGAAATACCCAGATATTAAAGATGTATTAAAAGGCGATTTTAAGACAGTCTGCCCGGAATGTAGATCTTCATTGTAACCAATCATACTATAATACACTTCGTTCGGAGCATAATTGTGATGATTAAAATGTTAAGCCGCTGCTAAATTTATTATGTAAACACTTACAAGTGACTGTTAAAAACACTTTCACTTTTCAGGTGAAACCAGTTTATATATGTTATCAACAAGATTACAAACTATCACTTTTTGAATGAACTTTCTTCCACAGTTTCTTCATATTCCTTCCACAGTTCTTAACTTCCATATAATCCCTATGATCATTTCTTATGTTATTCTAAGCTTTATTTGACATATTAGTTCTCGACTCTATAAGAGTGACGTTAAAGTTGATTTTGTCTTCCATTTCCGAAATAGCTTATATCTTCCTTCCTTGGTCATTGTAATGAAAGGTGGAATATACTCCAAGTTTAACTTTTGGTATTGGTTTGACTTTGATCTCGCAGTTCCAAAATAAATCCTTCCTCTTTTTCCATACATCTTCAATACACGTTTATAATAAAATTGTGACTCCAATTTATTCGTATACAACTTTTTTAATTTCGGAATTGTAGTAAATAATAACAATTAAAGCCATTTTGATAACTATATTTCCATTTAAGACAATTAACATTTATAGGTCTGTAGTCGCACAGACAGCCACACAATGCTTTACGCCAGAATTCATGTAAATATTGTCTAGGCTACTGTTGTCAAGTAATAAATAAACTCGTGACCTTGACGTGTCTTCATCCCGAGTCACAGATGGTACAAGATAAGCTGATGTTGGTGACAACTTTTATGAAATGCTGTTACATATTTGACAGATATATTAGGAAAACGCTAAAGTCCCGTCGCGTTGATGGATGAGCTTTTTTGTAAGTTTTTAGTTTGCGTGGGATTTCTTTACTTATCAAGTGGCTTTTGAACGCATTGTAGGTGATTGTTGTCAAGTTTCTATTGTTACTTGTTATTAAATTCCTCAAAAAAACTTAATTTAAAACCTTTATTTATATGGTTTCTGGATAATTTTTTCAACTTTTTCTTTCAAAACGCAATACATCACCATTAGCGTAATGTCCATGTAAAAAATAACATTCTAGCCCCACCCGTTTAGTCAGAATCGGCCCAAATGTGACGAAAATATCGCACTAAAAATCAAAAAACTCATATTAAAACCATTATGCCTATGGATTCTAGCTATCTTTTTCAACTTTTTCTTTCACAAGGTACTACATCACCATAGCCTTAATGTCCATGTGAAATATGAACGTTGTAGCCCCGCCCGTTTGGTCAGAATCGGCCCAAATGTGACGAAAATATCGCACTAAAATCGAAAAAAATCGTTAAAGTACGATATTTATGAGAAATATTTCTTCGATTGTACCCAAAAACGTAGCAAGTCTAAGTTCAGAGATTTCGAAGGTCCCCTCAATTTTTCATCAAGATCGCATATGCCGTTTGCCCGGTAGAGAGCGAACAAACAGACAAGAAAAACTAACAAAAACAAAACACCCGAGCTATTTTCTTGGGGTAACGTAAGTAAAAAACAAACAAAAAAACAGAAGTCAAATTGAATTCTTCACTTCGCTCGCTACGCTCGCTACGCTCATCCAATCATCACGAATATAACATCCAAAGCTGAACCATTCTATATTTATGAGATTGAAGTGCCCACACAGACTTACAGACTTATGTTTTTACAACAACATTTTTAAGTTTTTCAAGTGATGAATGGATTTCTCGTGAAACTGTAAACAGTATACGTGGTAGCTGGACGATGACACACTAGTCCTAACAGAAACTTGTTTCCTTCAATTGTTATTTCAATCTTTACGATTTCCGCACCTGAATCAAACATTGTTTTCCACCAATGATCAAGATCTTCCTCTACTCTTTAAAAAATAACCCCATAATATTAGCACACACAATATCCAATTGTTTTTTTTTCTTCGATTTTTTATTAAGTCTCAACTTGTATTCTTATCAACTCAAACATGAGCTTCTGTTAAAGCAGCGGATATTACATTTTACAGACAGGAAATTATTTCAGGCATCATCAATTCTTTATAACATGCCAATTACTGTAGCATATTTCGAAATTTCCGAATGTATTTTTATTGAGAAAAACAACTGAGTGCGTAATCGCAAAATCGTCGTTATATTTGCAACAGTTTAAATCAGTATTTGACATCCCTCTTAATGTTGTCAATATAATACATAATATCAACTTAGAATCGAATTTGAAATGAAATCCTTCGCTCAAAAATAAACAACGCTTCTGCACGATATTTCAAAACTGTGCGTCTGTTATTGCTCTAATAATCACGCAAGTACTAAGTTTGAAGGTTTCTCCCTGAAAGTTTAATCAATTTCGGAGAAGCAATTTGTCTAGCAGAGAGCAAACAAATTTACAGTCTTATGTTATTGACACTTTTAAGTAAAAAAATAAACGCGTTTTAGTTTTTTCAAATTATTTTTGTGGTATGGTACAAACAGCGTGTACGAAGTAAACTTTTAAAACTAAAATCATACTCAGGTTATGCCTGTACAGCACAGAAGGCGAGGTAGGTAGAATAGCCGCCTACACCCCCCTCCCAAATGACAAAAACTATAAGTGCAATACATTATGTCATATTTCGTTTTACTCACCTGCAGATGCACTTAAACTCGATCGGGCAAACAAGGTAAGAAGGCACTCAAACAAATTGTAATTCTTTATTGATTAAGTGAAGGCAACGTGAAAATCTAAGTCGGAATCGGTAGCTTTTACCTTGGAGTGCCAAGAAACAGGAGATGTATTGATAAACTCACACTTTTTAAATAACGACTATCTGACCGATGACACTGAAAGAGGTGGCAACAATTGGATTTTTTATATTTCTAAAATTATATATATGTTGGATTTAAATTCCATCAAAGCAATCCTATAAATCGCATTGAGCAATTTCACATCAATCGGTACCCGATAATAAATGGTATAGGTGAAGCGGTTAATCCAAACGGTTACTTTCGACTGTAAACATTGTTGTATTTTATAACTACTGTAAAAAATGTTACGAAAACGTTACGTATACAAATTTTTTTTAAAATTTAATTCTAAAGGAATTGATTTTTTTTTTTTTTGGAAGTCCCTATTTATTATATGAAGGCGCATATTTTTCAACAAAGAAACGGTAATACACCGACACTATAAATTTCAATGTCTCTCTAAAAAAAAAGAAGAAGTTATAAACACATCATAAGAAGCAAAAGGTGGAGAAAATGTTGCACAAGGAGTCTGCATAATATAGGATACAATTTCCTCGAACTTATGTAGTGTTTTTAGTTGTAATGTCAGTTAAAAAAAAAATACAAATTGTATACTTCGGGGATTTTTTTTTATAATAACAAAATTTTAAATTTTAAAAGTACACCACACAAGTTCTAAAATAAACATTATCTACAAAAAACAAAAAATAAAAAAAATAAAAAATTCTGAAATGAGAATGCATGTTTTTGTTTTGACTTTATTCTAGGCTTGCATACTTCCGTTCCTGAGGACTAATATAATTATATTCCACTATCTTTGGTTGTCTCTCATGTTTAGCCTTGGCTTTCAATTAGCTCCCTGTCGCTGGGGGTGTTGTCTGGGCGCACCGAAGTGCCCCGCGCTCCGTTCTCCGGTCTGGCGCTGTGGACATTTCCCCGCGGTCACGGGAGGGAAATTACCGCTTGGCGGGCGTCCTTTATCCTGCGGTGCACGAGAAGGTCACCTTGGTTAGGGTGGTTTCTATCACGAAGAGATCCGAATAGGCCCCGAAACAATTGATCCCCTGCTGCAAGTTGTTTAACTTGGACTGTCCCGTGTGTATATGAATCTGTAAGAGGTAAAACCGATGGCGCGGCGAGAGGTGGTCCAGACGGCGGGAGAAGGTAGAAGGAAAACCGTCCGCGGTAGCACATACGAATACGATTAGCGAGATGATTCAAAGCGTAAAACTCTACGAGGACGTGGGTTCGAATCCCGTATTAGGCATAGTTTTTGTAATCGTCATTCATCGTCATCTATCACCACCCATCGTCTTCAATAGCCTTAGTGCATTTATATGAGACGTTAATCAACAAAATCGTTAACAAAAAGTATTGACATGTTGAGTATGGACTCAAGTTAGTCTGAAGCATAATGAACGTAAGGAAGTTCACCCTCTAACACTGATTCGTCTTATCCTCGTCTGGGCCCGGGGTAGAATTTGACCCATTGTAGGAGGTGAGAAGAAATTCTATCGCGCAAACATCAGCTTTAGTAAGAGATGAGTAGAGCCTATGAGAATTTTGACTCTCCGCAACTAGAAGCGAGATCTGGCAGTCGTCATCGAAGACCACAGCCCCCCCCCCCCCCCGCCCCTCAAGTCCTCAACTGTATGTGGCTGGATCTGTCCAGCACGGGTCTGTTCCCCCCACATCCCCTGGTCAGACGTATTATGACCCAAACGGTTGTCGCGCCCTTCACAAATAAACTGAAACTCGAAACTGAAGATAGCAACGTAATAAATCAAAATATAGATAGTAAAGCTCGCTCCCAAACAGCGAGTGCCCGAACAAATCCCTACCCCCGCACTAAACTTGGGCTCTCCTTGATCACGAGTTGTTACCCCCCAAAAGCATTGAGAGGGTGTCTGGCTAGGTCTAAAGGCAATGCTCGAAGGTATCACCAATCTTGCGGGCGTTATTATATGAAAATCAGTGTAAGAGACGCAGTAACCAGCAAGCGCAATGATCTTTTAGCACAGTTACATAAATGGTCGTACTAATTTAAATTTCTAACAGTTATGTATATTTGTATGGTTTTGTCGTGCCGATTTTCAACAGTTATTGTAGATCATTAGAAGATTTTGACGTACATAGGCTACATCCACAAACATCCAATAACTTTTGAGGAAAAATAGGGGGGTGGGGATCATAGTGTCAGGGTTGCCTATAACATCTTTACGGACATGTCAACGTACTCAACATCGTACAACCGGCGTAAGAAGTAAATCAAGGTGTCTGGAAGATACCTACCTTTATCGACTTCCCTCGTGTATATTCGGTTCTGGGCGTTGCTATATTCACAGAGCCATCACTCGATGACGTCATCTAACAGGCCGTGGGGAAAATGGTGGCCCTTTTTTATTGTTGTATTTGACTTATTGGTACTTTCAAACACTATGCTCTGGGCGTAGTTAACATTAACACAAGGTTTGAATATATTAATGGATTTACCAAACACAGCATAACCTTAGCGCAGGGTTATTTATATTGTAGAAATCAATAGGGTCAGATTTTCTAGTGACATAATAGGGCAAACCGTCCACTCCTTGCCCATCCGCTTGGTGCTAGCTTAGTTTGACTTTAAAGGTGTATTTTAGAACAAATCCTAGATTTTTTGCCGAGTGAATGTCGGTGAGGTGTCGGTAAAATTTCTGACGCCGGGTGTACAATGAGTTGCAAAACATGTTCAACTTGTTCCCGGACATGCACAACATTTCCAACGAGTTCGCTCAAGGACATGTCAAGTACAACATGTTCACGGACACATCTTTACCTTACTCATTGACGATCTGGGGGTATCTAAAAAGAATTGAATAATTATTTGTAGTTGAACCACGTTTGAATTGAGGGGGTAGATTCTATAAATAGTAAATTCAAACGTATTTCATTGAATTATTGGATGAGCAAAGAGAAGACTTCAATTCCACTGACCCTCAAAAAATTTAGCTCGGGTGTTTTTTTGTTTTTGTTTTGTTTTTTTTTCTGTTTGCACATGCGATCTTGATGAAAATTTGAGGGGACCTTAGAAATCTCTGAACTTAGACTTGCTTTGTTTTTGGGTACGATCAAAGAAATATTTCTCGCGAATATCGTACTTTTACGATTTTTTCCGATTTTTTGCGCTATATTTTCGTGACATTTGGGCCGATTCTGACCAAACGGGTAATGCTACAACGTTCATATTTCACATGGACATGGTAATGTATTGCTTTTTGAAAGGAAAAGTTGAAAAAGTTAGCCAGAATCCATAAAATAAAGGTTTTAATATGAGTTTTTTTAGGTTTATAATAATAATTAACAAGTAACAATAGAAATTTGCTAACAATCACCTACAATGCATTCAAAAAGCACTTGCAAAGGAAAAGTGGTCCTACCAAACTAAAAACTTACTAAAAAGCTCATCCATCAACGCAACGGGACTATAGCGTTTTCCTAGCTTAAAAATGTATCATAGGCATGAGGAGTATCCTCAATATTAAGTTCTAACCTAATTCCAGCCTGGTAGTAGGTTACCGTATAATATGATAACAGAAAGGGCCAATTGCCACTTATGCATTATAGGATGAATTATTAATTATACATATAGATGATGATTGATGATCGATTATGTCGATAATAATATCAAGTAAAGAATGTTTTTCATGGCCAACACCACGACACCCTCCAGAACTTGCCCGGCTTGATGAAAACTAATTCCAACAATTCGTTCTACTTTGATTCCATGACAAATTGTACGTCGTAATTATTGTAATAAATATTGATATAACCATGATGCCTGCTAGTCCGTAATGCTGTGAATTTTCATTTTACAAATAATAATAATAGGAGAATGGACCGAAAAACATTATTCAAGGGCTAATGGGGATGGCCATGTAGTTTTGCGTAACCCCACTGCCTCGTTGTGGGAAAGTTTTACCATGCTACATGGTAAATTCACAACTAAATATGATATAAAATTTATAAAATAAATAAAATAAATAAATAAAATGATAAAATAAAATATTATGGTAGTATAAATGCATTTTCACTGTCTTATGTACGTTGTTTGCATTGTTAACGCATTTATGTAAAAAAAAAATCAACTATTCGGAATTAATTGAGGGTACATTCAATGCAGTTGGAGGAAGCAATGTGTAACCAACAAAAACGATAAACACAACAAAATATTATAACGTAATAAATCGCTCGTTTACTGCATGATTAAAATGCTGATATTAACGGTATTCTAAAGAGAGTTCGTTTTAAAATTCTAGTACTCTATTCAACGCTCGGTATTAGAGAGTTTAATTAAATTATTCATGATTACAAAAACACATTGTTCTCAGTTATTGTTAAGCGTATAAATTTCATTCATTCAATGTCACACAAAGAAGTCCAACAAACAGTATGAATATTAAACCATTTGCTCCGTTGCTAGGACGGCACAATCGTCACCGTTCTCACAAAGTCTTGTATGGATTTAAGTTAATCTCAGTAATTACAAACTTCTGTCGAAACTGGAGAACTCGGGTTCTGCTGCAATGCAGAATTAAGTATTAACCCTAGAAGCCCAACGATACATTACACTAGCCATCACACACACATTCAAAGAGAATAGCCATTATAACATTTGATTACGTGGATTATGAACAAACTCATCCATTGTCCTCAATAAAGTTAGTTGAAAAAAACACTTTAAAAAACAGCATAGCTTAATGTCCTAGGATTATATTGTAGGCCTAGATGTTTTTCATTTCCTCTTATTTCTCCCCGTCTGGGCCCGGGGTAGAATTGGCCGAGAGCGTGCCTCTGTCCATCTCGCAAACATCAGCTAGTATGTAGAGGAGTATTTTACTACCCGAAACTAGAGGCGAGCTCGGGCGGTCGTCATCGGGGACCTCTCCCCAACCCAGGCTTGACGACCTCCCCGACGACGACGACCATGACAAGGACAACACGAACGATGACAAAGACAATTTGACGACCACGACGTGAGAATCTCCCATTCCTCCCCCTACCCGTGGATGGTTCTGACCAGCATGGGACCTACCTCCCCACATCCCGTAGGCTAGAGAGGCGCATTATGACCTAACTGTTGACGCGCCCTTAAACAAAAAAAAACAAATGAATCTTCTTGCTCTGATCTACAAAACACTTGTTGTTGATCTTGTTCAAGGTTTCCAATTAGCTTAATATTAATGTTGTGCTTCCACTTTACCTCTAAACTGAGATAATTGGATCTCAGTTTTCGTTGTACCTCCTCCCCCCCCCCCGTCCTTCCTTACATGGCATTGTATTCCAGTCTCGTTGTACGATCCCCAAAGCCGCACAACAAATCTGTAAAACAAAACACAAAACAATGCAATTTCATTTTCATTTTATACCGTACGTCTTCTCGTTAGCGAAAAGAAAGCAAATAATTGGATGTTGCTGAACACTATTGTAATCATTGGACCGTGTAGAGAAGGGGGTGGGGGTGGGAGGGGGACTAGACCATCGCTGAGCTGCCGTAAGGGGAACAAACTGACTCTTGGCAAAATTGTTATCACTTTGTCTTAATAGCTATTTATTGAACTATGAGAGTAAAATTATCTTCGAATCGTTAGTTTTTGCTAATTAATGTAGTTTACAACATAAATATGTTTTGAAGACCGAAATACGTTTTAGTTGCAAAAGAAGAATACAAAGTCGCCCTAGTCGATGCCATTGCGCGTAAATTGCATATTTTAATGACTAAGTAATAAGTATTACAAAGGTGAAACACTTTTAGAGTAGGTCTGGTTTAAGATCATGATGTTTTTTGGACTATACACTACTCAAAATAAAACAAAGATTACGATATTTCAAAGGTTAATCAACCTCCTTCATCAGGTTTTTTAATGACAGTTGAAACAAGACAACAGAATGGGCTTTAAAACAAATAAACAATGCCAACTAAACAAATCAAATTACACCAATCCACCAAAGAATCATAATAATAAATGTGGTTGTAGTTGTTGTTGTAACATAAAAGAACTTATAAAATTTACAAAACAAACAAGAAGAAGAAACATTATGTCTTATTAGTTACAAAAACTTTCCAAATTCCAGGAAAATCAATGCTAGGTGCACTTATCACATTATTACTAACAGACATCAATGCAGCCTCTTTAAGTTTACGTTTATGTGGATTGGCTTCATGAAGGATAATGGATGAGTTGTTCCAATCCACATAATGGTGATTTTCATAAACATGCTCTGCTAATCTAGAGCAACATACTTTATGCTGCGTGACGTTGTTCTTATGCTCCTTCAACCTCACTCAAGAGGTCTCTTTGTCTCTCCAATGTACGCGGCACCACATTGACACGGTATTGAGTAAACAGCATTCTTGGACAATTGGGATTCGTTCTTGGGTTTAGTAACTGTTAATATACTTCTTAGGGTAGTAGGTGATTGAAAAACAGTACGAATCCCAAAAGGAGATAGAAGACGTCTGACTTTTTCGGACAAATTCGGATAATAATCAAGAACTACTGTTTTCAGAATTTGTGGTGGAATAGGAGCTTGACTATTATTTTGCAACACAACAGCTGTTGAAACGGATTTCATCACTTTCTTGAACACTTCACTTGGATAACCATTTTTCACAAATGCATCATTTAGGTACGAAAGTTCTTGGTTCAACAAGATATCTGATGAACAATTCGAAGCCGCTCGGACTGCCAAACATCTCATTACACCTTTCTTAATGTGGACTGGGTGGTTTGAATCGGCCCTCACATACTGATCAGTGTGTGTCGGTTTCCTGTATACACCAGTGGTCAATCTTGTATCAACTTTAGAGATAAGTAGGTCTAAGAAAGGGAGGCTAGCGTCTTTTTCCTCTTCAATTGTGAATTTGATGTTCTGATGAAATCCATTTAAATCCTTGTGTAAACCTTGAAATTCCACCTGTGTCCCTTGATGGATACAGATTATGTCGTCTACATATCTCCTCCAAAGATCAATCTTGATGGAACTAACCTTCAGCACTTCTGTTTCAAGATGGTCCATGAATATATCCGCCATCAATGGTGAAAGGCAACTTCCCATCGCCAGGCCGTCTAGTTGGTATAGAATTGATCTTCGTATTGGAAATAGCACGACTTACCTAAGAAGTATATTAACAGTTACTAAACCCAAGAACGAATCCCAATTGTCCAAGAATGCTGTTTACTCAATACCGTGTCAATGTGGTGCCGCGTACATTGGAGAGACAAAGAGACCTCTTGAGGTGAGGTTGAAGGAGCATAAGAACAACGTCACGCAGCATAAAGTATGTTGCTCTAGATTAGCAGAGCATGTTTATGAAAATCACCATTATGTGGATTGGAACAACTCATCCATTATCCTTCATGAAGCCAATCCACATAAACGTAAACTTAAAGAGGCTGCATTGATGTCTGTTAGTAATAATGTGATAAGTGCACCTAGCATTGATTTTCCTGGAATTTGGAAAGTTTTTGTAACTAATAAGACATAATGTTTCTTCTTCTTGTTTGTTTTTGTAAATTTTATAAGTTCTTTTATGTTACAACAACACTACAACCACATTTATTATTATGATTCTTTGGTGGATTGGTGTAATTTGATTTGTTTAGTTGGCATTGTTTATTTGTTTTAAAGCCCATTCTGTTGTCTTGTTTCAACTGTCATTAAAAAACCTGATGAAGGAGGTTGATTAACCTTTGAAATATCGTAATCTTTGTTTTATTTTGAGTAGTGTATAGTCCAAAAAACATCATGATCTTAAGTAATAAGTATATAATATATAAATAGTTTCTCGTAAGCTGTCGGGTTTATTTGATGCTATCGTGGTGCTTTTGCGTAGGCTTGGTAATACTAATAGAATAGGGTTGCCAGATGTCAGGATCGTCCCGATTTTAGTTGTTGTTTCCAGCATCCCGATTGATTCTGATCAGGACTTTTCTGTCTCTATTTTATTTTTAATATTGCAACTTATAAAAATTATAATAATAATATTATAAAATACATTTACCCTTTTAGAAACAAATTTTAAACTTTTTTCTTAAAAAGGTAGTTTTATTTATCTTAAATTATAAGGCGACAAAACAATATTTATGTATTTACTTACAAGTGTACCATTATTACCATTATACTTTATTAAGTCTAAGAGCAACAAAGTAATTATTTTTATGATAGTCGGAATGTGACGATAAAGTAGTATAATCTGGGTAGTAAAAGTGACAATTATGTTCATTTGAAAAGCAAAATGTAGACCTCGCACCCCGAACGGTGGGGTCACCGTCCCGATTTTTTAGAATTGACATCAGATCTGGCAACGTAACTCGGTTAAAAATTCCACAATCGTGAAAGTGGCCTTGCCAACATGAAAAAACAACTGCAGCAATGTGAATTTACCAGTTCGTATGTTTGTATTGAAATATATGTTATTCTTGTAGAAAGCATGTCGTAAGTTAAGTTCATTTTCCCTTGGCGCAGCGAGGCGGTGGCTATGCCGCTTACAGCATTGACCTAGATCTGGAGAAATGGCAACGAGCCAAAGTGAATATCAGCTTTTTCGACCCCTTCTCCTTGCCAGGGTTCAAGGTCGTTTAAGTTATAAATTGCCCCAATCCTAGATCCCCATGCTCACTCGGTCTACGTCCAGTTGCTAGCACTTGAGTGGGCGACTGTTGTCGCAGTAGGAGTCGAGGAGTCGAGCATAGAGTACGACTGGACGCAGTTCAAAATATCAATCCAATTTCGAGAGAACTCTACGAATCTAGTCGAAAATAAGCTCTCATCTCATACTTTTCGAACCACGCCTTAATTTTTTATCAAAGAAGACGATTTTTTTGTCCAAACCGTAATCGTGGATGCGATTTCCGTATTCGGTCACATTAAATTGTAAACATTAACAAAAAAAAAAAATGTTATGGACTTTCAGGACTCGCAGGAAGAACTGAGTGATTAATACATAAAAACAGTGGCGTAATTGCGGGGGGCGAAGTGGGCTAGGGGGCGAAATTTATTTTATTTTACATGAGGTTTTTTTTTATATATTTTTTTATATTTTTTAAAAACAATTTCGTATATCTTTACAAGGTTTTTGTCATAAAAAAAAACTCGTCAAAATACTCAACACTCAGATAATCGAAAAATATTCCGGAGCTGTGCACCCCGAACCCCCCTCCAGAACCCTCCATTGTTCCCAATCGTGTACTTTACCAAGGAAAGAGCGTATACCCACAAACTATATTT
This sequence comes from Sweltsa coloradensis, assembly GCA_024449915.1. Taxonomy (NCBI): domain Eukaryota; kingdom Metazoa; phylum Arthropoda; class Insecta; order Plecoptera; family Chloroperlidae; genus Sweltsa; species Sweltsa coloradensis. The sequence continues at coordinate 169,396 of JAMZAV010001221.1, forward strand.
GGGATGACACCATGATTGTATACCCACATACCCCTTCACTAGTTGTGCTGACCATTTATCTTTGGAGATTTCAAAAATGTTCGCCCCCCCCCCCCCCCCCCCCCCTCCAAAAAAAACAAAAACAAGGGCTATAGTCACGCCACTGCATGGAAACATGGTATATCCGTCAATGTATGAGAAATAATGATTAATAAAGATATCTATTGGTGTGTGAAAAGAGAAAAAAAAATGTTGATTTTCCTGCATGTAGTTCTAAAAGTACGACATTACTATACTCGAGAGGCTGAGCGTGCGCACCCAAACATCTAAATACTCTATAAAGTAATTCGGCATGAATACTTGTTAAGACTGCCTTGCATGTTATGATACTTATTTACATAATGACTGACATAAACGAAACTAATAAAGGGAAACTAATATACCAAATATATTATTGTCTTGCAAATAAAAGTCGTATCTTAAAATGACTCCATGGCCTATTGAGACGGTTGATAATTATACCCTGGAGTATTTTGTTACAATTAAGTTACCTTTGTATTTGGTGAGTAGGCTTTCAACACAAAATATTCTTTTACTCAAGAATATATAGAATTATATAAAATGTGTCCATGGCAGGAGGGAGGGATTTACTAACTGAGTGGGTGGGTTGATAAATTCACATATTTTACTATTTCTTATATTTATCGTTCGGTTTTAAGAATGTTTACAGTATTTAGCACACCAACACCCCCCGAAGTGGAGGAGGCCCAAAAGGACATTGGGCGAAATAAAAACTCGAACCCCCCATAAAGGGGAAAAATGCGGCCTACTTTTCTTTTTTAAATTTAAACCCTTTTCCTTTTTCTGTACCCATATTAAATTTCCTTCATCTATTTCGTCGAAAGGGTTTTTTGCCCGGGCAACGTTTTTAAAAGCCCGGTTTTCGACGTAAGTTCCAGATACAAAAGGGAATTTATTTTTGTTTCATTTTTAGTCTTTCAGGGAAGATTTTTTTAGGCAAATTTTTGCGGCGATACAAATTTTTAGACTAAAAACCCTTTGAAAATGTTTGGTGTTTTGTAGGATTTGATGGGGGGAAAATTTGTAAAAATTAAGTGGGGTTATTAGTTTAGAAAGCGAGGCAAATAAAAAATTACTTTGTTTTTTTTAAATACGAGGTAATTTTTAAGAAATTTGTGAAATCCCCAATAATTGTGTTTTTTTGGGCCTTAAATAAGCATTTCTCTTTTAAAACGGGAGGTTAGAAAGTTTACCGTTGACAATCTTACTGAACATTTTTTGATACCCCTCCCTTTCCTTTTCACTATGGCTTTGTATTTTAAAACCTTTAATTTTTTAAAAAAATTGTGTTTTTTTTATTTAGGGGTTTTTTAGTTTGGTAAATTTTTTTAAATATTTTTTTTGTTTGTTTTTAAATTATGTTTTTTTTTGGTTTTTTTAAAAAAAAAAATGTCCATGTTTTAAAATATATCTCCAAAAAATGTATTTGAGCATCATAACAAAATGGGGCCCTCAACAAACCCAAAAACCTCTTTCCATTAACGTGAAATGAAAAAAGCTTTTTAACGTTTTCGTATAATAAAAATATCTGGTTCGAAATTTTTTTAAAATTTTTTATTTTTTCAGTGTTTATTTTTGTTTTTTTCTTGGCACTTTTTTTAAATTCCCCTTTTTTTCAAGGGGTCTTTCAATTTCTTTAACATTTGTACTCTATTTTTGGCCTACCTTTTTTTGTGTAATTTTCTCATTTTTTTGAATTTTAAAAAAATGTCTTTAAGGTTAAATTTAAAAACATCTAAACCCTACAATTTTTCCCAACCCCAAAATTATAACTTACTTTTAAATTTTTTAAAAAAAAAACTGGGACTAACAAAAAATAAAAAAACGTTTTTTACCCTCTAAAGTACCAAAACCGCTTTTTTCCCTACTAACCATTTTTAGGACAAAAAATTTTAATTTTGGGTGTAAAAAAATGCCCTTGCAAATAATTTGGAGTTTTGTTTGTGAAATTTTGGGTTTTTTGTGATGGGGGAAAAAAAGCCTCGAGATCCGTCAAAAAGGGTGGTGATTTTCACATATTTGGTAACAGTCGTCACGAGGATTACACCCGAACTAAACAAGACTTTCCCCCTTTTGGGTTTTCATTTTCCCTCAATCGAATCGATGGAAAAGACCCAAAGGGGCGCAGATTCCGAGTGGAGAACGGTGTTTTCCACTGGGAGAAAAAAGGGGTGAGTAGTACTATCCTACTATTATTAGGAATATATCGGGTTTTTAGCATATTTGGGAAATTAAAACGGGCCCATAAAAATTTTGGGCGCCTAAAGAGGATTGGGGTTTGAATCCCGCGTAAGGAACATTTTTTTTTTAATCTTCCCTTTTATTGTCATCTACCACTTCTTTCCCCTCGTCCCCGAATAGCCTTAGTGCATTATTAGAGAAAGCTAAGAAACAAAAAATCAATCGTCCTTTGAGTTTTTAACCCGAAATCTCTCGTTTTATTATTAAACCTAATTTTATATCATTTAAACAAAATAAGTACCAAAAACCCGGAACCCCAAAATTTGAAAAAAAAGGAAACAAATTTTTTTTTATGTTCACGACTAAGGGCTCCCCACCCCCCAAAAGGCGCCCCAGGGCAAAACCTTTAACCCAAAAAGGGATAAAAACCATATGGTAAAACAACCACAACATGTATTAAATAATAAATGATTTTCATTATTGTATGCGATGATAAAAAAAGAAGGGAAAAAATTTTTGTTATTGAGTTTTCCCTCAAATTTTTTTGAACAACATTCATTCCGCTCCCAAAATTTTCGTGACAAGGGAACGATTAATTTGCTTTTTTAAGTTCAAAAAACTTAACTCCCCCTCAAAAGTTTTGTCAAAAAACCGTTAACCTAGGGAAAGGTGACGCGACATATCCTTTTTAGTTCCACTCACCCTGGCCTAGAAACAAAGTATTTGTCAGGGTTTCATTTTTAAACCCCTTTAAATACCTTCAAAAAACCCCAAACCCGGGTAAAATTTTTTTCTTTTATCGAATAAAAATCTCCCGTTTAGTCAGCTGGTTTTTTGCTTTAACGGTAAAAAGCCCGTGTTCACAAGGGACTCGTAACATTCAAAACTAAAACGTTTTGGGTAGGCGTTCATAAAGATTGGACATCAAAAATATTTATTTTAAAGTAGGAAATTTCGAAAAAAATGATTTTTTGGGTTTTTAAAACCAATTTATTTTTTAAATTTTGGGCCTTTTATTAAGGAGGGGACATAAAAAAATTCCCTTGGTTGTTCCCCAATTTTGCCTTTTTTTTTTTTTTTTGCCCGGGGAAAAACCCCTATAACGGGGCGAATCGTTGCCACTTTTTTTTATCGGGGTTTTTCTAAATTAAAAATGTTTTTGGTCCCCTAAAAGTTGGGGATGGTTTGCTTTGGCGATTGTGTCCGGCCTAAAGGGGGTTGGGGTTTTTTTAAATTAAAAGGCCCCCCAAACGAAAGCAGTTTTTTGCCCGTAGATAAAATAACCCAAATATGTAAAAGTAAGGGGGCCGATCGAAAAGAATAAAACAGGGGGAAAAAAAAAATTTAAAAAATAATTTAATGGGAGGGCCCGGGGGTGGGAAGGAAAATGGGGGGGAAGCGGGAAATAGGGGTTCATCGGGGGGGCTTCTTAAGAAAAACTTTTTGGGGGAATTTTTTTATTGGGTAAAAAATCCCCTTTAACCCCTTTTTTCCCAAACCCTTTTTCCCCCCCGTAAAATGGCCGGATCGCCGCAGCGCTTTTCTTCGCTGACGGGAAAATTTAAAACCCTAATGAAAGAAAAAACTTTTATGAAATTTTAAAAAACGTTAAAGTTAAAATACAACGAAAATGGTTCCCAATGATTCGGTACATCCTCTTGCGTCATTTTGACTGTACGAGTGTCGGGGAGTTTTTATTTGAGCGGAGGGGTTTTTATCTCGGGCGACTCATGTCGTGTTTTTAAGTTGGGGTGTACCCAAAATTCCCTTATACCCACATTTTTCTTGTGGGTATAAAAATTTCGGGTGAATCGTGTCCAGCTTGATTGATCGCCCGGGAAGGGGGCTGGGCGGGGTTTTCCCTTTTTGTAGCTTTTAAATCATTAATCTGAAAAATCTTGGGATAATTTCTAAAGATACATAGTGGACCCAATGAAAGATTTTTTTAATTTTTTTAAAACATAAAATAGTTAAAAAAAGCGCCCTTTTTTGGGGTTTTTTTTTTACCATTTCGACAGATTTATATATTAGGAAAAACCCCTAGTCCCTTGGGCAGAAAAGATGAGCGAGTCCCTTTTGTCGAGTTTTTCCCGGGAACATTCATTTCCCTCCCTATTAAGGTTGAATTTTTTTCTTTTTTTTATTTTATTTAAAATTTTTTTTAAAAGTCTTTTCCTTTCAGTTATAAAAACCCGTTTACAAAGGAGGACAAATAAAAAAAATCTAATTACATAGGCGACACAAAATGAACTACATTTTAAATAAATATTTTGAAATAAAAATATTACAACAATCATTTTAAATATTCAAAAAATTTTTATAACAAAAAAAAAGGATTTAAAACAATTTATAAATAAATCGAATATAAAAAAAAGGGGGGGGGGAAAGAAAAGAAAAGAAAAAAAAAAAGGAAAAGAAAAAAAAAAAAAAAAAAGAAAAGAAAAAAGAAGAAGGAAAAAAAAAAAAACATTAATAAAAAAAAAAAACGAAAAAAAAAAAAATAGGTTTTTTAGACATCCCAATCCAAAAGAATTTAGGTTTGCCAAAAAACAGGAACAGCAAATCAGGGAGAAATAAATCTTTCGCGGAAGAAACCCGAACGCGAATCTTCATTCTTCTGTTCAACCATCATTCTTGTGTTCAAATCTTGATAACAATTTAGTGCAAAAATTCTTGACTCTAATTTTATAATTATTCAGATATATAATTATTTAAAATTGTTCAGTCAAAAACTGATCACAGCAATGATACAGGACACCTAACTCAAGTTGCAATTCACCAGTGGGCGGCAACCAAAACAATCTAGGCAGAAAAATATCAATTGAAAATACATTAAATACATCAAATCAAAGCAATAATAAACAAAAAAGAGAACAGCAAAATCATGAATAAGAACATATGAAATAAATTAACATTACATAAACACAGAGACAATGCCCCAAAAATAAATGTAAAATCAATTCTTTTTTTGTTCTTCGATTCTTATCATTGCTTCAATTTTACTTTTAAATTGTACTATTCCTAGCTCAGTAAATTGTTTCTAATATCATAAGAAATTGAATTCCAAAAGGATACTCCTCTGTACAAGAATGACTTTTTTAATGATTCAGAAATTAATTTAGGAACTTTCAAAGAGTTCTTTAGAAAGAATTTCTATCACGATAAACAAATTGAAAAATATTGGGTAAAATTTACCTGAATACATACCTTTCAATTTTGTATTATTTACCATACGCTATATTTCTTCTTTCCTCAATCGTGAAGCAATCAGATTGTAAATCTTGGCTCATGGGAATTGATAAAACAGATGGTCAATTCTCTTCTGAAGTAAAACATAATTTCGGTAGAAGGTCTTACTGCCCAACCACTAAACAATAATCAATAATAGAGTGAATATAAGAATCTACAAGCAACCTAAACATTCTCTCTGTTACAAACCTCTTCATTCTACTTATAATTCCTATTGCTGATGATACTTTATTACATACATATTCATAATGTTTCTTAAAAATTTAAATTACAATCAAAGGGAAAACTCCAAGATATTAAATTCATATACTCTAGAAATTAGATTCCATTACAATTCAACGTCAAATAAATATCATTCATGCTTCTATCATTAGCCTTATGAAAAATCATAAAATTTGTTTTACTAAAATTTAAATATCAAGTTCCTGAGTTTTAAACCAATCATCCTCCTCTTTAAAACTTCTTGAAGACGTCTTGCGATCTCTTCAACATCCACACCTTCTAATAAAGAGCCAAAGTCATCAGCATATAAAATATAATTGTTTCCCTCCCATTATAGTAATATATCACTATGTAAAAGAATAAATAAAAGGGGTTCCTAATATTGGATCCTTGCGGTACTCCACAAAATATATGAATACTTTTGAACTATATTTTGCAAGATTGATAAACATTTTTCTTTTTAAAAGTATCCGACAATATTGATAACAAATAAGGACTTATGTTATACCTGGTTTTAAGTTTTATTAAAGAGGTAAAAAGGTATTTGAATCAATACTTTTCCTAAGATCAACAAACAGCTCCAACCTTACCATTCCGCTTGTCAATCCCTTTATAGATAAAATCTGTAAATGCTAGAAGGGCACTTTGCGTTGATCTACCTTTCCTAAAACCATTTGGTTTTCACTTAAACCCTTCAGATGCATCCACTTCATGTAATACCTCATGTGAAAAATATTTTCAATAATTTTCCCTACAATTGGAAGAGTTGATATAGGTCGATAAAAATTTCCTATCACTCTTTTTACCTTTACCCTTAAAAATGGTGTCACCCTTGCCAATTTTTCAGCTGTGTTTGGGAATCACCTACAAAAAAGAAATGGAAATTAATACGCCAATAATCCGACTATTGATGCGCATTTCTTGAATCTTTTGCATGATCTCTTGAAGTGTAGTCGAGTTTTTAAATTTTAAGGCGTTTAATTGCTGAAATGACTTCTTCTTTTAGTTACCTTTACATGCCGGAGATCATCTGCTTCTTTTCTATTTTTAAATCTTTAAACTTACCAATTTCACTGGAAAAATCTACATCGTTCACAACAAAACTTTTCTGTAACAAACAGCAAATGTCAGGATTAGACGTGTAGGATACCCCATTCCCCTGGTCAACGAGGCTATTGCTACACTCTTTTTTCACTTTGTTACCTGTCAAATTTTTATAAACTGACCATAAAGATTTGAAGAAATATCATTATCAAAAGAAGACTTAAAAAAGCTCACGCTTAGAAAAACGAATCTGATTATTTACCTTATTTCTAACTTTCTTGTATTCCTCCCACGTTGATGGCCTTCTAAAAATTCTGGGAAATTTTTTGGCGCAAGTGGTTCCCCTCCTATGCATGGATTTCCTAATCTCTGCAGTTATCCGTAGGTCTGGTTTTCTTTTAACTCTTAATTTCAAGGGGGTTGCATGCTTATTTAGAGTTTCCACGGTTACTTTAACAAACATTTTTAATTTATCATCTGAACTTACCGCCATACCAATTTGGTCAATGGGACCACTTGATATATCTTCATTTAACCCGCTTCCAATCAACATTCTTATAATTTCTAGTATTTACAAAATTTAGGAAAAACTTTTGCCCTTATTAATCTTACGAACACAATAAATTAATTCATGATCACTTAATCCTACCAAACTTATAAAGACCTGACTGAATAATATTTTCATTGTATTTACATAAACGTGATCAATTAAAGTAGCTGACCTATTATTAACCCTAGTAACAGATTTTATCAATTGCACCAATCCATGTGATCTAGTGAGAATTTTGAAAAGATTTTCTGGTAATGTCTTCTTACTCAAATCAAAGTTGAAATCACCTAGAAAAAATAATTTCATTAGCTTCCAATTTTAAATTATTTACTAAACCCATCAAAACAATCTGAAAAATTTTTCTAACTTTACGTGTGGAGCTTTATAAACTGCTGTAAAATCATTGGTTTAACATTTGGAAGCCAGAATTTACTGACTGCAACTCAAAATCCATCGGAAATTTAACTTTACACGCAACTACACTTGACATTAACTTCTCGGCAATATAAATAACTAACCCTCCCCCTTCCCTTTCACGATCAAATCTTAGCATTTTATAATTGTCAACAGTAATAAAAACCCTCTAGAACAGATTCATCTAGATATGTTTCCCCAGCAAGCAAATATATCAAATTGTAAAGTGTCAAGAATAACCCTCAACTGATCTATATACTTATCCAAATTACGTATATTAAGATGTCCAAGCTTCATTCCTTTTTGCAATACTGGTAAACCTTTAGCAACATCATCATTACTTTGAACTCTTCGTCGCAATCATGATTAAAAAGATCGTGTACACTTAGAGGGGAAAAAAACAATTCATACAGTACCATCTCGGCGAAACTCTTCTTGTTCTATTCTTCAGTTCATAGACATCTTGAGCACCACATTGAAGACACTTGCTGGTATTCCCAAATTTTCTATACACTTATTGCATTCCCTCGTCCCAAACAATAAAACGAATGTCTCATTGCTCATATTTATACACATTCGATGAAAAAAAGCTTTACATCGTAGCACTTTAGGCTTTTATTTTTATATTTCTTCTGCAACTTACACACGTACAATACTTAACCATTCTGAAAGAAAATGAATCACTATTTAAAATCGAAAGCTCTTATATAATTCATTAACCTTATTCCCGCTCTCAAGAAAGTGTAAACAAATAATATTGACACTTCGCTATAAAACAAAATAACAAACTTTTAAACTAGCTTATGAGGTCCCCTCAGTAAATTTAAAGACTTTAAATCCCCACAAAACTGTAAATAATGAAAGGAGTTTACGTCAACTACTAATATTATACTATATATATATACTCCTTGTCTTCGGTACAAGTAAAGGTTTAAAATGATTTTAAATCTAATATGAAAATATTTACTTTCTGTCGAATCAAAATAAAACTTCAATTGTTTATGTTATTTTTCAGCTTTACCCCCACAATTGAGTAAAACGACTGATTATTCTGTAAATAATGAAACTAAACTTCCCTTCAAAGTCGCTCGTAGTATAATCCAGTATGAAGTCTTTCCTCCCTAGCCTATGATAGGCTATAGAGTGCATATTGCCCTTTGTTTAGCCGTTCGGCCGTTCTGGAGTGAACTCACAGAAAGAAAAAAACACATCTTATACCGTTTGACTTGCGCTTAGCTCCTTCGTCTAATAATAACAAAACACAAAACAACTCAGGGCGAGATAATATCAAAGCCAATCACTTAAGCTCACTGTAAATGTCAAGTCAATGTCAAGTCCTTGCTGATGCTGTAGCTCCTAGCTAGCGCTTAACACTTGGGTGACTGATGTAAGTGTAAGGATTGTACTGCTGGATAATGGGTTATTACACATATTTTTGAAGCAGAAAGATCTAAACGAATAAGGATCCAATTGAATAATGCATTCGTAACAGGCGCGTCGGAAGTCTATTTTTCCAGGCGGGGCGAACTTTCCCATGAAAAGTACAAAGTTACATACATGCAACTAATGTCCTTTAGTCAGTGGCGTACGGTGAAATTTCGCGGGGAGCTTTGACGAATGGCTCTATGGGGGCACAATAGCGCCGCAGGCAATATTTTTTAGGAATATGTATTTTTAAAGTGGTTTCTACGTGATTTAGATGAAGTTAATGGGCTTTGCTGAACGAAAAAAAAAGAAAAGATGGTAGAAGAATTTAATTGTTGATTAAACCAAGATGACTTGAAGAATGTAATATTTATGCTTGTTGGTTTATGCTTTGATAGTTATTTTGTCATTTTTCTAGGGGGGGCGAGAAGATACTTTCGCCCCCCCCCCCTCCGTAAGCTCAGGGGGGGGGGGCAAGCTACCCCCCTGCCCCCCCGGCTCCGACGCCGCTGATTCGTAATCATCAATTTTAAGTTCAAAATGTGTGTCCTTCCACATCAGCAAACGTAAATGATTAATAATGGACTGGGACATAAGCAACTTTATGTCCATTTTTTCGTAATGTTCGTTCGCAGCGCTTGGAATAACCCAGTGCCTCTACAACACTGGTAGGAATCAAAGCTCATCAGTTTTACTCGTTGTAATTTTATCAGGTTGATAACTAGGTTGTAAGTCAAGGAATAATTTTCATAGAGGAACTTTCGTAAAACAGGACTAAACAAACATGCCACCTTGTCGGCCCCGACGTCATTATCATGGTCGTAATCAGAATGAACGGTATTCCCCTCGAAATGTATACCTTGAGCTAAACTTGGCAAAAGTTCTTTTAAATAAATCTGTAGCGAACAACGAAAAGAAGTACAATCGTAGAGGATAAAAACATTTTGGGATAAGGTTGACACTTATAAAGGTAACCAAGAAAGTAGACTTACCACTGGGGAACCTTTTTAATATTTCGATAAAACGTTTTGCCAACAAAACAATTATAATGTTTTATTATCTAAATACTCTCAAAATATCATGTATACCAACAATGGAATTGCGCTCAGGTTGAATCTGGAAGAACCGTGTTCAAATCTAGGTCATTTGAATTTTTAAATTGATATTATTGTATTTCATATAAACAATAGATTGTATTGAGATGTTGTAGGCTTTCACGACCCGTAGATGTCTTCTGTATGATCACTGGGCTGTTTTCGTCGTGTCGATGATGAGGCACTGCTCGACGTTTTGCAGTAACAGCCCAGGGATCACACAAAGACAATAGATTGTATTGTTTTGTTCAACGTCGTCATGCGCAAATGTAAAAAAAAAAAATGACATTAAAAGTCCCTGAATTATTTGTGTCTTTGAATTAAAACAACAATAAAAACAAAAACGTCAATATAGAATTTGCATATAGCCTTCCTGCGTATAAACGTATTTTAAAGTTCTACTAGCTTCAAAGCCTAAGCCTAAGCCTTCCTTACACAAAATAACTTATTTTGATCGGGCCGAAAATGTTTTAAATTATAAAATTAAGTGTAAAATTTTCTTAATATTTTGAACATGTAATATATTACAACGAAAGTTCTTGTCCGATAATCATTAAAAATCACCAAAAACAAAGTTTTGATAGTAATTTTTGAAACGGATCTTCAACAATATACCATTGTTGCATGGACAAAAGACTATCTCTAAGAAGGGGATTTCACAGCTGTTTATCTAGGCGGCCGTGACAAATTATTCCACGGCAAAAAAGGGTAGTAAAACGGCAGAGGGCTTAAAAATAAATGGGGCGGAAATATAAATGCAAACTTTGGTCCTTAATAAAAAGACAATATTTAATTTAAATTATTTTTGTTAACAGTATTTTTATTAATAAATGAAGGAGTACCCGGTACTAAAGAGTGAATATTGGACGATCATGCATATTCCCTAATGCCACAATCGCACTTAGCGCTACCCACCACATATTAAAGCTGATCGAAGTATCTGGGGATGTTGAAGAAACGGAGGCTGGTAACGGCGCGGTCTCAATCTCAGATGATTGCTGCTTGTTTCTGCAACTGTCCTTCAGGAAAGATTTAAGATTCAATTCTGGTGTACCACAGGTCACAATCAATTGAACTTGGTTCTCCATACAAATTCTATATCTTCTTTCAAGGTCGCAATCACAACGTACGGGATTTCTCCCAACATTCAGTATTAGAGAGTTTATCCTTGTATAGGTAAAATTACATTGCAGCGAAGTGATGTTGTTTTCATTTAAATCTACTAAACTTATAATAAATAAAGGTAGTATTAACTTTGGGTCGAAGGTGGATAGTCTATTTCCCTTAAGCGATATGTGATGAAGGTACATCATATTCTTGAAAAACTCTGAGGGGATATGTTTTAATCCACATTGTTCTAGAAGCAGTTCTTGAAGATTTGGCAACACAAAACCAGTGTCCGGCAGCTTTAGCTTCTTATTTCTACTTAGATCCAACAACTGTAGCTGACTTAAGTCGTCAAAAACGCTAGGCATGATGGTGGTAATATGATTTCGCGACAGGTCTAAAAGCCTAAGACGTATCAGTCCTCGGAATGCGTATGCCTCTATTGTTTTTAAACCGTTTACATATAATATAAGCGCATCCATTTTACTACTGAAATTGTCGTTATCATTACAGAATGAATTGGTTTTTAACGTCGTGATTTGGTTGAAACCCAGATCGACTTTGAGCACTTCTTCATAGTAACCCTTCGGTACTTCGGTCAAAGATATGCCCCTGCAATCTATTTCGTATTTTTCCACGCATCCACACATTTCAGGACACTTGGCCGTAATACACGTTATAAGGAACAAAGCGAACAACAATGTAAGACTCATGATGACGGTGAGAAACTTTAACTCGGTCGCTTCACTCGCGTACGAAGACTAGTCTGTTAGAACTAGTTGCTCAGACTACGCCGTTGACTGTAGCTAAATCACTTATCATGTAGATCGTTCATAGGTTATCAAATACAATTGCCGGTTAAAAAGGAAATACTAACCAATTTGTTAACTTATCCACTAAGAGCATTCTGCAGCTATTATCTGTGATGCAACTCACCAGTGGCGGCTCGCCGATTAACGTGACTGAGGCTGAGTCTCCTAATAAGCTGATTGTAATAGCAAAATGTGTATTTATTCTTTTACGCAAAAATATTATTTTAAAATGCATGTGTGTATGTTTAGATAATAACCTTATTATTAGTTTTATTGGATATCAAATGTAATATGTTATTTATTATACATAATATACTTAACATGACTAATTTCTTCATTATAAACAAATATACGCTCAATTCATGGGTAACACAATCATTACAAATACATCAGTCCAACGAAACATACACTTTATAGAATGCACTATTTAATAATATTGAATTATAAAACTTTTCTTTTCGAAAGAGCATAGCCCGGTAAGCTAAGGTCCCGGGTTCAAACCCCGGTGTAGTCACTTTTTTAATTTCTTTCTAAAGTATTAACATAACAGCGTCATAGTCGCCTACTATAAAGCCAAGGTAAAACATATAAATAAATATATATATAAATATATTTATTTATTTACTTATTTAACGTATATCCTATTCAGTTAAAACACTAATTTACAAAGGAGGACAACTACATAAATCTCGTTATACAGATGCAGACACAACAATGAACTACAGTTAAGTAAATATTTGAAAAACTTATATTACAACAATGTATTTTCTTAATATCTGTACAGGAACCTTATTGTACAATGTTTCACGTTTAGTTTTTGGGCTTTGTTCAAAAGTACCTAAATTATATTAATTCACTGATAATAATCGTTCAGTCGTCTAGTGTTATGTGAATTTATTAATTTACTAAAAGTAAAACTACTGGGGTTCTAAGTACATGGGTCAACAATGTCAATCGTATAAAAATTGGTTCACATGATGTCCTTTGATTTAATCTCAACTGTGCTGTCTTTTTTATTTTAAAAAACTCTGTTCACAAATTCGAGTGAAGTGTTGGTGACTGTTTGCTCCTATCAGTTGTAACAAGAAACTGAGATTCTTCATACCTGAGAATATACACATTTTTCAGTTTAATATACTTTTATGTAATACATTGAATTGTGTTTATTTTTACCAAATCACTTACGTATGAAAATTTTAAATTAGATAAAATACTGATATACTCATCATCATCCTCCTGTTTCAATGTTGTAAATCTATGAGACATGGAGAAGTCAAAAATTGTTTTGCGCTTTATTATCAAAACAACAGTAATTGCAACAATGGTAATTGCCACAATCACCGCAAAAAATTCCTCTCACCACACAGTGAAGTTTTTCAAAGAACCTGTGTGCAAATCACCATCGTTCGTATAAGAAACCCAGTCTGATATATAATATCGTCATCACCGACTGCGGAGGTTGGGGGATAGTTGGTACAATTGTCCAAAAGAAAAATAGCGATGTGGCAAAGCAAGGGTGCCACTCGTCCGAACAAAGTATAACATTAGCGACCGATTGAAAGTGGAAAACGCCAAAGTCGTTGTTAGACGAGTGAGTGAGCGAGCCATGTGTTGAGTACCCTTTAACATTCCCATTTTTTTCCCTATATCTAAAGCCTCCTAGCCTATGATAGGCTACAGTGGCGTAATATGGCCTTACATCTGACGCGCTCTTATACCAACTAAACTTAAAACCCTATAATTTTTATCAACATATCAATTATTTTATAAACAAATGTTACCTGGGTACTCAACACATGACTCCGCTCACTCGTCTAACGACTTTGGCGTTTTCCTAGTCAAGTAAGCTAAGGCACCGGTATACCCTGAATGTTGGAGATACGTTTTTTTAAATCTCTGGATTGTATTAAAAAAATGATAGAACAAGTTTTGAAATGCACATACAGTGGATAACATAGCAAGTACGAGATACATGTAAAGATTGCAAGGTTTACTCAATCTCCCAGCGGAATGTTGTGGAACCTTGGGCGTATTAGATTCGATACACCTTGGTCACTGCATGCATTCACCGCCTGACAAACATGATCTGATAATAAAATATTTTAAAGAATTTTCGTTCAATTAAATCCTACACATTTGCAGACTATTTTTCAATTTATTTTTTCTTGTAGGTTTAAATCGCAACGGATTTTTCTCATTTTGTTAACAGTTCTTAGTTAACTTGCACCGGATGATCTTTTAGATTCGGCTGATTTTCGGCGTACAGTCACAAACACTGGGACAAAGTATGTGCCATTTTACTTGAATTGTCAGACTCAGTCCCTGCACTCCCTCGTCTAACTAAAAACTTGTTATTATTTTTAACTTTTTCTATAGTCAATTTATGGAAAAGTGGTGGTGGTGTCTTCATATTTCATGATTACCCGATTCCGTTAAATCTCATACATATATAACTAAATTGTGTGAAAAATTTAAAACCAGATAAAATGAGCATGCCTTCCTGCCTCCTCTTAGATATACCGGTATACTCCAAGAAACGAAGCTTCCAAATAGGCTTGACCCGGAACTAATTGGTACAGAATGTTTGCTTATCATAAGTGGTTGGTTAAGTATACCTACACATGCAAGTGAAACTACCGCTGTCCGACCCCCCTAATTTGCATAATTAATTATTTAGTCAAAACTAATTAATTTTCTTTTTTTTTTTTCTCTGAATTTGAACAATTTTTATGCAAATGTGTATCAAACTAGATTAACCAAACAATTTTGAATCTGGAAAAAAATATAATTAAAACATTCATGGTTCCATCACCCTTAATTAATAATTTATAATTATGACAGCATTTTTAATCAGATGACTCCTGTGTCTAGTTGATAACATTGATAATTGTTGCGACGGTTGTATTTATTAGAGGAGTATAATAGGTAAGCTGTGTATAAACTTTACCGCATTTGAAAACACATAAACATGATAAATTTGCATAATTAAAAAATCTGACATAATTATGCATTAGGAAAAGTTTCAAGTAATTTGAACAACATCGATATGGGTATCAAATGAAAGATACAGATCCGTAGGTTTTTATATAAATATATTCAGGAAGGTAAAATCATCTGTAATTGAAATTGCAGTAAAATGGGGGGGGGATGGGGGGGGAGGATTGAAGTCACAAGCTCAACATGTTCTAAGCGCCTTCAAACATACCCATCATGCAATATCTACACTGCAGTCAGATATCAATTAGTATTTATTAATGTTTTTTTCGTCATATAAAGAGTCGATTTACCTTATCACAGATTTTTTTCAAATTAAATTATTATCAAAAGTTTAATAAAATGTGAAAACAGAATGCAATAATGACTTTTGTTTCCTCGAAACTTGTTTTGTCTTCGCAAACCACATAATATTGAGTTCACACTTCACAGATTTGGTTAACAACATTGTTTTCATAATTTTCTCATTTCGTATCCTTGATTATACTAACTTGTATTAATGGCGTATAATTTTTGTATATTTTCTCTCTATTTATGTACCTCCATTGATTATTATGTTATCCTTTTTATGATTATACGATCATTCAACAAAGTTTGAAGATGTAGAGCAAACTATACGTTAAACAGAAAAGATAAAAACGTATTCAAATCTACAATATTGGCCATTCCTTTACTTAGCCATGTCAAAAGTTGGAATTCCAGCACGGGATTGTGTTTTGAAATGCATTTCACCCAACACCATGAATGTGTAGGCCTACATGTGTGTTTCATAACGTTCTTCAGAGAATGATTTAGCAAATGCATTAACTTTTGAATGAAGCACAACGCCACCAGCATTATTTGACTCTCCAGGTATTCCTTGGCAACCTCAGAAGTTTGCCATTGGGGGTACGCTCTTTTGAATATTACACATCTAGAAACTCGAGTGAAAATTAACCAATGCATAACTATTGCTTTGTGATCGATGGGGGACATTTACTCCATAGGATATACCTTAATCTAGAGACAGTATATCCATGCAAGAACTACGTAGATCACATTAAAAGCAATATACCCATGCCACTGTCGTATTTTTTGGTTATGACAATGGAGCATCGACGAAATTCACTACACATTTTAAGCGAATTAACCGGTGGGAGCAAATGTAATACAATTAAGTTTGAGCCAATCATGGTAGATAAGAGATACGTTTCTGTCTCACCCAACGAACAAATCAAGATTCTTTCAACTTTTGGCATCGAGATTTCAATCAAATAACATCACAGTACTTCCAGCAAAAGCTGACGCAGATGTTTTAATTGCAATATCGGCAGTAGAGTACGCCATCATTGAGTACACCACACTTATTGGAGATAACAGCGACTTGCTATGCTGCTATATGTTACCACTTCAACCTAAAAACTCCTGCTTATGAACTCATCTTCAAATCAGAGTTGAAATCTGGTACCACTAAACAGGCTATATGGGATATGCGTTACACAACAACCAAGCTAGGTAATTAAGTGTGCTGTTGTTCACCATTCATACATGCAATAACTGGATGCGACACCACTTAAAAAATGTTTGGGATTGGTAACGGTTTACCATTAAAGAAATTTGAACTCGATATGAAAATGCATTCAGGTGTTTTCAACAATAGCATTTCTACAATAAATGAGATTGTTGAATGCGGTGAGAACGCAATGGCAAATCACACCTTAGTCTCAATGAACTACGAATAGAGAAGTTTAGTCAGAAACTTATAACTGATAAAAAGGTTATCCAGCCTGAGACACTGCCACCTACATCAGCAGCATCATACTTCAAGTACAAATTTGGCTTGAAAATAATTCTCCTGATCCTTTGAAATTTGCATGAACTCTTTCAGAAAACGGCTTTGTACCTGTGCCTTACGGACATGCATCGTATCTTCTCTCAACAATACGATGTAATTGTAAAGTAGAATGTTCGAATTAAGGTGCAATTGCAAAGAATGTTCCAGTGTGTGTAGAAATTGCCAAGGTGTAAATTGTGCAAATTCGCTAACAATTTATTTGGATGCTTCCTACGACAGTGATCAGGACATCAATGCAGTTGGCGTGGATGACGTCTAGTTAAGCTCTGTTTGAAACGCATTTATCACAAAAATAAATATCATAATGTTAATAATTTGTATCCAATATTTAGAAGGTTGTGAAAAAAGGTGGAAATTAATTTGTCATCAGTTTAAAATTAATTAATAAGGCTTATTAAGGCGATCGCACATCTGTGAAGTTTCTACACAGGTAGTCCAAGCTATCGGTTTTGAATGGTCAACCATCAAAACAATAATCATTGTTTTTAATTCTTAGCTGGAGGCATCTTATCAAAAATGCTATGATAACTATAAGCAATTTAATTATGATGATTTAAACCAGAACCACATTTTTTGTTTTTAGTTTCGTTAGAAGGTTTAGAGTAATACATTGAGAAGTATTTTTTATCAAAATCGGTGAAAATAGCCAAAATATGAATTTTAATTAGTTTGTCGCTTTAATTAATTAGACTAATTAGGGCGGTCGGACAGTGGTAAAGTTTCTACACAGGTTGCCAAAGTTGACGGTCTTGAATGTACAACCATCAGAACAAAAATCGTTATTTGTTATTCGATACGGGAGGCATCTAATCAAAAATGCTATCATGATTATAAAGCAATTAATTATGGTACTTAAAACCAAAATTACAAGTTTTAAATATATTTTTTTTCTAGTAGGTTGGATTCTCCACTGAAAAGTGTTTTTTTTCTTATAAAATTTTTATTTTTTTTTATGAATTTTCACATATTAATTAATTAAGCTAATTAGGGCGGTCGGACAGCGGTAAAGTTTCTACACAGGTTGTCCATGTTGCTGATCTTGAATGTACAACCATCAAAACAATAATCGTTATTTGCAATTCGATACGGGAGGCCTCTAATCAAAAATGCTAGGATAATTATAAACAATTAATTAAAATGATTAAACCCAAAAAAGTATTTTTTTATATTTTTTATATTTTCTAAATATGTTGAATTTATCATCTGAGAAGTATTTGAGGTACGAATCTGTAAAAATAATGAAGATATGAATTTTAATTAGTTTTTATATTTTAATTAAATATGCTAATTAGGGCGGTCGGATAGCGGTAAAGTTTCTTTTTCATATAAAGATAACCTTAACAAATAATATTTTGTATACCAAAATTCTGTACCAATTTGTTCATGGTCAAATGGTTCGTTTCTTGGACTAGTAGTTGGTCATTGTTCGCTCATCGATGAATGATGTCGGCGCCAACAAAGTTGGCTTGGTCTGCTTTACATGTAATGTCCCCAATTGTGACTGAGTGGGTAGATTCTAATTACTTTTTTATCCCAGCTTAGAGTTAAAACAAATGAGTTGTTTTGTAACCCAGGTAGTATTTACATTATTTTTTTTTTAATTAAAAAAAGGTTGAAATGCAAAATGATTTAAAACGTGGTATTTTAGAGATAAATTATTTGATCCAGTTTTCTCATTGATCGGTCAATGTAATCATTGTCCGCATTTCAATTTTAATGTAGTTATTCTATTTTTGAAAAAACTGTTTACTCGTAGAATTTGAATTTAAAAATGTTTATTTATATTTTTTAGTTCTACTCTTCCAGGAACTTGTTGTTTTATAAATTCCATAATTTTCGTTCGAATGATTAAATCATATTTTGATTCCTTGTAAGATTATTTCTTTTTTACGAGGCAGAGTATTGCTAATGATATGTTTACACATATTTACGCAATTCGTTTTCGTCGAAGAAAAATCTGCGTTTGTGGATTTGCCACGTGGACACAGAATATAATAATGCATTTAGAAATCTAGCTACAATTAAGATAACTATAAGTTTTACTTATAAAGATGCTTCATCGGAATTGCTATTGATTGTATGCCATTGACGCCATTTTAATGAAAACATTAATCCCACACATAACAAAAACTTGTAAAAATACAGCCAAACCTTACACACTCAAAAGAAATGAGATCTAAAAAAAAGGACCAAGCTCATCTACCCTTCCACATTTGCGCATTCTTAATTCATAAACGTACAGTGTCCCGTAACAACATCCTTGAAAAGCTTGGCAAAATAGAATTTTCAACTATAAATTTAAACGTAGGGGCCTAATAGTTAATCCAAACTCTTTTTTTTCTAATTAATTTTAACGTAATATCATGCAAATTCTATTTTGCCAAGCTTTTCAAGGATGTTGTTACGGGACACTGTACGTTTATGAATTAAGAATGCGCAAATGTGGAAGGGTAGATGAGCTTGGCCCTTTATTTTAGATCTCATTTCTTTTGAGTGTGTAAGGTTTGGCTGTATTTTTACAAGTTTTTGTTATGTGTGGGATCTCATTACTTTTTCAAGTTCCATTGCAAAATTATTTGTTAAAATATTATAATTTTATCAAAGTCGATTGAATTGCTATGGTATTACCAATCAATTAACAAAAGAATGAAAAAATAAAGTGTTACATAAACTTGCTTTTTGTAAACAATGTAGGCGATTATTGTCACGTAACTATAGTTACTTGTTGATTGTATGCCTGTAGTGTATAAGGCTTATTTTAAAACCTTTATTTGGAAGCCTTCCAGCAAACTTTTTAAGCTTTTTCTTTCAAAGGGAATTACATCACTATTATCTTAATGTCCATGTAAAATATGAACGTTGTAGCCCCACCCGTTTGGTCAGAATCGCTGGGCAATTGAAACTGACGAATTAGATAGTAGTAGTAGTAGTAGTAGTAGTAGTAGTAGTAGTAGTAGTAGTAGTAGTAGTAGTAGTAGTAGTAGTAGTAGTAGTAGTAGTAGTAGTAGTAGTAGTAGTAGTAGTAGCCAGTAGTAACTAACATCCTTAAAGTGATTTTGAGCATGTTTCAAGTCATTTTTTCACCAAGAAGGAATGCTCGTACCCCAACCAAATTTGGCATGTGTTGTCGGACACCTAAATCCCCTCGATTTTGATAGTTTTCAAGTTCACATCACGTTTCATGACGGCTGGGTGACACCTCGAAATCACCCCAACTCTGCTTTCTGTATAAGGTGCTCGAGTGTGTAGCGCACCGCGGCTTGGCTGCGGCGCCCTAACGGGCACCTAGATAATCTAATTTAGGTCAATGGTAAAAATTGACAAAAACTTTACATTTTTCGTTTTCCTTCAGATATTCGGGTCACCGAGTACACCTGTCCTTGAGAATCCCGAGTACCAAACGAGATGGTACTTCAAGTTCTTTCTGGGGAAACGTAAGTACCAAGTGCTATCCTATCAGTGCTTAAGAAACTATGAAGAAAGGTGTTTGTTTATTTAGGACACATAATATGTACACAATACAGGTTTGATTTTTTTTATTTACTACAATTCAGAAATTAAAAAAGTCCGCCCCAACCGGGAATCGAAACACGGATCTCCCGCGTGCTTCGATTCCCGGTTGGGGCGGACTTTTTTAATTTCTGAATTGTAGTAAATAAAAACAATTACACCTACGGGAGTGTTTCCCGACTAACCAAATCGAGAAAAGGTTTGATTAAAGTGTACAATATTATTTAGAACAGTTTTTACCGTGTAGTCCATAAATCTAAAATAAAATATATAAATGTGTATTATATGACTCCATTCGTATTTCGTAGTAGTATAAAAGATACATTTTACAAGATTTGGCAATTCAAACGAAGATAACAATGGAGTAAATTATGAAAGAAGTGATAGTATACAATAGCCATCACAATGTTGTTTTACATAGGTCGTGTATATAGATCAATCTTTTGATAACTTTCACAACACATACAAGATAGGCCTAAACATTATACAAAATCAAAATACAATCAATACCAATCACAATCACAATACACAATACACAATACACAATACACAATACACAATACACAATACACAATACACAATACACAATACACAATACACAATACACAATACACAATACACAATACACAATATAAAATTACCAATTCACAATACAAAATATTAAATACTTAATTCTAAATACTAAATATTCAACACTAAATACTAAAAATAAAAGATAAAAGATAAAAGATAAAAGATAAAAGATAAAAGATAAAAGATAAAAGATAAAGATAAAAATAAATATCAAAATTATCAAATATCAAATTATCAAAATATCAAATATCAAATATCAAATATCAAATATCAAATATCAAATATCAAATATCAAATATCAAATATCAAATATCAAATATCAAATAAAACATAAATGCGTATATATTTGAAGCCTATAACCGGCGATGAGGAATTCTCCACGGTGTGGTTTTATAACTTTCCTCTAGGGTGATTGTCTTTTTAACCTGACATGGGGATTTCTCTCGCAACTTGGTAGGGATTCTATTCAATATTGTATGACCTTTCTTTTGTGAAGAGAATTTATCTTCTCGTGTTTTATCTGCGCTATTAATAATAAATTACATTTGTCTTCCTGTGTAGCAGGCAAACCCACAGTGGTGATTCATGCGTTGAGCGCGACTCTTGTTCGGGAGGTCCCGATTTCGAATCCCTCTATTGGCAATCCTGAAATTAAGTCCTTGGCCAATTGTCCAAACTCCAAAACACCTAGTTGTGACATTCATTGCACCCTGGGTAGGTTTCCGACGAAAAATTAGACAAAAATATTGTGTAGTAGACATGACAATTAGTTGACTGCAAATTTGTTCTTATAATCGTTAATGAAGTTATTATGTTGCAACTTCAGTTCTTAAGACAAATCTATTTGTTATTAATCAAGGTAATTAAATTAAATTAAATTATATATAATATTCATAAATAAATAAACATTATATGACAATTGGACCGTGGATCGAAGCCGAGTCATTCTTTATTTTTTATTTTTTTATTTATTTAACGTCCTATGCTCTACCAAGTGAGCTATCGAGCCACTGGAGACAGCTTATCTCACTTGCTGTATAGTGTTATTTTGTACACATAATGTATCTCTGCATACTGCAGTGCGCTTTCATTTATGTCGGATTTAAACATAGTCTGCAAGAGCAATATTAAAATCAATCGCATTCTCTTTGCACTGGGTGGAGAATAAATTTTACCTCAGACATCCAAGCGAGAGCCTGCAAAGATGCAAAAACCACCACAGAAAAACAACACTAACAAGCAACAGAAACCTCTCTACGTGCTTCAATACAACATGAACTCGCTACCATCAACCATTAATCTTTGCTATTTAAAGAATAGCCACTTCAAAAATAACATTTGCGTTAGTTTCTTCGAATAAATAATAAATTACGCTGTTTCAGAGGGTTCCCAAGTTTTGATTAATGTTTTACATTTTCATACATCTAAAACTAGATAATGAATTTCATCCAATCCTCATTTTTTTATTTTTTATTAATGTGTTCTAGAAAGCCTAGCATTAAAATATTATATCAAATACACAATAACATTTTCAACCAGGGCGTATTTTCTTTTAGAACATTCATAATTTTTTCATTGAAGCTCTCGCACTCGCAGCGTGTTCCGTATTTATTTATTTATTTTTATTTATTTAACGTCTATCCTATTCAGTTATAAAAACTGATTTACAAAGGAGGACAACTAAATAAATCTAATTACATAGATGCAGAAACAACATTAAACTACATTTAAGTAAATATTTGAAATAGTAGCATTACAACAACAATGCATCTAGAATCGAAAGTTGTAATATCATGTAATGATCATCCTTTAGTCTAGAATTGTTTCTGTTTATTCCAGTCCACCAGAATTACGTCGGACTGGATGGTGACAAAGTGCCCTTCTTTCTGTCCGTGGTGTTGACAGACGCCAACAACCAGTGTGTGCCGCAGTATCGCGCGATTCTCTGGAGGAAAACGGTATGTCACTGTTTGGGAGGACTAGACAGATATACGTTACATTCGAAACAAATTATCCGTTAGAATCTAGCGTCAGCTCTGTGTGTATCACATGCGTTGGAAATACTGAAGGGCTATATTACACCCTAACATACCCCCATATAGTGTAATAGTGTAATACTTCACTAAAATAATAATTTAAATGTTATATATTATTTAACTATGGTTTTACACGATTTTAAAACTTTTGATCCATATTAGCGTAAATGAGTGTGTAGGTGAATTTCTTATATCGGTTTTAACCTGATTAACTTTTGTTTCACATAGATACTAGAGCATCGTAGGCCCTACTAATCTGTGTGTATCACATGCGTTGGAAATACTGAAGGGCTATATTACCACCAAATATTATATTTGACCACAAATAATAGTGTAATACTACACTAAAATAATAATTTAAAAAATTATATAATTTTACTTAGATTTTACGCGATTTTTTAAAAGCTTTTGATCATAATTTGCAAAAATGGGTGTGTAGTTGAATTTCTTAAATCGGTTTTAACCTGCTTAACTTATGATTTACATAGATACTAGAGCATCGTAGGCCCTACCAATCTAAAATTGCCATTTAAAAAATTCGACCTTGAAACTGTGCACAAATATGTTATGCCCAAACACACACAACGAGTCAAGAGGGCCTACGTCAATAACGACAAATATTTTTTCTCAACAAATCCTCCAAGGTCACGAGACCTAAGTCATCGCAATGTATTTCTCATGAAAGATTTTTGTCGATGCGACCTAGATAAAAAGTTACAAAAATTTCGCAATATTTATTTCAGGTCATAGACCGGTTAAACCAATATTTTCCGGTTCCATTGTTAATTCATAACTATGATGAATACATTTACATATGAAATATATTTCTTGAGTTAAGCGGGTGAATACCTCTCTGAACAGAAATCAATCAATCGTCGTGGGTTGATCTATCTGCCTACATGTTTGACGTCCCCCGTGCTATTTGTCCAAGTATATTGTTTCAACTCCACACAAAGCTCTCCGACTGATTGAAAGCAATAGTAATCCCCCCCAACCAACGCATTACTATAGAGAGACCTAATTTGTTAATGGTATTTGTTTCTTTACAGGGTGCGCAGAAGATCTCACTATCATACACTCCCCACAAACCAATGACGGTCAAGCAAATATTAAGGTTTGTAACTTAACATGTTGACAATAGTTTTAATTACAAACAATAGTAAAATATATTTTTAGAAACGCTACAAAAAATGTGTTTAAAAACATCTAAAACCAATGAGTATTCGTACTCTATTATTTTTACATAGTTTTGTTACTTTTTGTATCGAAATTTCAAGTCAGTTGTTTAATTTAATATGTATGACATTTCAAAATAAAACTCAGGTAGGGGTGTGTCATTATTTTTGAGTTCGAATCGAGTCCGAGTAATAATCGTAATTTTTTAAATTTTACTTCTACTCTTTGACTACATTTACAATAATTGTGCAATATTAATTATATTTATTATGTGGCTCCATAAGTGAAGACTGTAACATCTAATTGATTTAAAATTTGAATCTCTCCTAGTGACATTACATGAATATATTGATACAAACATTAGTGACATATTTTTATTATTTGTGTTAAAAAAAGTTCAAAACTTTAAAAAATAATACAACTTTGTATCAAATGACTGAGGTTACTTTTAAGGCGAATAAGGATGGTAAGGAAGTGCCAAAAATAGATAACTATTTTTACGTTTTCACACTCGCGCACGACCCGGCACCTCCACCAAAATCGTTATTTTTTCTATATTCGATTTCGAGTAGCAAATACTTAAGTTCGAGTCAAGTATTGGTACTCGAATCGGTATTTCAGGTACTCGCGCGGCCTTATAAAAGTATATGGTAACCCCATACACAGGAGAAATTGTTAAAATTCAGTACAATCCAGAAATAATTGTGTTGCTGTTTTTTAGTCTTTTTGTTTGTTTTGTTTTGTCATTATTTGATACAGGGGACTAAATAGTCTTGAAATATTACACTTATTAAAATTTATAAAAACAGTGTTAAATGTCCAATAATCTGTATTTTTTTATAGATTTTTTTCATATAGTTTAATTTTACTCATTCAAGAAATACGTTAGCTATTAAAATAAATAAAATCATGTTATGTATCTATTCTCGAGCAGACGTGACGTTGTAAAGAGAGGGTGAAACCGGGCAAAGTTGATGTAGGTTTTTCTGACGTCTAGATAAAAATGAACTGCAATAACTTCGTATTGGTGCACAATTCCACAAAACATTTACCCATTTTTAATGAATATATCTTCTCACAAAACCCAACACAAAATAGGCCTAACTTTCGTTTATTTACTAAGCTATCTGAATTATGTGAATGTTGTTGACTGAAACCAATATCTTGTTTCAGCAATTTTCCTACAACGGAAAAGCTCGAAAAGGGTCCAAAGGAAATCTTCTCCCCTGATATCCAAAAAGTAAGTATTTTCAAGATAGCACATTTCTTCCCCGAACTTTTCTGTCTTGATCGCGATTGTAAACATTCCATGAAAGATTTATTCTTCTTTTCCTTAAAGTTTGCGGTAATCCCCCAAGGTTTGCACATCTCTCATCCTGTCTTCCTTGTTCCAGGACCTGCTGCTCCTGGAGGAACAGGAGGGGTCGGTCAACTTCAAGTTCGGCGTCCTCTACACCCTGCCCGGCCAGAGCAGCGACGACGAGATGTTCAGCAATGGTAGGCATTTCATTTATTTATTATTATATTATTGTTTTGTCATTATTACACAAGGCAAAAATTACAGAATGAGACAAGGAATCCGGCCTTAGTGGCCCATTTACCGCAGTGATACTGTCCCACACTAAACATTAATAAAATAAAATAAAATAAAAATTAATCTAAAAAATGCATGATATTAGTGCAAATGTTGAGCAAAGAATGTCAATGATATTATATTTTATTATGATAGTTACGACTTATTTTGTTGATTAAGTAAAGTCCATTATCACCTCTACAGTACAAATTATTTGCAGTGGTTTTGAATTTAAAAGACTCTTCGGAGATCTGTAACTCGCGAATGTTCGGCGTTACATTGCCACTGGTTTGGAAGTGGTATAGCGTAGTATGGCCTGCCAGCGCCAGAGCGCATCTAATGTTTTGATTTTAAGATGAAATTCGGTCAATTTAAGTTCAAGTTAGTAAATGGGTGAAGAGTAATAATTAATTGCTTATACTCCAATCTTTTTTCAACTGTCAATATATCAACTCGTGAATGGCAAGTTCTAGTGTTGAAGCGGACCTATAATAATGGAAGTAATAACCAAATGACTTTCACTTTGTACAATTGTGATATTTTATTTTTATTTTTTATTTATGTGATTGTAACTACCGCAAATGTATTAGATAACGGAATAATTTGCTATCAATGTTGATACACCATGATAATTATACAGAATCTATCTCAGTCTAATAAAAGAAATCTATGTTACCGACGTGTGCCCGCAACCGCTAGGTAGCAGCCCTCTAACACCACGACAAGAATTTAACATTGAGCTGACAAATCTATCTGTAGGTTGTAATATTATATTAGTCTAAGGTCGCAATTAGAGGCGTACGTAGCCCTTGTTTTTTGAGGGTGAATATTTTTGTAACCTCAAAAGATCAATGGTCAGCACGACTAAGAAATGTGTGTATAGTCAGTGGTGTCATCCAAAAATAATACATAGATATAGTACTCTCTTTCCCGGATCAAGTACATGAGTTTATATGCAATGGAGGTTTTGGAGAGAGGCCCATTTGCTACTGATTTTTTTTATTCTTAGAGTGTAATTTAAGAGTATTTTTACGAGTTTTTTTGACAAAAACATTTAAAAATATGTATGAAAAAATTGTAAATTAGGAAAAATATCACAGTATCCAAATAAATACTAAAAGTTGTGTCCCCCTCGCCCACCTCTGACCAAATTTGGGGGGGGGGCGGTGGCTCCCCCCCCCCCCGGCGTAATAACCCTACTGCTCGCAATAGACATTACTTAGCCCTTACACGTCGGCGCTTACTTATCATTATTCAGCACCTGTCCCGTCATGGGACAGGTAAAATACAATAAAACAAGCTAGAAAGCGTATTGAACCAGTGAAAATAGAAAAATATATAACTATTACTTTGTGAAAGAAATATATTATTCAATTCAATACAATTTGATGTACATTTTATCCTCTTGCAATTCAATACGAACCATTGGATTCAAAACTATTCGCATATAAATCAAAATATTATGGAACGTGCACATAAAACAACTAAAAGTAAAACTATGGTAATCTCTAGTCGGGAAATACCGTACAACCGTACCAAACACAATTTAAATATTACGAATCTCTATGAAATGTTGGAATTATCAATATAAATCGATATTGCTGCACTTAAGCGTTTAGCAGACTGTTAACGTGGGCATGTATCAATTCAATTAGCATCGATACAATGAAAGGGATGAATGGATTGTGCTGAGTTTGCTTCGGGCGATCAACTCCGCCTAGTAGCCTCCATTCTTTTACCGTGTCCCACACACTACACTTTATAAATTATAATACGACTACTTTACTTTAAAGCATGCACTAAAGACTCGCTTGTTAAAAACTGAACCCACTAGCGTTCTACTTATGCAGATGAAATCAATCAATCAATCAATAAAATAATTAATCAATCAATCAATCAACCTTTCAACCACGTTTCCTCTACGCTGACAAACCCACTTTATCAGCTGCACTGCATGCACAATCTTACAGCAATGGGATATTAATACTGAGTAAATTTATTTATTTAATTTTACTTTTACGTAAGTGTTAGCCCTAAATTAATGAGAAAATCAATATTTTAACAGCATTTAATTGTATAAATGTCTTCTATAAACATGATCAATCTGAACACCTTGTATATTGTTTTATGGAATTCATTCCAGAAGTTAAAAAAATCCATTCCAGCGGGGTATCGAACCCCGGTCTCCCAATTGCTGGTCGGGTGCTTTACCCCTAAGCTACCGAGACAATTCAGCGGTCTGATTCTGTAAAATCGTTATGGAAGATAACGATCGTTATCCGGCACTTAAGCGATAATTTTGCGTGTCGACTGATTCTGTAAAAATGATAGCGATCGCTATGATAACGAGAATGAAAAAGAAGTCGCTATGCTATGCTATCAAGATACGATAAATGGCGGCCGTAGCGACTATTTTACAGAATCAGGTCGAAAACGATAATTTATAACGATTGATATTTCATATCAACCGTGATCGCTATCGCTATTATAGCGACTATTTTACAGAATCGCACTGCAGGTCTACAATGCACCAAAAATCAAGATATTACAAAGGTGAAACAATTTTAGAGTAGGTCTGGTTTAAGATCATGATGTTTTTTGGACTATACACTACTCAAAATAAAACAAAGATTACGATATTTCAAAGGTTAATCAACCTCCTTCATCAGGTTTTTAATGACAGTTGAAACAAGACAACAGAATGGGCTTTAAAACAAATAAACAATGCCAACTAAACAAATCAAATTACACCAATCCACCAAAGAATCATAATATAAATGTGGTTGTAGTTGTTTTTGTAACATAAAAGAAATTATAAAATTTTTCAAAACAAACAAGAAGAAGAAACATTATATGGTTTATTAGTTACAAAAACTTTCCAAATTCCAGTAAAATCAATGCTAGGTGCACTTATCACATTATTACTAACAGACATCAATGCAGCCTCTTTAAGTTTACGTTTATGTGGATTGGCTTCATGAAGGATAATGGATGAGTTGTTCCAATCCACATAATGGTGATTTTCATAAACATGCTCTGCTAATCTAGAGGAACATACTTTATGCTGCGTGACGTTGTTCTTATGCTCCTTCAACCTCACCTCAAGAGGTCTCTTTGTCTCTCCAATGTACGCGGCACCACATTGACAAGGAATTGAGTAAACAGCATTCTTGGACAATTGGGATTTGTTCTTGGGTTTAGTAACTGTTAATATACTTCTTAGGGTAGTAGGTGATTGAAAAACAGTACGAATCCCAAAAGGAGATAGAAGACGTCTGACTTTTTCGGACAAATTCGGATAGTAATCAAGAACTACTGTTTTCAGAATTTGTGGTGGAATAGGAGCTTGACTATTATTTTGCAACACAACAGCTGTTGAAACGGATTTCATCACTTTCTTGAACACTTCACTTGGATAACCATTTTTCACAAATGCATCATTTAGGTACGAAAGTTCTTGGTTCAACAAGATATCTGATGAACAATTCGAAGCCGCTCGGACTGCCAAACATCTCATTACACCTTTCTTAATAATAACAATAATATAATAATGTGATAAGTGCACCTAGCATTGATTTTCCTGGAATTTGGAAAGTTTTTGTAACTAATAAGCCATAATGTTTCTTCTTCTTGTTTGTTTTGTAAATTTTATAATTTCTTTTATGTTACAACAACAACTACAACCACATTTATTATTATGATTCTTTGGTGGATTGGTGTAATTTGATTTGTTTAGTTGGCATTGTTTTAAAGCCCATTCTGTTGTCTTGTTTCAACTGTCATTAAAAACCTGATGAAGGAGGTTGATTAACCTTTGAAATATCGTAATCTTTGTTTTATTTTGAGTAGTGTATAGTCCAAAAAACATCATGATCTTAAAAATCAAGATGTTATTAAGTTAATCGTCTTGGTAGCATAGGGGTAAAGCACCCCACCGGCAACTAACCACCGATCAATGAAAATGAGAAACTGAATATTCTTACTTAAAATTACTGATTAAAATTTAATATGATGTGGGTTGGTGCATGATACGCCCATGCAGGCGCGTCGGAACATTTTGAAAGTTGGGGGGGGCAAATCCATTAGTAGATTTTGTAGGGTATAGTTGGGGTCTGGGGCGAAGCCCCAGCCACCGGAGGTCCCTTTTCGCCGAAGGCGAAAAAAATTTCACTATACTACTGTTATTTCGTCATGTTTTAACCGCACTCGGACTCTGTAAACGATGTTTCAGCCTACATCAACTATCTGCGATCTAAGAACTCAAAAAACAAACGTGAAGTGGCCCCTTTTAATAAATTAGGCCTACAACATATTTTTTTATGTAATCACGAAGCATACAGGCAAACATATTTTTCTTTTACCCTCTTCTTTAAAAAAAATAGTAACTAAAGGCTGTTTATTACGTTTCATATTTAAAATTACGAAATCAATTTAATCTTTAACACCATTAAACACGACACACTACATACACACTTACACTTTACTTTACACTTCACACTACACTACTTACACTCTAAGAGGAATAATCTTACCACTTGCCACTTCGCTATAATCACAGTCACTACACCACTCCAAAGATGACTGAACAATGAACGCATAACGATGCGACACGAGCGAACCAAATCCCAACTTGCGTCTGCCAATAACTCTAGCAAATCATTCAAAGGGATGTTTGGATTAGACGTGAGTCTGATTCACGTGACCACTGAAGTGAATGACCAACACACAATACAAGACAGGTGGTTGGTTATAAAAATAGTCGGATAGACGGTTGCTTTCCCAAAAAGTAGAGTAGAAGTCTTGATTTTTTAACTCTAAAATCTGCCCCCCTATGCCCCACCGCCATGAAAATTAGGGGGGGGCAATGCCCCCCTTGCCCCCCCCCTGTTCCGACGCCACTGCGCCCATGTAGTAGGGGCTACTAAGCTTGATCTTTTGTCCATAATGAATGAAGATTATAATAATGCGCTTACAAACATAAATCAAAATCGCTATGCAGTCACTGACATTCTGCATTATTTGTTTTGTAATTGCATGTGTATTGTTAATGTTTCATTTTGAACTGGCTTACCGCTGAATTTTAATCTCTCTGTATAAATTTGTTTGTTTGTTGTGTGTTTGTGTGTGGCTTGTTGGTTTTGTGGATAGCGTCTCTGCTTCCAATGCAGAAGGTCCAGGGTTCGATTCCCGCTCCAGTCAGAAGTTTTTTCTATCTAAAAATTGGTATTTTAGTCCATCAGTTATTGTCCAAGGAATTTGTAAACGGTGACTTTGGAGCTATCCTAGCAACGAGACACATAATAAATTTAAAGTTGTTCTGAATCGGCTTTGTTGATTTTGGCGTTGATCCGCGGGTGTTCGCACTGTCCATACCACTGATTGCTATATTTCCTATAAACAAATATCGATCTTTGGTTGGTTATCGCTCACTCGTCGATTGCGTCGGGGCCTACAGTGTTGGCTTGGTCGCTTTGGTTTACTGTCCCCCACTGAAAATCAGTTATATCACTGAGTGGGTAGACAAGTGCATAAATGTGAGACGTTAAGCAATATCCAATCAAAAATCTAAATCCGGATTTATTTATTTTATTTATTTAAAACAAATAAAAAACAATAACTACTTAATAATACAATCGTATAGGTAACCTTACTAACGAGAACTTTGTAAAATATTTTTCAATGACAATTCGTGGATTATATTAGAACTCTAGACTTTGCTGAGCAAATGTATATATTTTTTTTTAATCGGGACAGAAAAGTTTCAACTTGGTATCAAAGTTTTGCCTTAGTATCATGCATGATCAAAACTACAACAAAGGCAAAGACAGCTTACCAAGTAGGCCATATAGAGGCATGCATTTTGCTAATGAAGTCAATTACCATACAATTAGACACCATACAATCGTGCTGTACACAAAGTGTTCACAGTAGTACAGTCGAGTTCAAACGAATGTTAACGAGTGTTAAACATTGTTCTAACTCTTATGTAAGTAATAAGTGATATGTAAGCCACAATGACTGCATAATAGACAAACTCAAGGACTGCGTGCATTAGAGCAAGCGTAGATAAATAATACGGACACTCTTACTTGATTTTATAGTAATCATTCTAGAAATAACAAAATCCATCTCAGCCGGGTATCGAACCCGGGCCTCCAGATTGCTGGTCGGATGCTTTACCTATAAGCTACCGAGACGGTTTAATAATTATAACTTGTGGATTGTTAATTACACTGTTTCTTGAGCAAAACACGGTTAAAATAACAATGTACACTGTACAGCACTCACCCGCTGCGTAATATTTTGGTGACATATTCTGTCACCTTCCTCAGACGCGAGGCTGTTATTTAATGGTGCATTATATAACTGAATATAGATAGACGCTTATGTGACTTACAATATAAGGCAATATGCTGCTTAATCTACAGATTATAGAAGAAGGATGCGTTCATAAACTTCCCCTTAAATTTAAATCTGTTTGGTGCAGGTGCCTAATTGATCGGTTTTGTTTACCTCTTATTTATATATTGATCAATGGTTAATCAATTGGTTTTTAATGACATTATTATTAAAATTTATTATAAATACACAAAAGAATCATACAATTCCACAAGTGTGATTTGATAAATTACAACAAATAGCCAAGGATTGGACGTAATACATGGGTACTTATCAGATAAAAGTAATATTTCATGTTACCAACTGAACCTGCATTTGTTAATTATTACATTCGAATCATGGAAATCATGGTTGCCGGGAGCAACATATTTCCAGCTACCTTTTGACAACCATCTAGTCATAAAACTAAAATAAATCTGTTTTGCTAATAATTTCTTTGATTTTTTTTCCAGAAACAGGCAGTGACGAGTTCGATAAGTTCATAGCTCTCATGGGGGACAGAGTGCGGCTCAAAGATTGGGACAAGTACAGAGGTGGACTAGATGTCAAAGGTTGGTAACTTTAGCATTGTTTTCTGTATTAAAGACTGAAAGATGTTTATTCAAAATCACTTAGGATCACTTCTCAATAGTTCATGTACGGTAACTAAAAACATGTAGCCTATTTCTTCAAAACTACAAATGTAAACATTTGTCATTTGTTTTCTCCATATTGGAAAATACAATATTATTTGATAACGTGTGTATATAATTAAAAATATGAATTTCTTCAAAACTAAAAATGTAAACCATTTGTCATTTGTTTTCTCCATATTGAGAATCAATAACAATATATTATTTGATTGCGTGTGTATATTTTAACTTTCAAATTAAAAGCGGTAGGTAACCGGAGCATAATTTGAGGACAAATATGAGGGACAAAACAAATTATTTAATTGAGTTTAAATTATTTATTTGATGGACTACATTACTCCAACACATTATCTTATTTTATTCGTCGCTTTTGAGAATCACATCAAATTAGTTTAGTTGTAAATGGTTTTAAGGAGGTACTTGATGTAGGTTTGTTAATGATATTTATGTTAAAAGATAAAATTAACTAATATCATGTTAGTATTTTTTAAAGGAGGAACAATGTCAATAATTAGGAAATATGATTTGATTTGTTAACTCCTTTGTGTGAAGTTGTGATTGTTTAAGTATATTGGTAATTTTGTTTCTGATCTTAGATTATATTTTTTGAACCAACAATGTTGCTTGTTTTAGGTGACATGACAGGGAAATTCTCCGCGTACACGATCTATGAAGGCCACGAGATCATGTTTCACGTGTCCACGATGCTGCCTTACTCGAAAGACAACAGGCAACAGGTAACACGAAGCCACGTCCTATTGGTATTTAGTCACTAGTTAGTTATGGTAGTTGCATTGTAGTTTACCTATCTCGAGACGGGAAAGGGTAAGCCATATCGACACATTATTACTACTTGGTGGCTCCTTATAGTCATGTGGGTGTATTTTGCTTTCAATTTTAACGTCACATGTTCAATTCAAGGTCAAGATGTGAGGGTAGGCTTCCATCCTCGATTATCCTTGTATTAGGCTACAGAGGGCCACACGATACGTGCCCTGTGTTGGCTTTCCTGCCCAATGGCCAGGTTATTCAATTAATTCTAGTTTTATATTGAATGAATATTAGGCTCAAGTTATTTTGATCTATTTTATTGCTAATATTTTCTAACACTATTGTGGCCTATTTTGTTGGGCGTATTTATTTATACTGGGTGTACTGAATATCTTCTTCTTGATCCTTCGAATAGAAATTTTTCTCATTCATTCTTGGTATTTTGACTTGTTTATACTGATTTTAACATTGAATAATGTAAATTGCAATTGGATACATTTATAAATATGTAGCTATATAGACTTTTGTAATGTGTATGTAGTATACACCTGTAAATTTGATCACCAATTAATAATTGTGTCTTAAAATTCTTGATCATTC
The DNA here is from genome assembly GCA_024449915.1 of Sweltsa coloradensis. NCBI lineage: Eukaryota > Metazoa > Arthropoda > Insecta > Plecoptera > Chloroperlidae > Sweltsa > Sweltsa coloradensis. Next base: position 203,652 of record JAMZAV010001221.1, read on the forward strand.
TTACTAATCAAATACATTTCACCTCGGTATAACATTTCGTGAGCACCTTCGCCTCGTCTGGTAAAAAGGTCGAGCATTAAAGAGTGTACTTGTAAAACCTTCCCTTATCGACGTAAGATATTATCCCTCTCTCTGTCCGCAGGTTGAACGGAAGCGTCATATTGGAAACGACATCGTCAACATTGTGTTCCTGGAAGATTGCGCCAATCACGTGACCCACTTCAACCCGTCGTTCATCAAGTCTCAATTCACTCGTATCCTTCCTTAGCTCGGCATCGAATAGCCAACTAAAGAGCAGAGAGAGAGAGAAAGATCAGCGCTTTCTTATCGAGAAGATGGTTCAATCCAGGCCATGCATGCATCGACAGCAGTCAGATTTAGCAAAAGTTTATTATCATTCATAAAGCGAATGATATGAAAAAGTCCCACTATAATATATTGCTTTAAAGGAGTCGCTAAGGCTAGCGAGATGACATCTTTTTGCTTTTTGAGGCTAAATGTTTAATAACATCGTCATCATATTTCAACGAACATTTATACAGAATCAATCTATGAGATCCAGGACGCGTAATTATTCATCGAATTCTAATAAAACAGTCACAAAATGTCGGTAATTTATTCACTTTTGTGAATAGTAAGATGAACGTTTCACGAGTGGAAATTCATTTTTAAGATTTTCATTTTTATTTTTTATTTCTGGACTTTGTCTTTCATAATATTATCTTTATTCATATTCTTTGCAAACAAATGTGAATGCCAATATAAGAGCTATTTTTTAACATTCAAGCAACATTAGGTAATGATTACTACTAACCATTCAGCTGCAATCATCAACACCACATTGATTGACAGTGCGGGTATTTTAGTTGCGTCAATCTCGGCGACTCCTCTTATATTGGTGAACCAATTAAAAATCGCAAAAAACATAAATATTCATATATTTGCTGAAACAAGGTTCCCGTTTTTGATTATTTTCTTTTTGTTACAAAATTCCATTAAACCTAGATTTCATCATTGATTAGTGGATTTTCATAATCCCCTGTGCTATATATCGCGCGCAAAGCATTGCGGGAGAAAGGTTGTTTAACTACGAAAGTACCTACTACTACAAATCTATGGCTTAACCGTGGATTTACAATGGCACGCTATATACAGTGGTGAGTGTTTGACTACAATAGTGTGTATAAGAGACGTAGTCCGCCACACACTTCATGTTAAACTTCATCTCTATACAATTTTATTTTATCCAATTGTTATTTACACTGAAATTATTGTATATACTCGATAAGAAACGTGTTATTAGCCATGGTTCTAATGATAGCCGATAGAATCCGTTCAAACTGGAATGAGATGAATCAATTTCAATGATAAGATTCACGCACCTTAGTTTCATGACTGGACGGTTTCTATAATAGTTCTTGTCAGAAAGGCACAACTCACTGAGATTTATTATAAGTGAGAGCTGTAAGGGGGAAAATACACTAGCATATTGCAAATCCGGATACCAGTGCGAAATTTTGCATGGGGGTAGATAAAATTATCAGAATTAAAATCCGCCGGGAGGCAAGCGATATCTCACCCCCAACACTCCCAAAATTATCCCCTTAAATAAGAATAATTCATAGCTCTAACCCAAAAAAGAATTTTTATTCAAATTAGTTATTAAAATTAAGTTTTAATGTGTTTTAACCCAATCGGACTATTCTCATTTCCTAAACCACATTTTTTCAACCCCCATCCCTAATAGTTTATATTATTTTTACCTTGATTTCCAGCATTCACCAGTGAGGCACCTAGTGAGTTATCAGCATGAAATTTGGCATGATGGTACATAATAACCTGAAAAATAATAATCCGCCAGGAGGCAAGCGATATTTCACCCCTATTGTTCTCAACCACCCTTAACTTTGGGAAAAACGTAAGGTAGTATTTAATACATTTTGAATATTTCAATTGCTGATTAAAATTATGTGTCGATGTGTTATAGTCCAGTCAACAAATCATTCATACAAAACAAACAATTTTTTCACCCCCAACCCTAATAATTATACTTTTATCGACAAACACTGTTTAGAAAGTTACCAACATGAAATTTGGCACGGTGGTAGATAAAAATATAAGAATTACTATTCCGTTGGGAGGCAAACGATATTTCACCCCTAGTGCCCTCTATCATCCCTTAAAATGGAATTGGTACTAGGTCGTATTCTATATATTGTAATTATTAAAATTATCCAATAATATTATGCACAAGCATATTTCAATCCAATCAACCAAATTTCTCATGATTTTTCTACCCCCACCCCTAATAGTGATTTTTTATCAACACTAATTAGCATGAAATTTGGCATGGTGGTAGATAAAAATATGAGAATTAATATGCCGTTGGGAGGCCAACGATATTTCAACCCGAGTACATCCCTTTAAATTGGAAAGAGTGTTTAATGATTCCTTTTTTTTATGGGTAGTTATCTGGAAGAATGTATTCAATTAAAAATCAAATTAAAATTCAATCGTACCTTACATTGGGGCACCTGGAAAAAAGAGGCCAGCACTGGTGCCTCCGAAATCAGCTCAAACAAATTGCTGAAGGCCGCCTCCTGTTTGGGTCTCCACTTGACCAGTGCCCCCCCCCCCCCCCCCCCCGTTCATAGCAGTTTCTTTGCTCAATGCAGTTTCTAAACTAATGAAGGTTTGTTTTACTGAAGTGACAGTGTAATATCACAGCCCCAAAAATCGTAACAAATTGTATGAAAATACCACCTTGTACCATGTAATCATAGATACCAACGCATGTAACATGCTTATTATTGTATTTCTTAAATAAACCAAAACTATTGAATTTTAATTTGATTTTTAATTGAATACATTCTTCCAGATAACCACCCATGAAAAAAAAACAATAATTAAACACTCTTTCCAATCTTGAGGGAAGTAATTGGTGTGAAATATCGTTTGCCTCCCAACGGCATAGTAATTCTTATATTTTTATCTACCACCATTCCAAATTTCATGCTGGTAAGGGTTGATAAAAAAATCACAATTAAGGGTGGGGCTAGAAAAAACATGAGAAATTTGGTTGATTGGATCGAAACTTGCTTGTGCATAATATTATTGGATAATTTTAACAATTACAATGTATAGAATACGACCTAGTACCAATTCCAATTTTAAGGGATGATAGAAGGCACTAGGGGTGAAATATCGTTTGCCTCCCAACGGAATAGTAATTCTTATATTTTTATCTACGACCATTCCAAATTTCATGTTGGTAAGGGTTGATGAAAAAAATTCCTATTAGGGGTGGGGGTAGAAAAAACATGAGAAATTAGGTAGATTGGATCTAAACATGCTTGAGCATAATATTATTGGATAATTTTAATAATTACAATATAAAGAATACGACCTAGTACCAATTCCAATTTTAAGGGATGATAGAGGGCACTAGGGGTGAAAAATCGTTTGCCTCCCAACGGAATAGTAATTCTTATATTTGTATCTACCACCGTGCCAAATTTTATGTTGGTAACTTTCTAAACAGTGTTTGTCGATAAAAGTATAATTATTAGGGTTGGGGGTGAAAAAATTGTTTGTTTTGTATGAATGATTTGTTGACTGGACTATAACACATCGACACATAATTTTAATCAGCAATTCAAATATTCAAAATGCATTAAATACTACCTTACGTTTTTTCCAAAGTTAAGGGTGGTTGAGAACAATAGGGGTGAAATAACGCTCGCCTCCTGGCGGATTATTATTTTTCAGGTTATTATGTACCATCAGGCCAAATTTCATGCTGATAACTCACTAGGTGCCTTACTGGTGAATGCTGGAAATCAAGGTAAAAATAATATAAACTATTAGGGATGGGGGTTGAAAAAATGTGGTTTAGGAAATGAGAATAGTCCGATTGGGTTAAAACACATTAAAACTTAATTTTAATAACTAATTTGAATAAAAATTCTTTTTTGGGTTAGAGCTATGAATTATTCTAATTTTAGGGGATGATTAAGGGGGGGTTGGGGGTGAGATATCGCTTGCCTCCCGGTGGATTATTAATTTTGGTATTTTTATCTACCCCCATGCAAAATTTCGCGCTGGTATCCGGATTTGCAATATTTTTCCGCTAACAGCTCTCACTATAAGAAATTTTATATGGAAGCTTTTTCCACATAAACATTTTGCCAACAATTAACATGCTGTTTTTGTTAAAATACAATTCACAGGGAATTTATATTAATTTATTTTTTATTTATTTATTTTTCTTTATTTATTTAACGTCTACTCTATTCAGTTAAAAAACTGATTTACACAGGTATTTACCATTTGTATTGTCTACCTGGTTTTGTAATTTAAAGAGCTGAATCAAAGTAGTGATTGAATTACACCTGATTTCGATAATATGGTATTACTTTGCTTCTGTATGTCTGTCTTTGTACTTATCCTCGTCTATGTATGGAATCTTTAAAGGAAAAAATGATACTGTGTAAACGAAAAAATGGATTTGGAATAGTGAAATATTTATATAACTTATTAAAAATTACACCACTATTTGCTGTAGGTACATTTCAAATAAAGTGGTATTATTATTTTCAAATTTGGTCTCGAAGTAATTATGGTGGAGGTGCCGGGTCCTTGTAAGTAAAAACTTTTGTCGAAACCTATAATAAATGTTTTTCGGTCCCATAATTAATTATTGCAGCCTTATTGTTTGTGTTTTTTCAAGTAAATCTTTAACAGTAGTTTTTCCCCACAATGAATAAAATTTCTATAACAAGGCCCTATATAGAAATTATTTTGGTTGATTGATTTCGATAATCGAATGTAATCACATAGCTCTTACTTAATACTTAGCTATTATAGATCCACAAAGAAATATCTCTTCTGCACAGCGAAGCATACTTCGCACATATGAGTATCCCTAACTGTTGTGTCAGACGTGTTCGCCCTGGTGACGCACAGCGCGGAGGACGACAGCTACCGTCTGAGCGTCTTCTCCGAGGAGTCTGTGCCACTCTTCGGACCCTCGCTGCCCTGTCCGCCAGTCTTCAGGGAGCCACAGGACTTCAGGGAGTTTCTACTTGTCAAACGTGAGAAGAAAACTTAACTGAAGCAAATATAACGCGGGAGATTTGAATAATTCACTAAATGTTACCATATAATCGTTGTTCTTATTGTTCATTTCATGCACATTTTGTGTTAATGCTTTGCATTATTTCTCCTTGCTGATAAAGTTCGTTTATAGGTGTGGAACTCCAGAAATGCCTTTTGGTAATTATGTCTGGGTTTAAAGATAGAAGTATTTGGTTATTGGCGCCATTGTCAAATCTGGTATTTGTCTAACATCTTCATTGCTGTGGAGCAACGAACATCCATAGATTTATGAATGTCCTTTCTTAATTAATTAACGAATTTAAAAATTGTTATAAAAATATTTTTGAATTAGTGGATGCATGTATTTAATGTAGGCCTAGGCACTATAAAACTGTTATAATGTGTATTTTTTTTGTAATCCTTATGTTTATAATTTCACATATAAACAGTATTGTAATGCCTAAGCCTACATTATACATACATCCACAAATTAAAAAATACCTACTTTTGCAACAATATAAATATAAATATTATATTAATTACTATAATAAGTATATCTTGAAGATTGTTTTATTAGAATAGAGGAATTAATAAAATATAATTTCTTTGTTTTGAAAATAACCGTCGTTATTATGAAGTATTGTGAAACGATTAAAAACATAATAATATAAAAAAGGAGTTTTTTTGTCTTTTTATAAATAATTTACGTATCGCAAATCATTACATTTAAAAATACTCATAGTCATGACAAAGGCTGAACAACAGCCTGATTGGCATACTCTAGAAAATAATTTTAGATAACTAATAGTAATAGGATAAAAAAAAATCATACACATTGCTATAGTCTTGACATTGTCGCGTGTCACTGAAGCAAATGTTAGCGCGCTGGGGGTCTATTTACTAACTGTTACCAATGTCGTTTGAATGGTTTGAGCATGACTTATTCTATTTTCTAGGTTGTTATCCATGAGTTGTCGTTCGAATAGTAAATAGACCTCAAGGGCATGTTTATGAATATGACGATGTGGTTCATGTTTAATGTTATTTCATGTTTATTGATTTTATTTTATTTTATTAATTTTTGTTGTTACATTATGCTCACGTATCACACCGTTTTTACTGTATGACAAAGTGGCAAAAGAAAAAATGTAAGTACTTTTCTTTGTAAACAATTTAATAAACACAATATTTAAAATAATACCTCGATAACATTGCCGAGAATGACAACTCATATCGCAGCACTGTTTCTTAGGCGTATGTTTTATAAACTGAACTCCGGCGAGGGAATTCTCTATTTCTATAGTCACCAAGTCACGAGGGTATGCTATAGAGAAAGTTCTGTATTTTCTGAATTAAGTTTAAAATACAAACTTTTGCCATTCACTGAACTGTCAAAATGTTGAGGGAAGAGTTGTAAAAGAGTACTTTAAGAGAGCTAGGTTGAAGTTCCCTCCCCCCACCCACCCATCAACGAACTTAAAACAACTGTAAAGCTCCAACGTAATGTTGTGAGTGAAATTCTTCCAAAAGTATTAGGAAATTAAATATATGTTTTTGTGATCCTGTTTGCAAGAGATTAATGGTGTTTATTTTCTTTCTGTTTAGTGATAAATGGCGAGAAAGCAGCCTTCAACACACCGACCTTCGCCCTTAAGAGAGAGCGCACCCTGGACATGCTCATAAAGGACCTGTACTCTGAACACATGAACGACGGGAGAGGGGTGAGTGGTGCTGTGAATATTGAAGAGTAGTTGAGAAAAATACAATTAAAGAATCTTTTTGGGAAGGGTTTCTGCTCGTGTCAGCTTTACGTGGTGTGTTCCTATTTAGTAAATAACTAGGTTATAAGGTTAATTAAACATGAAACTAACTATAATAGAACAGGTAAATGTCATACCTATAGTTTAAGTGAACTATTGAACTTTGTGCATTTCAAATTGTCTAATTTAACTGGTGTGTAGACGTAATGTCTGCCCGTTAATTAAGAGGAGTCGCTGCGAAGCCTGCGAGGCTGGCGCGGAGACGAGTTTAGGCGCTCAGCTTTCTGTTTTTTTGTTTTTGTTTTATTGGATAAACGGTTTATAAAATCGTTATTAAATTTCACACAACTTAATTAAAGAACAAATCTATGATATCCAGTACGCGTATTCCTATCTTAAATTAATTCATTGATTTTTAATTAAAAATGAGCGAAATCATCATAATTTACTCATTTTTGGTCAACTTCAGGAAATTATTCCAAGTGTACAGATTTTTTAACGCAAATTTGCGTACTGGATATCAACGTTTAAATCAATGTGAACGCTCAGTTTAATTTGGTTTTATCGTAAGATGAACGGTTTGGTGGGAATTTTCAGAATTGAAATCCATGTTTTGGATTTCCCATTTTTTCACGTTTTGGACTTATGTCTCGCAATGGATCTTTAAGGCTTATTTTTTACAACCAATTGCGGATATCAATATAAAAGTACTTTATTAACAATTACGCAAAATTTGGTAATGATATTACCAACCGTTCAGCAAAAATCATCAAAACCTGAGTGCGCGCATTTGAGTTGGGCCAAGCTCAGCGTCCCCTTTCGAAATAAAAATCGCATTCTCATGCTTTTCAGAACCAGCAATCGTCATCGTCATTTTTGTCATCGATCGTTTTATTCTTATTGTCAGGGAGGCCGTCAAGGGAAGGGGAGGGAAACACGATGGCGACTACCACTCGCCTCTAGTTTCAGGGAGTAACAAACTCCCCTACGTACTAGCTGATGTTGCAAAGATGGACTTAATCTCTTTTTTCTCCGTTTAAGATCAGCAGAGCCATGCTCTGGAACAAATTCTACCCTAGGCCCAAACGAATTAAATTTTATTTCCGTTCATCAAGCGTCTGCATGCTTTTGTACATTATAAATGATTGAATTTTAAAAGTTCAATTTGAGCCTATGTACCTGAAAAAGTAACCTCCAATTAACTCTTTGCCGACTTAAGCTTTACTTACTTTAGCCGCAAATCAAGACAAAAGAAAATAACTGCTAAGATTTGATATTCATCTATTCAGATTTCTAGAGTTTAGTATAATTTTAAGTATTTGAATTTTTCCCGGCACTGCTCTGTACCACGTGATTTCCGTGTAATTTTAATAAAGCTCACTTCGCGGTTATTTTCTCTACTCAACTGTGGTCGTCATTCTTGTCATATCCTACAATAATCACGATCCAAGGAATATCCTAATATTTAATAGGTTATGGGTCCAGGGAACGTTTTCTCTGAAGTGTAATTGTTGAGTTGAGACGAAAATGCTTCGTGGTGTTTGTGTTAAAAAACTTTTTATCACAAAAAAAACGCGAGTGCACATGGTGAGGTTAGGTCGCATGCCAACCACGCCAAGAGGAAGTCGAAAATGGAGTCGGATCAAGTGCCTACGGTAATAGTCCAACCGTCTGTGAACTCTCTTCCGCCCTTTGCTAAACTTAAGGGCAAGAGAACTGGGTTGATTGGAAATATCTCATAGAGCTACACTTGGGAGGGGTGGTCATGAACAACATTTCACTTGACCATTTTCTTCTCAATGAACCACTCAGCAGTCAAAAGGACATGGACAAGGCAGCGAGAAGAATCCTGAGCTTTATGATAGAACCAAGTCTCCTGCTGCATGTAAGGACAACTGCAACGGCAAAACAGGCGTGGGAAAATCTGTGCCAAGTGTTTGAAGACTCTGGTGTTCACAGAAGACTTGCTCTCCTGGATCAGTTAATGGACATTAGACATGATAATTTTTCATCTTTAAATGCATATGTCATGGCTTTCACGGATGTATTTGAAAAATTGCGATCCGCCGGGAAACCTTTGATGAGGAATCCGGAGCGTACCTAATGCTGCGCAACCTGAAACATGAGTATAAATGGCTCCGCCAACTAATCGAGCGAAGTGTCAAGAAAGAAGATGATCTAAAAATCGAGTACGTAACGAGAGAATTAACGAGGGAAGCTCGGGAAAGAAGCTGCGGAACTGACGTCATCAGCGCTACGGGCGAGCAGCGGTAGTGGTCCGAACTACCCAAGAACTTCCAACGGTTCGTCGTCTAGAGGGCAGCAGCAACAGCGACCACGAGATGGCAACAAGCAAACAACAGAAACCCAAGATGGAAACCGTCGAAACAACAGACCTTTTTGTCAAATTTGCAAAAAGCATGGACACAAGACCAACGACTGCTGGCACAGAAACACTGAAAATACCAATAATAATGCTGGTAATAGCAACAGCAATAATGGTAATGCTGGTAATAGTAACAGCAATAATGGTAGGCCTAATGTTGGCAATAGTGGTAAGTCAGGCAACTCGGGCCCATCACAATGGGTACTCAAATTAGCTGCTATGCGCTCGAGTTATTCTGATGAAAGTAAGCCTAGTATAGATTGGTATATAGATTCAGGTTCATGTAATCACATGACTTACAGAAAAGATTTAATGGTTGACTATAAGATGACAGAAGCTAATACTATTGAATGCGCTAGTGAGCAAACACTGCACACAGAAGGTGAAGGCAACATTGAGGTTAGGGGACAGAATGGCCTGACAGGTGTTAGGGCCACCTATGTTCCAAAGCTGACAGCAAACTTGCTATCTGTAGGAAGGATATGTAGTACAGGATATATTACTCTCTTGACAGTGACAAATGTGGAGTGTATAGACCAGAAGACATTCAAGTAGTAGGTAAACCCCTGCTTGAAGGTAAGCAATCCAATAACACTTATAAGGTGTCAATGGAAGTAGAACCTGCCAAAGCTATGAAGGCTACAAGCTCTAACTATAAGTTGTGGCATGAAAGATTTGCTCACAAGGTAATGGTAACCTAAAAAAGCTACAGGGTGGTCTAGTAAGTGGGTTAAGTCCAATAGCCGAGGAAACATTTGATGTGTGTGATGTTTGTGTCAGGGCAAAGCACACTAGAGCTCCTTTTCCAAAGAAAGGTGCAACAAGAGCCACAGAGATATTAGACTTAATTCACACAGATGTCTGTGAAATCACAGATGGTCTGTCATGGGAAGGCTACAGGTACTTTGCTACTTTTACTGATGATAAGACTAGATTCACTGTAATTGCTCTTTTAAAATCAAAAAATGAAGTCTTAGATAAGTTCAAACAATACAAAACAATGGTAGAAAATCACTTGGGGAAATCTATAAAAATAGTCCGCTCAGATAATGGTAAAGAATATTGCTCAAAGATTTTGACGAATATCTGAAAGAAACTGGGATTGTTCGACAACTGTCTGTGCGTATAGTCCAGAGCAAAATGGAGTGGCAGAAAGGACAAACAGGACACTCTTAGAAAAAACTAGGGCACTGTTAAAAGAATCTGGTTTGGGAAACAAATTCTGGGGAGAAGCACTAAAAACAGCTGTGTAACTAAAAATCTATCCCCAACTGTAGCAGTAAAAGATATGGTACCGTATGAGGCATGGACTGGCACTAAGCCAAATGTAGAACACTTGAAAATTTTTGGATGTTTAGCATATGTTCATGTAAGAAAAGAATCAAATCAAATCAAATCAAATTTTATTTTCTTACTTACAGTTTACAGTTTACAGACATGTACATAGCACAGAACATTAAGTTATTAGTAAGAAAGAAAAGCCCAACTAAGACTAATTGTCTTGTGTTTGGGCTGTGTTAGAAAAATAGTTACTTATACTACATGGCCGCCATAATACAATACAGTGAGTGATACAATATCATAAGTAGATAAGGAAAGAAAGTACAGGTTTATGATAGGAAACATTTCACCTAATCTATATACATTTTCTCTAATTTTAAAATAATATGAAATATAAAATATAAAATATAAAGTATATAATATAAAATATCAGACATTAACTTAGAAATAAAGTTATAATATAATTTATTCCACTCAAATCAAATTTATGTCAACTGTGACCTAAAAACTAATTCTAAAACTAATTCTAAAACTAATACTGCTACTACTAAGTTACTACTATACTACTACTACTACTAATTCTAATTTCTATATTGTGTAGCTATATGTTTTTCTATTTAGGTTACGTACTTCCACACTTTTGAATATGTTATTCATTGCAATTAGGTCTTCCAAATGTTGTCTGTCATGCTCTAGTAGCCAGGTTTTAATTTTGTTTTAAATTTAATAAGGCTGTTTTCATTTCGAAATTTGTAGGTAAAGAGTTAAAAATTCTTGGTGCTAAAAACTCAGAATGGTTTTGGCCGGTAGTTGAGTTTTTTCTGGGTATGTTCAGAATTTTTCCACAGAGATTACGGGTTGAGTAGTGAGGGTGGTCAATGTTTTTGTATGTGTTACTGTTTGGGGTTTTTGAATATATGTATTAGCACCGTTTTTGTATATAGTTGCCTAAGATCTAAGATATTAAGGGTAGTGTGTAATAAATTACTAGGGAAGGTCATTGGTTGATGTAAGATAACTTTGAGGATTCTCTTTTGTGCTATAAGAATCTTCTCCAGATGAGTTATTTAAGAAAGTAAAAAACTTAAAGATAGGAGTGAGAAGTATGTTTTTGTAGGCTATGATGAGGAAAAGAAGGGATATATTTTGATTGACCCAAAGAGTCCAAAAGCTAGTATGAAAGTAGAAAGAAGCGTTATCTTTAATGAGAAATGTTTTCCTTCTCTGAATGTGGTAACAAACACGAATGAAAAACGTAGAACTACACAAAGTGGCCCCAGAGATAGAGATAACAGTGCAGGCAAGGCAACGTGTTAACTCGGAAAGTAGTAGTAGTACAACTGAGACGCATACGTCAACTGACAACGAAAATAGATCAGATGATGAAGTAAGTAGTGAAAGTGATGCGGATACTACATGTTCAGAAGGTAGGAAGTCAGGGGGTGATGAAAACAAAGGAAGATTAAATTTAAGGGTTAATCCAAAGAGAAAGGAATTTGGTGATGAATTTGTCACTAGTTTTCTAGCAGCAGACGATTTAGATGATGAGCCAGAGACTAGAGATCTAGCTCTTGCAAGTACAAAGAAAATTCTTTGGGAGGAAGCAATGAATGCAGAATTTCATCATTAATGAAAAATAATGTTTGGACACTAGTGGATAGGCCCGCCAACAAAATGTTGTGAAAAGTAAATGGGTGTTTAAGGTAAAAAGAGGGGTAGATGGAAGTGTAGATAGATATAAGGCACGACTTGTTGCAAAAGGGTTTTCCCAGAAATATGGGTATGATTACTATGAACATTCTCTCCAGTGGTGAGAGCAGAAAGTTTACGAGTATTGTTATCTCTTGCAAATTGTTTAAATCTAAACATGTCACACATTGACATCTGTACAGCTTTTCTCCATGGGGAACTGGAGGAGGAAGTTTTTATGGAACAGCCTGAGGGGTTTCAGGAAGGAAATAAGGTATGTAAACTTTCTAGGGCAATCTATGGGCTTAAACAGGCCTCAAGGGCCTGGAATATAAAAATTCATAATTTCCTTGTTGAGTCTGGTTACACCAGGACTAAAAGTGATCCATGTTTACATTAAAAATAAAGAGAATGGCTTGTACAATATTGTCTGTATTCATGTTGATGATATTTTTGTAATGTCAAATGATAGAGATGAAGAAGAGAATTTGAAAAGGAGGTTAACAGATAATTTTGAATGCAGAGATCTTGGTGAGCTTAATCATTTTTTAGGTGTAAATCTTCAACGAGACAGAAATACTGGAAAAATTAAGTTAAGTCAGGAACACTATGTAAACAAACTTGTATCCAGGTTGCAAGTAGAGAACCTGTGTACATTCAAGACTCCTATGGAGAGTGGTGTAGACCTTTCGAGAAATGAGGGTGATAAACCTGATGTACCTTATCAAAATTTGATTGGTTCATTAATGTATCTAAGTATTTGGACCAGACCTGACATTACTCAAGCAGTAAACTATTTAAGTCAGTTCAATAATTGTTATGGACAAGAGCACTGGGACTGTGCTGTTAAAGTGTTGCGTTATGTGAAAGGTACAAAAACCAAAGGCATTAATTTTTTAAAACCAAATGATAATGTTGTAAATTCATTGGTTGGTTACTGTGATGCCGATTGGGCAAGGGACAAAGTGGACAGAAAGTCATATTCATTGTACTTGTTTCTATTAGGGGGTGGACCCATTTCATGGCGGTCCAAGAAACAGTCATTTGTTGCTCAAACATCGGCCGAGGCGGAATATGTTTCACTATCACAAGCTTCGAATGAGGCAGTTTACCTAAGAAAACTAATCATGCAGCTTTTATCAATTAAGGATTTTTGTGTACAAATAAATTGTGACAATCAATCTGCTATATTTCTAGCAAAAAATGATGCATTTCAAGCTAGAACTAAGCAAATTGACATTTCTTGTCATGTTATTAGAGATCTAGTTCATAAGAAGTTTATCAGTGTGAAACATCTGCGATCAGAGCTAATGATAGCAGATATCCTTACAAAGCCTTTGGCAGGACCTAAGTTCTTGCAGTTCACCTCATTAATGAAAGTCGAAATAGTTGCATATCAAGGGGGTGTGTTAAGATTTGATATTCATCTATTCAGATTTCTAGAGTTTAGTATAATTTTAAGTATTTGAATTTTTCCCGGCACTGCTCTGTACCACGTGATTTCCGTGTAATTTAATAAAGCTCACTTCCGGTTATTTTCTCTACTCAACTGTGGTCGTCATTCGTGTCATATCCTACAATAATCACGATCCAAGGAACAATCCTAATATTTAATAATAACTTTAAAATGATAGGCCTATTCCTTATTATAGTTAGCTCCGCAAGCGGTAAAAAGAAAATATTCTTGTAACGTTACACAAGACACTTATCTCGTTGCATTTCAGAATGTTCTGTTCTCCTAACAAACTTTCATTCTGTTCGTTTTTTGCCCGGTTTTATGAAGAGACTTGCAATGTTCGAAAAAAATCGATGATAAATTTATGTTAGTAATTTATGTCGTGGTAATTTTTGTTTTATTGGCGATGCCAAGGCTGAAGGTTAAAGGTAAAGATATAGAATTTACTTGAACCCTCAATACTCCTTCCTGTCTATCACGAATATCACACAAAATATTATAATCGACTTTGTAAACAATTCATTTTCACACGAAATGTTTCATGACATCGATTGCATAACCATACATTTTACTGCTATCTGTCATGTTTGTTTTAACTTGGACGTATATTGATTCGCTCAGCCAGGACAAGATGCTAACTGTTTGTAATAATATAGGTTTAGGACCAAACTGCCTCTAATTTATCAACTCTATGTACAGCATTTACCATTATGAACAAAATTCTGCTGAGTGGCAATTTGGCATCTTAGTTTTATAGTTTTCCACTAGAATTGAATCTTGCCAGGTCTCTTTACTCAAACTTCGACAACTCAAAAACAAACTCAAAGGCAATATTAAGAGTAGGACTAATCATAGAATACCATTTTAGTAGACCTAAGCAAACTACGCCATCACTATAGGCTAAGGTAAGAATAATCAAATGATAACCACAATGGACGACCAACGAAAAATAAATTTATAATGAAGAAACTACAGAACTAAAATTTTGGCTCGGCAATGAATCTGTGTTTGCTTTCAACAAATTTACTCTCGTTTAATGTGCTATTATTATCTCAGTACGTACATAATGTTACGTCCTTTAATAATAGCTCAAAAGATAAATTCCACAAGGCCCCAACAGAAATTAGTAATTATCTCTGAAACTAGCTGTGTACTAATTCTAAGGCTTGGTGTTTTAGAAAGCACTAATTGCGCACTAAATAACCTGACACGTTTCAGAATTAGTGCTTAAAGTGGGGGTGCCGACTTCACGCACCCAAATTCCATATTCCATCGTAATTTGGAGATATTCTATTTGATGATTGACCACATGAAAAGACTTGTGATTTCTAACGTGAACCAAGTATCAGTATATAAACATGTCATATCATTATCCATAGCCGTTTCCCGAAACTGGCATGTTACCTTTGACTTTGCTATAATTTTTCCATTTCTTCCTATCCTCCCACAATCGTATTGGAAGTTGGTACTTACCTTTGTCCACATCTTCCCAGCTCTCTCATCTTACGAATTAAGGCCTAACATGACCTTATTCCCCCCTAGGAAATGAAGACGTTTATCTATCTGTCTCTTGCCACTGTCTCCTGCTATGGTATTCTTCCACCACTTCCTTGGCCTGTTTACTTAATTTTTCAATAAAAATCACGTTTGGTAAGATAGACTACACTTTGCTTTCCAGACCATGTTGAATCGTCGAGCGTTCAGTGACGTCCTGCCCGACCCCCCGCGCGGCTCCCGGCGGAAAGAAGAAGCTCGACAGGTGGAGTTTGTGCGCATCGGCCAAGCCCTCAAGCTGGACACGATCATGAAGGGGGACGCGCCCACCAGCCTAGCAACCACGGGACTGTTCAAGCGCGCACCTTGGGAGCCTCAGTGTTTCTATCCAGACTTCGTACAAGAGGTCGTATGTGGTGATTCGTGGGGAGAGACGAGATTAGTGACTGCAACAGAGACTGGCGTGTACCTAGTAGAGGGTGAGTTTATATTATATGATCGGGGCTATGATGGAGCCCTAAAGGACTCCCTACCCTAGCGGATAGTGAGAGACGAGATTAGTGACGGCCACAGAGACTGGCGACCGGTTATTTGATCGGGGCTATAATTGAGCCCTAAAGGAACTCCCTTAAGCTTAAAGGGTAAAAGCGCAAAATAATTATTAGCAACCTCAATTTCAAAAATATTATTTTCCTTTACAAAAGTAATTTATCTCAAAGATTTCGCTCTAGTTACATGATTGTAATAAATACTACTCAGATATCACTTTAACAGGGCTATCGTAACCAAAAGTCAACTAAGCTTAGACCAAGTACAATTTCTTTTTAAGCTATAAACACAAGTAAATTCTTTGAATATTTTTTGTTTTCACAGTGATTTAAATTACCATGTTGAACGTCTTGTTTTCCAGAGAGCTTATCGCATCGCCTGATCTTCGACAAGAGCGTGTGTGTTAAACAGCTCCACGTGGTTGAGGCGCACGGCATCTTGTTGTTCCGCGCTGACAAGGGTCGTGACAGCAAGATGCACGTGTTCAGGCTCTCGGACTTCGAGGCTGTGGAGGGCGTCGCGCCACCGAGAGGAAGACAGGACTTGAAGGAACATCGGCTGGAGAGGACGCGAGGCTGCCACATGTACGCCATCAGCAGGCTGGGAGGATCGCACCTCAGGATGGTAAGAAGAGTTGACAACACTGTAAAGTGTATATTATACCTACGTTCATGGTATCGATTTACATCCAGCACGTTTTGTTTCAAGCTTAAACTAAATACTTTAAAGTCAAATTTGAGCTTGTTGACCTTTTCTAAACTCAGTTGCATTAATTTTCATTCCGCGGATAAGCAATTTGCCTTCCCTTTAATATTATTGAAGAATGGTATCCAAAAAATCAATGTTTTTAAGAGGGAATAGGACATATTATTTGGCAATTAGCAAATAGCTATTCGCTAGACCTAGAATCATCCGACTTATATGAAACTTTATAAAGTTGTCAATAAAGCATACATGGACAGCCCCACGGTCATAGATTTTACAAATTTTGTCTTAATCAGCCAGAAAAAAATCACGAATACAGTCAATTTTTTACTTATTAACAAAATCGAATTTCGTGAAAACTAATTAATTTTTAACAGCACCTTTAGGTTCCATTGAAACATCGTGTTTAACACCAGAAAAATTTAAAATTTGTACCGCCTTAGAAAAAAATCGTGCAACGCAAGTTAATGAAAACATTTTTTTCTTATTAGGTTGTAGATAAGGGTGTGTAGTAACAATACACACTAATAAAACGCTGCTCAAAATTTAATTTTGAACTTGATGACTTTCTTCTGGGAATTTGAGTATGTGTTAATTCTGAGGTTAAATCCGTCCAAAACTTTCTTTAAAAAATCTGCTTTCTTATTTAGTCCCGTTTAGATTATGCTAACTTTTACAGATATCTCATGTTATATGTGTACGGATTCCCCTTTACCTTTTGTTTAACCAGTTAAAGCAAGTCCAAGTAGTATCTTAACTTTAACTCGGTTCCTTTTTTCAAGTAGCTTCCTCAACACTGTCGATATACACAGGCCATGTGTTCTAACTATGGTGTTCCCTGCTTGCAGGTGGTGGCTCTGGGACGGAAGCTGCTGGTCATGCAGTGGAGACACTCGGCTGCCTGGACTGCTTGGTGCCCTGCTAGTGACACAGACACAGTAGACGGATTCCAGTACATTAGAGTGAGTTATATCGCCGAGTTGTGTGTACAATATTACTTAATGTAATACAGGGGAAATTAAGTGAATTATAGAATGACTTGGAATTCGGAAGAGCTTATTTATGCAAACTGTTTGGGTTTCGTCATAGTTATTATATTCATTTATTTAACGTATATTATACGTTAAATAAATGAATATAATATGAATAGTTTCATTTATTTATTCAAAATAAGGAATTTACACAATTTTGTTTTGTTGTTGCAACTTAATTATAAGGATGACTCCAAATTTGCTATTTTATCCCATTCACATCATCCAGTTTAATTTATAAGTGATAATCACAGTTCAATGAGAAATTTGAACACTAGATTGACATTATATGAAAGCCGCCAAAAAAGAAACAAGTAACAAGATTAAGCCATTGCTATATGCTATGCGTTTACCACTGTAACTCAAGATTTGAACACAATAATGAAGATTCGCTTTCGGTGGTTTCTTCCGCGAAAGTTTGATTACTCCCTGGTTTGCTGTTCCTGATTTTTGGCAAAAACTCAAAATCGTTTGAGTGGGATTGTCTAATAAATCATTTATTTTATTTTCTCTTCTTTGAAGATTTTTTCTTTTCTCTCTCCTCCCCCCCCTTTTTATATTTGGCTCATTAATTAATTACATTTTACTTCCTTTCTGAATTTGTTATCAAAATTATTGTGTTTTAATACATTGTTGTTGTAATATTAGTATTTCAAATATTTACTTAACTGTTGTTCATTGTTGTGTCTGCATCTGTGTAATTATTAGATTTATTAAGTGTTGTCCTCCTTTGTAAATCAGTTTTTTAATTTATTTAGTGTTGTCCTCCTTTGTAAATCAGTTTTTTAATTGAATTCAATTAAAAAACTGATTTACAAAGGAGGACAACACTTAATAAATCTAATAATTACACAGATGCAGACACAACAATGAACAACAGTTAAGTAAATATTTGAAATACTAATATTACAACAACAATGTATTAAAACACAATAATTTTGATAACAAATTCAGAAAGGAAGTAAAATGTAATTAATTAATGAGCCAAATATAAAAAGGGGGGGGAGGAGAGAGAAAAGAAAAAATCTTCAAAGAAGAGAAAATAAAATAAATGATTTATTAGACAATCCCACTCAAACGATTTTGAGGTTTGCCAAAAATCAGGAACAGCAAACCAGGGAGTAATCAAACTTTCGCGGAAGAAACCACCGAAAGCGAATCTTCATTATTGTGTTCAAATCTTGAGTTACAGTGGTAATAGCATAGCATATAGCAATGGGTTAATCTTGTTCCTTGTTTCTTTTTTGGCGGCTTTCATATAATGTCAATCTAGTGTTCAAGTTTCTCATTGAACTGTGATTATCACTTATAAATTAAACTGGATGATGTGAATGTGATAAAATAGCGAATTTGGAGTCATCCTTATAACTAAGTTGCAACAACAAAACAAAATTGAGTAAATTCCTCATTTGTGTAAATAAATGAAACTATTCCTTGATCGTACTTTGCCCACACTTGTAGGAAATCCAAGTATCCGAGCCTCCGAGCCTGATGACGCTGGTGGATTCTCCGCTTACCGCGACCTCCAGTGGCAGCGTGGACAACCACATCTGCATGGGATACCGGCACCAGTTCGACCTAGTCAACGAGCGCAACGGCGAACAGTCGAGACTCCACGTAATCGAGGGGTCGAAGTCGCATCTGGTTGCAGCAGTCGATCTATTCGAGGACGAGGAGCCAGAACTGCTGCTTTGTTACAACAGTAAGCAGCAGCTGCTGCATGCCTATGTATTAGTCTGCAATACCAGTGATTTCTTCTGGATCTTGAAGCCAGTATATCAGATTGATAAAAAAATTCTCACATATGTTATGGTCCTGCATATTATACAGTCAGTATCTATATAGTCATATTTTTAAATAAAATCCCCACAAAGAATGAATTAAATTGATTTTTGCAAAAGTGTTCAGAAAGCTTTGACTACAGGAGAGTGAACATCGAATTGATTGACAACCAGGAAAAATAGCATATCATGATGACAACTAGATACGGGATATCAGATCGTTATAGAGCTGACTTTGTATGGAGAGGGCTGGATTTTTTGTTAAATTTGGCAAAGGTTTGAAACTAAATACAATAATTTATGACTTGGTGCTCCTTGCTTTAAAGGGTTCTATTTTGATTTTTAGAAATCACCTATACGGCCAAAGCAAAAACTAAGAAGCATAAATCAATACTTATTTTTTTCGTAACTCACAATTCATTCATTCACACTAATTTTTCACTTCATTTAATTTTTTCATCATCTGTAACCAATTTTACTTATTGTTAAATATAATTTGTTTAAATGTACATGAATTTTAATTATTGTCATTCTGTACTTCGTGCACCCATAATGTAAATGCAGAGCTTCGTTTTCAAAAATAAAGTTGTACTTCTAAGAGGGGTGTGCGAGGCCTGATTCATGAGATCGAGTCGAGTTCGAGTCCGAGTACTATAAAACTCGAGTAGTATAGAGACCATTATTATTTGAATCAGAGTACTTATTTTTTTTATTTCACTATTATTCTTTTGTACTCTACTTACTATAATATTATGTACAATATTAATTTTATTTATTTATGTAAATCTGTAAGTCGACTGCAAAACTAAAAAATTAGTAGTGTCTATAATTGATTTTAAAATTTTATATCTGTTAAGAGAAATTTCATGATCAACTACGGACGTAAATAGTTTTTTTATGACATGTCATTTAATTATGTTATATTACATGAAAATGTTGATATTGTATGTTATTATTTGTGCCAAATAAAGTTTAAAATCTCTCAAAATATACAAATTGTTACTAAAGACTGGTCCTACTATTAAGGCTAATAAGTGTTGGTAAGTTAGCGTCAACAATGCATAACGAATGTAACGATTTCACATTTAATGACACAGCACCACTCACTCCAACCATCATACACGAATCCATCGCAGGCTACCCGGCACCTCCACCAAAATATTTTCGTTGATCTCTACTTCCTTGTTTCGTATTTCAAATTGTTTATTTTCTATTTAATTTATTTTAACAAGAAACAATACAACATTAATTAAACGAGGGAGCGGAGCGACCGAGTGTCTCCATTCAACTCGAACGGCTCTCATTCTGTGATTCTGTCTGTCTGTCTGTCTGTACGTCGAAAATCAGCCGAACCGCTGAACA
This sequence comes from Sweltsa coloradensis, assembly GCA_024449915.1. NCBI lineage: Eukaryota > Metazoa > Arthropoda > Insecta > Plecoptera > Chloroperlidae > Sweltsa > Sweltsa coloradensis. The sequence goes on from JAMZAV010001221.1 coordinate 224,243, forward strand.
GATTGGGCTGAAATTTTAAACAGACATCCGGTACGAGTTTACTGAGAACTGCTAACAAAATCAGCTAGATCCATTGCGATTTAATTCTACAATAAATAAAAATGTGATTTTTAAAATATCGATAGCATTTGTTTAGTAGCAGCTAGCGGGACGAGCTCTACGTGACTGGCATTGCCTATTGGTAAGCATTTAGACTACCGCACGGAGGGTTGGGGTTCGATACCCGTTAGGTCGAACTTTTTTTATATTTTTACACCCACATATTATTTTTGAGGGGTGTTAAACGGGAAATAAAAATTAGGTGATTTTGTTTTATCTTGGAAATTGTTAATGTTTCACGCTAATACGTTTTGAACATGATTCACATTTTAAATGTTCAATTTAAATAACTAGGGAAACGCCAAAGTCGTTGTTAAACGAGTGAGTGAGCCATGTGTTGAGCACCCGGTATCATTCCCCATACTGGGCTAGATCCAGCCATAGGTATAGGAGAGGAAAGGGGATGTTCCCGTGTACTCAACACTTGGCTCTCTCACTCGTTTAACAAAGACTTTGGCGTTTCCCTAGTTAAACGAGGAAACGGAGCGACTGAGTGTCTCCCATTCAACTCAAACGGCTCTTATTCTGTGATTCTGTCTGTCTGTACGTCGAAAATCAGCCGAGCCGCTGAACAGATTGCGCTGAAATTTTAAACAAACATCCGGTACGAGTTTACTGAGAACTGTTAACAAAATCAGCTAGATCCATTGCGATTTAATCCTACAACAAATAAAAATGTGATTTTTTAAATATCGATAGCATTTGTTTAGTAGCAGCTAGCTGGACGAGATCTACGTGGCTTGCATTGCCTATTGGTAAGGATTTAGCCTACCGCACGGAGGGTTGGGGTTCGATACCCATTAATTAAAACTTGTTTATATTTTTACACGTACATATTATTTTTGAGGGGTGTTAAATGGGGAATGAAAATTGGGTGATTTTGTTTTATCTTAGAAATTTGTTAATGTTTCACGCTAATACGCTTTGAACACGATTCGCATTTTGAATGTTCAATTTAAACTAGGGAAACGCCAAAGTCGTTGTTAAACGAGTGAGTGAGCCAAGTGTTGAGTACCCGGGAACATCCCCTTTCCTCCCATATACCTAAGGCTGGATCTAGCCCAGTATGGGGAATGACACCGGGTACTATACACATGGCTCACTCACTCGTTTAACAACGACTTTGGCGTTTCCCTAGTAGTGTAGTGTTATACGTAGCTCCTAGAAAACGATGTACAGAACAACCCGGCACCTCCACCAAAATATTTTTTTTGGTTTCTATTTCGAGTTTCAATAATACTAGAATTAGAGCCGAGTACCAACATTTCAACTCGACTCGAAATTTCGGGAACTCTCACACCCTAGTACCCTAGTATTTAGTGAACCTCCATTTCGTCACTTTAACAAGTGTTACTTTTTGTTGTGTTGTGTTTTGTAAGCATATAAAATAACTTTGGATTTCGCTAAATGGATTCAAAATATATTAAGCACATTTTATTTGTTTCTTTATTATTATTATTATTTTTATTTCAAAATGTTATTTAATACCCAGTGACTGTAACACTTACTGCTCCGTAATATGAGTTGGGGTTGCCTTTTATATGATTTGTGTGAAAATGTTGCAGATAAATTCTAAACACCGTTATATTTCAAAAAAAGAAGAAAGTTATTAATAATAAATTATAATTATTTAAACGCTTGTGTTACAGATACTTGCCACTTTCAAAAACTGTCCGGTGAAACCACGACTAATGAATTTGACTTCCATTGGAACTCGGTACCTACATCTACAGGTTTGTATTCATTCAAGGTCTACCTTATTTGCTGGTTTTAAAAACAACAATAATTTGACTAAATAAATGTTCCAGGGGTCTGTATCAATATTTCATTCAGTAATGCTAATGAAAGCAGCAGAATTGTCCGTTTAAGAAGATATTACACCAAAAAATTATTTTTTACCACATTATCTATAGCATAATACTTCACTCAAATGACAGTTTAAAAAATTATATTTTGTAACTGTGATTTTACACGAATATTTAATTTTTTAATCATGAAATTTGGGAAAATTTGCGTTTTGGAAAATTTCTTAAATCGGCTATAACTTGCGTCTTTTTTGTTTCGCATAGATACTAGAGCATCATACCAATCTAAAATGACGATGTAATAAAGGGCTTATTACATCGTGCCTTGAAACTGTGTACAGATATACACTCAAACACGCAAAAATATGCATTCCAAAATCACATCCCTTCTTGCCTTGGTAATCAGCATATTTTATCAGAATCACTTGCCCAGACTACAAAACAAAATATAGAGGATTTACAGAAAAGGCTGTCGAGTACTTCAATAATGGCCAGTATTTTTTCGGATCAAAATCCTCCAAGGGCAAAAAGATCGTCCCCGTGATATTTCTTATGGTAGATTTTTGCCGATGGGACCTAGCTCGAAAAATACCAAGTTCGTCATTTTTTCCCAGGTCAAGGTGGTACCAATAATGTTTCTGTTGATTTCTAAATTTATAACTAGTTAGCCTGAATGAGATATATTAGTTGAGCTTTGCGGGTGAATACCCCTTTAAGTAACGTATTATTATTATATATTTTTTTTATATAAATTGCTCTATCCATTCATGTTGTATGTGATGTTTCAGTGTGTGCGTTCCCCTACATCTTTGGCTTCACGACAGATTCTATGGAGATACGGCTGATCATCATGTTGTATGTGGTGTTTCAGTGTGCGCGTTCCCCTACATCTTTGGCTTCACGACAGATTCTATGGAGATACGGCTGATCATCATGTTGTATGTGGTGTTTCAGTGTGCGCGTTCCCCTACATATTTGGCTTCACGACAGATTCTATGGAGATACGGCTGGTCATCATGTTGTATGTGGTGTTTCAGTGTGCGCGTTCCCCTACATCTTTGGCTTCACGACAGATTCTATGGAGATACGGCTGGTGATCATGTTGTATGTGGTGTTTCAGTGTGCGCGTTCCCCTACATCTTTGGCTTCACGACAGATTCTATGGAGATACGGCTGATCATCATGTTGTATGTGGTGTTTCAGTGTGCGCGTTCCCCTACATCTTTGGCTTCACGACAGATTCTATGGAGATACGGCTGATCATCAATGGCAACTTGGTCCAGACCATGGTGTTACCGAAGCTCAAACTTATATGCTCAAAGGTAAACTTAAATCACAATAAGAACAAAACAATGTACCTATTCTTACAACAGGCAAAGATTGTTAGTACTTAATACAAGCCAGAAAGTACTAAATCCATCCCGACGGGAGTTCGAACCCGGGTCTTCCACATTCCAAGTAGAATTTTTTAAATAAATTTAAATCTGGACTGTTTTAAATATGAACAATTCCATCTACGTCAGTGTTTTCAGACAAAACAAATCGAGAGGAAATTATTGATTAGTTTACTATCCGACACTAATGTGATTGTATTTGTGGTTTGGACCTTTTCGTAGAAACATTACAGATTTTAAACTCTTATGTGTTATTAAAAAGGAAAAAATAAACATGTAATTATTTTATCTGATATCAGAGCTTAATAACGAACATATTGCCAAATTGTTATTGTTATTGTTTGCCAAAGAAATGCCAAATTCTTCGTTTTTCTTTTCGATTTGGTCCAGTTTTTTCCATATAATTTTTTCAATAAGATGCACTAGATTTGGTTTTATTGCAGTTTGGAGCAGTTTGAAATTATCGGATTTGGTTTTCAATATAAAAGTTTCCTTAAACAATGCCCAGCTGGCTCCATAAAAGACGTTGCCAGATTGTTTGACCCTGAACAACATTATGCACATTCTGCGCAACATTCTGCTATACTTTTTATTGAAATATACAATTCGTGTTTTTATTTTTGGTTTTTGAACATTCGATTTAAATAGTATATGGGAATGGTGCGAATCTATAAAATATTAATTCTTTTAATAAGCCGGTTATATTTTTTTACTATTGAAAAAATAGAAAGTATATTTTGAAAACTTTGTGTGCTTAACCAACCATACATTGTGGTATTGAGACAAATTTATATTTAAACACGGAAACCCTTTTAATTGCCAAAAGATACAGTGTTAAAGTCAAATATTATTTTGAAATGGAATATGAAATAATGGGGGCCTATTTACAAACTCAAAACGACAGTGTTGTTGATAGACAGCTACAACATTGTAAAGATAATGAGTCATCCTAGTAATCTAGCTCTCTTGACATTTCTGCATGCCATGGGACTTTAATTTTAGCCATGTGGTTATATTTATTTAGTTTTCACTCTCGTTTGACAAGTTATCACAAGCGTTATTGTATTTACAAAGTTGTCGCTGTCGTACGACAATTGTCACACGCGTTAGTAAAAAGACCCCCCCCCCCCTCTGTGCACAATTCAAAGAAAAAGAATTGATCCAAGTTTTTTAATAAAATAACAGTTGGCTTATTGTACACCAGTGAAAATATAAATAGTTATATTATGTTCTTCTTGGCAAGGAGTAATTTTATCAAAAACCAGGATTTAATGCAGAATAATGTAAAGGATTATTCTTGTTTACTTTGATTTCGAGACTCTACGTATTGCCACTAAAGAAAGTTGTAGTTTGTACTAAAAAATCACGTTAGACTGTGTTTTGTCATTATCAGATAACATTTTCATTATTTTTTATTTTTTATTTGTTAACTGAAGAGCTTTTTTAAAAGCTTGAGTATACGAGATAATTAGTTCTAATGTTGACAACTTCTCTGCTCGCGAAATACGTACCTATACATCCTTTGTAAACCACCTGCCACAATTTAAACATTATTGGGGGTAAATGTGATTTATGCGAAAATTTGCTTTGTTTGGCAATGAAGTGATTTTTAAATTAACATTTTACACAGTAAAAAGTTTGATCGAGTCTATTCGTTTTTATTAACATATGGTAATGATAGCCGCACGTTTGGTAATTGTCATCATTCCAAATAACAGAGAAATGAAAGAGTCTGGTGTGCAACTCGGAGTGCCTGGTTGGCAGATTTTAAGGGATTTGTGTTCTTTCGTCCACTCGTTCGTTCGTCCACTCGTTCGTTCATCGGACTCTTTCAGACCACGAGTCCATTATAATTGACATAAATTTAGATTATTTTTAAATGATAATAAGTTTTTTTTTAATTTGGCCCCAAAAATAATTGTGGAATTTGAATTATGTTTTTTTATCTCATTTTGGTAGAACGAATATAGTACCTTAAAGAGAAGATAAAAAAACATAAATCTTCAAAAACGGTCAAAAAAAATGTTAGTGTTTTTCCCGGAAATTTATTATATTTCTAGTATTGTGGTGGTATTTGAGATACAGAAAATCCAAAGAGTGCAAAAAAATCAGGAGAAAATCTAGTTTAAAAGGGGAGGGTTCTGTGAAAATCTTATCTTCTTTAGACTTAGAGCAAATAGCTTGAAATTTTTACACAGAGTATTTTGTAACTCGAAACAACATTTTGTAAAAAAAAATGTTATTTCCAAAAAACTACAGATTTAACGTCCAAAATGTCCCAAATTGTTAGCATTGAGTAAAAACACTACACGTTTTCAATTATTTTTTTTAGTTCAAGCCAGTAACATATAGAACAATAATTAGTAATTATATTTGTCATATTATATTGTTATCTTTCTGTCCATGAACCTGTATATTTGCCTATTTATGAGTTTTATACTTTTTTACATAGATTTAATTTTTTTCCAAAATCTGTATGGATGTTATTTGAAAAATGGTTACCAAATGTGGAACATATTTCTGTATTTAATTCATTAAAAAAAGTTAGCTCTCTAGCTTGAAGCAGAAAAAAAACAGTAGGAATTTGTATACTGATATATATATATATATAGATATATATATATATATATGTTATATCGCAGACTTTCACGGATTGAATATGCACACATTGTATTTTCGGGTAGTCCGTGTGGTTTTATTTTTATTTATTCCAACGTTTCGGGTAGTTCTCCCTGCCCATCTTCAAGAAAATTAAACAAAAAAACAATATAAAAAACAAACAAAACCGTACTTCATAACAAACACTGCAACCAGATACATAGACAAAAACTAAATAGCTTAGAAAACATAGGTAGGGACTACACATGACAAATTATACAACCGTGTGAAGCCATCAACATTATCCTATTACTGTTTAGATGACCTCAGCGTCCGAGTAGATGGCTCAAGGGGTCCTTGTTGAGTCTTCCTTCTCTTGTCAGCTCTTGGAGGAGGACGGACTGCAGACATTTCCATAGGGAGAGCTTTTGGTTGAACATTACAGCGAAACGAAACACGAAAATGTTTTTTTTGTTTCGTTTCCCTCTTGAAGTGTTTTTGTATATTGGGTTTTTTACTTGAGTTGCTTTACTGTCTTTGACAAAGATTGGTGAAATCCAGTCGAAACGTCGGATTAAATAAACAATATACGTGGTAAACCGAAAGAAGTAAATTTAATTATTTTAGATGGTAACACATACAAATAACCACGAAAACCTCAGAAATTCTATCAATCGCCTCTACGGGGAGGAAACATCATCTTTAGTTAGAACCCTAGAGAAGCAGAGGATGAAAAAGGCTAAACTTCTATGTGACCTCGCCTTTCTTCAACGCTGCCGAGACAAGGGAATCATTCCTAACTTCTTGAAGGTAACTCATCATCTTAAATCAAAATACAATGAACACATTTTCAAGAAAGCTAGTTTGTCATTGTTACGATCTACTATTTACGCTACAAGACGAAACCTTAACACCATTTCAGAGAATTTATATCGAACTCTCTAAAACTCTGTAACATTCTTTATCCTGTTCTTTAGGAAAAGATAGACTACTTAACGTCGGACCGAGTTAATAGGGATGTAAGTTTTAATAATGAGAGACAGAAAGAGAAGTTTGAACATCTTCAAAGGACACAAATACCAAAGCTATACACACTAGATCCAGCTCAGGTTGTACACAACCCATCTAATATTGACCTTGACCAACATGCTATGAACGCTCTCGCAAAGGGATTCAATTTCGCCGTGGCCCCTGGCCACCCACCCTATGAAGAAGTGATCTGTGGTGTGGAAGCGGTGATTCAAGGATTTCCTGATGATGAAGCGGAAACTATACGACAGGACGTAGCTAAAATTCTTCGCAGTTCAAGGCCTCCGAAGAAGAATATGTCAAATGATGAACTGCGAGCTCTTCGCGCTCTTAGGAATAATGAAGACGTTATTGTACTTCCTGCTGATAAAGGTAACTCAACAGTAGTTATGTCGTCAATCGACTATAAAACAAAGATGGAAACTCTGTTAAACGATACTGCTTACATTAAGACAAACAAATAAAAAACCCACAGTTTATCTTGAAGTTAAGACTAGAGAACTGATATTAAAGTCACCAATTGTAGAAGAAACCAAGAAGAAGATAATTCCTCGGGAGAAATCGTCACGTGTCCCAAAATTTTATGGATTACCTAAAGTTCACAAGCAAGGTGTACCTTTAAGACCGATTGTTATAGTGCATTTAACTCACCTACACATGAACTAGCGAAATTTGTATCAACATGTTTTCAACCATTTGCTGAAGATTCGAAGTCGTTTGTTCGAAACTCAACACATTTCATAGAGCTACTTAAATCATGTAAAATACAGCCACATCACCTTCTTGTTAGCTTCGATGTTGTGTCGCTTTTTACAAAAATCCCAATTCAAGAAGCTCTTAAAATTATTAATGATACCATCAAGCCTCCTAGCCACGTCATAAAGCTAGCTGAACATTGCCTTTCTTCAACCTACTTTATGTATGATGGGAGTTTCTACAAACAAGTGGAGGGTGCTCCAATGGGTTCCCCGCTGTCGCCGGTGATCGCAAACTTATTCATGACAGATCTGGAAATTCGTGCCCTAGACACAGCACCTTTAGGCCGTATACCTTTGTTGTGGTTGAGGTACGTTGATGACATTTTCAGTATTTGGCCATATTCAAGAGAACTTCTAGATATATTCCTTGACCATCTGAATAGTATCCACGTCAACATTAAGTTTACTATGGAGATTGAAGAGAACAACAGTCTTGCATTTTTAGATATAGTTAGTAAACGATCAGATGGATCGTTGGGACACACTGTCTATCGGAAGCCCACACATACTAACCGCTACCTAAACGCACAATCACATCACTCGCCAGCCCAAATTAGATCTGTGGCAAACACCCTGGCGTTTCGATCAAAATCAATTGCTGACAAGGATAGTTTAAATGTTGAGATGCATAACCTTAAGGATGCTCTTCTCCGGAATGGATTTTCTACTGTAAGCATATATAATGCATTTAATCGTGTACCCAATAAAACGCAAGCGAATGTTGATGATGAAACTGTGAAACCACGAAAAGTAGCATTTTTGCCCTACATGAGAGGCACTACTGATCAGAGTTAGCAAGATCTTGTCTGGGCATGAGGTGAAAACTGTATTCCTACCACACAGGAAGGTTAGTTCATTTTAAGATCACCAAAGGACGCCATACCATTGGAAAGCCATGGTGTGTACGAAATTCCCTGCGGATCATGTGAAAAAACGTATGTGGGGCAGACTGGAAGAAAAATCTCTCAACGTCGACAAGAACACTTACTCTCAGTAGAAAAGAATGAACCAAGATCAGCTCTTGCACAACACGTGGCAGATCAGGGACATGCTATTAATTTTGAGGGTACAAGAGTAATTGCTTCTACGGACCGTATTCATTCCAGGATTATAAGGGAAGCAATAGAAATTGAGAAGAGGCCTAATAGTTTAAACAAAAGGGATGATGGAAAACGCCTACCTCAGACTTGGAAGTCCATCATAAACCTTTGCCATAAACCAAGAACATTAACGCATACTCCTCCTCCTCCTCCTACTGCTACTCCTCCTGCTGTAAGTCTACGACCCGTAACAAGAAGTCAGACTAACCATACTGGTCAAAATATTCACAAACCGGGCTACCTTTCACAAGTCAAGGTCCAAGGACAAGAAGTCAAGCAAGAAATCATCCCACAAGTTCTGGTCAAGCAGACTAGCCTACTTCATCTAATCAATAACATGACATGTTTTTCTAAACTCTTTCCACATGTTATAATATTCCTGTTAGTTAACTTCTTTGCATTGCCTCGTTTCTTATGTTTGTTTTATGTTATTATTGTGTTTTTGTTTCGTTTCCCTCTTGAAGTGTTTTTGTATATTGGGTTTCTTACTTGAGTTGCTTTACTGTCTTTGACAAAGATTGGTGAAATCCAGTCGAAACGTCGGATTAAATAAACAATATACGTGGTAAACCGAAAGAAGTAAATTTAATTATTTAAAGATGGTAACATATATATATATATATATATATGTGTGTGTGTGTTAGTACTTTAGACAGAAATTAAAAAAGTGACTATATATATATATATACTTTTTTAGGGCGTAAGTGCAAAAAGTGCTCGTAAGGCCACGAGGAAAGTTGCAATATGATTAATTTGATATATATACCAATAGTAACAACCTTATAATATAAAGGTTGTAACTTTAAACTGATAAAACATGTAATTTGTAAACATGTTAAATAGGGGAAAAAATTGTAGAAAAAAAAAAACAAGGTCAATTTTCACAGAACCCTCCCCTTATTAAGAAATGCATTTATAATTTACAATTGTACATAAAAAGGTAAGGTTGCTTTGTTTCAAAATCAATTTTTTTCCATAATTCCTAAAATATGACAATGAAAAATATTTTTGAAAAAATCAGAAAAAAAATCGGAATGTTAATTTTCAGCTTAAAATAACCAAATATGTTTGAATTTTATTTATGTCTGAAGGATCTTATATACTGGTTTGCAATGTGTTTTAGAACGATATTTTCTTCGCTACGACCGCCCCTGAGTTCTTCCACAGCAAGACCGAGCGCTTGCAGGTAGATCGTCCGGAGAGAGACCCCAGCATATCACCACCGTCTTCGCCACACTGTGAGTACCTCTAACTACTGTCCATGAGTTCTTCCATAGCAAGACAGAGAGCGCTTGCAGGTAGATCGTCCGGAGAGAGACCCCAGCATATCACCACCGTCTTCGCCACACTGTGAGTACCTCTAACTACTGTCCATGAGTTCTTCCATAGCAAGACCGAGCGCTTGCAGGTAGATCGTCCGGAGAGAGACCCCAGCATATCACCACCGTCTTCGCCACACTGTGAGTACCTCTAACTACTGTCCATGAGTTCTTCCATAGCAAGACAGAGAGCGCTTGCAGGTAGATCGTCCGGAGAGAGACCCAGCATATCACCACCGTCTTCGCCACACTGTGAGTACCTCTAACTACTGTCCATGAGTATCTCTGAGTACCCCTAAGTACCCATTAGTTAGTACACCCAGCATATCACCACCGTCTTCGCCACACTGTGAGTACCTCTAATTACTGCCCATGAGTATCTCTGAGTCCCCCTAAGTACCCATTAGTTAGTACCCCTGAGTATTCCTAAGTAATCATATGATTTGTACCTCTAAATGCCACAGACAGAGCGCTTGCAGGTAGACAGATCAGAGAAAGACTCTGCATTTTATCTCCACTGCTTTCGCCTTACAGTGAGTGAATAATTTCAGTATGTCCGGTTAGGTCTAATCGAATATAGTATAACCATAGATTTTAAATGCCTTTAGTTGCTAGATTAGCAGTCTCCAATACCTCCGCACAGGCGCGAGCGTACCAAATTGAAGCGTTAATCACTCCATTTTAAGATGGCGATTTGGCGTTTTAATTAATGCTTTTTTAATATAACAAAGTATTTTACTGGATTGTTTGATATGGTTTCAGCTTGTGCAGCATGGTATTGAACAAAAAGAAACAATAAGAAGTTATTGCATAAGGGAATTTAGTAATCATTTGATGTTAATGGCTAGTATGCTCACCTGTCAAACTGACGGCAATCTTGAGAACTATTTAGGCTACAAATCGCTCCCATTTACTTAACATGCAAACAAGAATTTCATGATGGCTTCTAATTGTCACGGAAGTGGACCAATGACCGCTAATCTAGCCTACTATAGGTGTTAAGATATCTATTAATGATACACTTTCGAGCGAAGTGAGTAAGTCTTTCTACTGAACTTGATGTGTTCGTGTGTTTGTCAAACAGAGGTTTTTAAGGTTTTAAATATAAACTAACATCCGTGGTTAGGGTTGTATTGGTGTGTTGTTAACATCACAGCAAAATCCGTCACGATTTAAATCTACCCGAAACTAAAACAAAAAATCTGTTCAGACTAGTAGTTTCTTTGAAACTTAACTAGAATAATAACGGTTCTTGATCACCGCCTACTTCTACTTAAAAATGTCTACTAATTCTCCTGCAGACGTTTGGAAAACATCAAAACACACATTTATCATTATTTACAATATTCGTCATAATTTTAATTTAATTTCAAATGTTTTTTTTACTCATTTGTTAATTATTTAATTTAATTTAACATCAAAACTTGGGAAAATTGCATTCTAATGTCAAAGTTTTCTTACTGTTTGAACTATATAAAATACTGAATCAATTAACTAAAACTTACCAAATTCTAACAAGTATTCCTGGTAATAAATATGAAGATAAACGATGAATGTAGGATGATTGTTAATCTAGGGCGACGGTCGTTCGCCCGCAGCCAAGCGCACGCGACTGCTTAGAAGGCGATGACTAACTCGACCCTGTTTACTCCTACCCGAGTTGGGAGGTTTTCAGCTATCTGCACACGCCGTCCCGAAAGATTTACAATCTTGAAATTCGGTATATGACCTGATATGTGGTCCATGACATACCAATTAAAAAATCAGCCGGATCCGATAGCCCGTTCTGTGTTAAAAAAGTGCGTAAAAATTGACGAAAATCTTTCGGCTGGCTGGTTGGGGGGGGGGGGGGGGGATTCTGCAAGAGAGAAATAAGAGCCTATAGAGAAAACGGTACATCTTAGAACACTATGAAACTTGGAACACACTTAGATGTACCTCAGACTCACATATTTCTGCCGAGAGACAAGCAATATTCCACCCCCAACACCCCATAAATCATCCCCGAAAATTACAATAATTCATAGCTCTAACCCAAAATTGAATTTTTAATCAAATTAGTTATTAAAATTATGTTCTTATGTGTTTGAACCCAATCGGCCTATTCACATTATATAAACCACATTTTGTCAACCCCCATCCCTAATAGTTTATATTATTTTAACCTTGATTTCCAGCATTCACCACGAAGGCACCTAATGAGTTATCATCATGAAATTTGACATGATGGTACATAATAATATGAAAAATAATCCGCCGAGAGGCAAGCGATATTCCACCCCCAACACCCCCTAAAATTGGAATAATTCATAGCTCTAATCTAAAATTGATGTTTTATTCAAATGAGTTATTAAAATTATGTTTTACTGTGTTTTAACCCAATCGGCCTATTCTCATTTCCTAAACCACATTTTTTCAATCCCCATCCCTTATAGTTTATATTATTTTTACCTTGATTTCCAGCATTCACCATGAAGGCACCTAATGAGTTATCAGCATGAAATTTGGCATGATGGTACATACTAAAATGAGAAATAATTCGCCGAGAGGCAAGCAATATTCCACTAAATCACCCCCCTAAATTAAAATAATTAATAGCTCTAACCCAAAATTGAATTTTTATTCAAAGTTTGTAAATTGTGTTTTAATGTGTTTTAACCCAATCGGCCAATTCTCATTTCCTAAACCACATTTTTTCAACCCCCATCCCTAATAGTTAATATTATTTTTACCTTGATTTACAGCATTCACCATGAAGGCACCGAATGAGTAATCAGCATGAAATTTGGCATGATGGTACATAATAATATGAAACGTAATAATCCGCCAGGAGGCAAGCGATATTTCACCCCCACTGTTCCCTACCACCCTTCACTTTGGGGAAAAACTTTAGGTCGTATTTAATACAATTTTAATATTTTAATTGATGATTAAAATTATGCGTCAATGTGTTATATTCCGGTCAACAAATCATTCACACAAACACCCAAGACGACATTTACCATAGGAAATTTAATAAAAACATTGTATATTGCCAACTACAGATTGTAAACAAAAACAAAAGAAGGTAGCTTTTGTTTCTAAACAATCTGTTTTAAAAGGCACTGTATCCACCTTTACACGTATTTCACGTATTTCACGCCTTGATATGAAACAAACAACAAAAAGATGTGATATATCCCCCAAAATACAAATATTTGTAAAAAAAAAACGGCTGCCAAGCTCTCCTTCTAAAGTCTTCGGCTGTGAATGCTATGCGATATAGAAGTTGAGCCAAGCATTTCATTCTTTCTCCCTAGTTTCGCATTGAAAATAAGTAAGATCATTTCGCCTGTTGACGAGCGCCAATCCAACCATTTTCGTGGTAAAAAAGTAAACATTTAAAACTCAAAATCATAAAAAAATTACTTGGCCATTGACTTTTTAGAGTGGTAAATAAAGTGAACATTTTAAACTCAAAATCACAAAAAAATTACTTGGCCATGGACTTTTTAGGACTCTGCTTTTTAGTACTCTAAAAAGTCAATGGCCAAGTAATTTTTTAATGATTTTGAGTTTAAAATGTTTACTTTTTTTACCACGAAAATGGTTGGCTTGGCGCTCGTCAACAGGCGAAATGATCTTACTGCTTTTCAATGCGAAACTAGGGAGAAAGAATGAAGTGCTTGGCTCAACTTCTATATCTCACAGCATTCACAGCCGAAGACTTTAGAAGGAGAGTTTGGCTGCCGTTTTTTTTTACAAATTTTTGTATTTTGGAGGGATAATACTTACTCACATAGGAGTAGGTATCAGATGATTTCGTTTTATGCAAACTTTCACTCAAAATAGGTTATTTTCGTTCATTTTTTAATTCGTTTGGACCATGGTGTCCGAATTTTAGTTGTGTTCTTGGGATAAATATAAAATAAAATGAACTATATTAAATGTTTTAAACATAGATAGTGAGACACCCGAGTTTTGAACAATTTCGGCCTAACTTTTAGACGATATTTATAATAAACTTATTTCTCCTTGTGATGAAGTATCATAAAAGCTTTACTAAATGTATTATAACGAGTGCTATTGAACCAATAAATATTTGTAAACTTATTTTGAATGAACGCATTTAATTAAACATTTATTTTTATAAAATACAAAGGTTCCTTTCATGGAGAGACAACTCCTAGATTTTCTTTGAGAAATTTGTATTCGGTTGTTACATTCAGGTCAAGATTCTTGGAAGCAATCACTGCTTTCAGTTCATTCAATAAAAACTCATTCTCTGGCGTGAGTTCACTTAAACCGACATTTAAGTTTCTTAGTTTTGGAAGGAGGTCCAACCGTATTAACAACTCCTTCAAATCAACATCGAAGCGTATATAAAGATCTTCCAGCTCCGCCATTTGGGAATTATCAAGCAGGTGAAGCAGGGCTTCCGCAATAGCCACAGACTCCAATCTGGGTCTCTCTAATAATCTAAGCGACTTCAGTTTGTTTGCGTCATTGAGACACGATAACAAAGTTTTCCAGTCGGTCCCAATTGCCAAAGAGTCAAATCTTAACTCTAGCAAATTTTGAAAGATGGGCTCTTGAGCCTGTGCCAACATACCACTTGGATAAGGACCATGGCTAAAACTGACATATAGACTTTCCAACATAGGACAGTACTTGCTAATTAAATGTGGAGTGACTTCATGATCTTTAACAATTACGCCTTCAAATTGCAAATGTTTAATAAAGCAACCTTTGATTTTTAAAAAAATCTTTAAGTTTGTCATTAATCGTTAAATTGTTTAACACAAGTTTTGATATTTGTAAAGTACTGGCTGTTATGGGTGACAAGTTTAAATCTGTTTCTAAAATGCAGAATCTATAATCGCCCAAATAAAGCCCTTCAAGGTTTGGACACTTGTTCACAATGGCTTTTAGGTTAGCTTTAATAGGATGGGTTTCCAAATACTCGACAAGAGCCAAGGGATCGTCATGAGTGTCTTTTAAACCAATCAGTATCCCCCTAGTACAGTGAAGTGGAATATACCTCAGCAGAGGGAGTTTCGACAACAAGTATCTGAAGACAACCTGCGCTTCGGGACTAGCTTGTTTGTTAATTCGTCCCGCTGTATTGCTAATGTCGTGCTTATAAAACTGGCTCTTCTGGTAAGATTCCCAACTTTTGATTTCTCTTAAACTAGTTATTTGCGCGAGATTACGCAGTGCTTTCCAATCAGTGTTAGTGTCTATGTCAATACTAATGACCTCCAGCTTTTTGCAGCTTGTGGCTATTACTTCCATTAGTTGGCTGTTTATCGACGCATCAATCCCTATGAGATTCAGCTCAGTCAAGTTGCTAAGTTGTGGGAGGTACCTCTCCCACAATGATAAGTCAACACGGAGGTACTCACATTCACATTGGCCTACATATTTATAATCGATTAATATATCATGGCGATGCCAGTGATAAAAACCCGAGATCTCTGAAGGCATACTTTCGGTTTTCATTATGTAGTAGTAGTTGAGGGTTTTCATCGTCGGGTGCACTAGAGCTTCTAGCAGCACCTCCGCTCGTACCCCTAGGGGTTCCGCCCTGGCCTTGACGAGGGCCTGGTTCAACACGTTGTCCAGAAGAGGGCGGATGGCCAAGAAGTATCCATGAACCACCTTGGCTTGAGCGAGATGCTGAGACTCGGGGCACTGGCGTTGTATCTCTAGGCAGGAGTCGAGAGCAAGGCGGGACGCGCGCGCTGAAGCTAGGCGTTCTAGGCTTGTGGGTTGGTAGCACTTGAAGGGCGGCATCTTGGATTCAGTACTCTGGAAACAAAGATGAGAGCGAACGACCCTATTAATATTTCATTCAAGCTAAGGAATTCAATGTTTTGATTCAATGGTTTTTCCTTCAATGGCAGGCCTACCGCTTAGACGTTCCAACTAAGCCTTGTGGTTCAATGCATTTAAAGCAAGGGTTGATTGTTCGATTAGAGCTCGCCCTATTTTTCATCAAAGCCTAAACGCGCGCATGCGCAATGCACGCTGGAGCTAAGCTCGCGATGGTCGTCAGCACCGCTGCCCGTTTCAAGAAGTAGGCTGTGCCCCATATTAACAATAAATGGATCTAAGACTTTTTTTTATTTTAATGTAGCACATGTCCTTGTTGACTATTAAAACAACAATTATGTTGCCTATGTAGGCCTATTTACTTGATCTCGTCATTGCACATTGGCGTAAGGATAGCGTCGCCTAAATCCAGCGGTTAGAAAAGCGTTGGCCTAATAGTTTGACCATGGAGTTGGATGATAAGGAGGTCTAGCTCAAATGGAACAGCACGTCCACGATCGTGTTTGTTTGTTTGAGCCTATTCGCCATTTTGATTGTTATAACCACTACTAGCAGGTTAAACTTTGCTACAATGAACTGTGGTAGGCCCTAGGTTACCTTGGTTACCAAAAGTAAACAATCAAAATGTCTGCCAATTTGAAGTGCTAACTTGTACACCGCCGACCACACACCTGCGCCTCCAGTACGCCAGTACTATTTATAACTCCATGGTTTGACAGTAAGTCCCTGGGGTCGATCCATCCTGTTTGCATTTTCAAAACCAAAAAATTTTGGGGTGGGAATTTATTAGGCCCATATAAATTTGTAATGAGGCCTATGCTATCTAGTAATTTTTCAAAATGCGACGGCGTGTTTTTACTGTCTTCGATTCGATTCGATTGAGTTCCAGTTTTAGTGACACTTCATACAAAATAAATGTATTCAAAGAAAACACTTCCACAGTTCTGACTTATTTTAAGGCCTAAATCATTGCACATTGTGTTGACCGTATAAGTGACCGTCAAATCTTTCCTTCGAGTTTCTAATCAATCTCTTGAATCAAACTAAATATTGAATTCAACGGTTTGAACGAAACATTCCAATTCGACTGAATATTCACCCGAAACCGAACTGCGATTCAGGTATAGGACTTAAATTCGGGGTGTGTGGGGTTGTGTATTCAATAAGGTTGTCATTATTTGAAATCTAGCCTACTTTTATCATTATGTAGAGGAAGGGATGGATAACTTATGATAACCTATGTAGGCCTATGGCTAGCTATGGTAAGAATTTTCACGAAAAGATGTGTTCGCAATGGTTTGCAATATATGTTTGGGCTGACATTCTGAATGCTGGTTGCTGGCGCCTTGTGTGTAATGTAATGTAATGTATGTAATAATGTACTTTATTTAGCATGTTTGCTACTATTTTCATCATAGTACAGTCTTTCCTTCAATCAAAGAATTTCAACATTAGTTTACTATACATGATCATATAAAATCCCTACTTTTTACAATCCAACCTCTTCAACCTAAATGTGTGTTGTTGTTTTTGTGAATATGACATAGGCCTAAATTAAAAATATTAATCTGTACAAAGAAATAAAAGTAAAGAAAAACAGTGTTCAAACTTACCATCCACCACTATTGATGTTGCGAATTCAATTTGACATCATGTTGAAAAACAAAAACAAAAATAACTACCAGTGCCTTCTAGATAATAATTCGGCCACCGCTCAAGGTCAATTAAATCTCATGAGGTTCTCCATAAGACCGCTAGGAGATTCAGCGAACCTTGGATTGCACCACAGAAATTCACACCAAATCACCAGTGAAAAATCAAACTTCAACCAGATTATTAATACTCTGTATAGTCACTGTCACTGGTGCTTCCAAAGTGATGCATTAAACTGCATGCAACACTCACCCCCACCAAGATGATGCTACTGCGGGGTATTGGCATTGATCATATTCTCAGCAAATAATGCTAAACTTCTGACTCAAAACAGATTGTGTTAGGAAATAAATAAATGGGCGCCCGCTGGATGTAACAAAGGTCAAAATACTGAAGAAATTGCGCTGAAATTTTAACTATCATTCAAAAAAATCCGTAAAGATATAACCTGACAAAAATTATTTCCTTAAAGATAGTGTAATTTTGTCTTTTAACAAATAAATGTTTTCAAAACTTGTCTTGAAAGTCCATGATCAGATCCATGGTCAGATCAGGGTCAGACGGCGGTTGCCAAGGTGTACCGTTCTAACTTAAAAAATAAGTTTTCTCTCTCTTGCATTGTATATTAATTTACAGAAAACAATAATAAATAAATCTGTTTGTGTTTCAGCGTCTCCCGAGCCGCGTCCGTTCCGTCTGTACCGCATCCCCCTGCACACCCTGAGCGGGGTGGTGCCACCCTGCGACCGACGCTGCCCCACCCCCTCCGAGCCCCCCGTGGCCGGTGACAAGCCAGCCAACCTCACGGTCCCCGAGACGTCTCAAGGTCACCTCCTGGTGGTCGAGCCGTCCAGGGGGCTCAGCAGGAGCTGCTCCTCGTCACCCACGCCCTGCCAACCTCCGGGGGCAAACTTTCTCGGCGCGAACAAATGATAATATACGTACAACGGATTATCCGTGATGTTTAAATAACGTATCACCCAAAGAGGTGTACTTAATCCAACAAAGATTGCAGATGCTCTCGTATGCGGGTATAAAGTCCGTTACGCTTGTCTTCTGAGTTACGGCTAATGTCAATATGAGGAAAACCGGTTCTTCAGCGGACAAGTTATAGCGTAACAAACCTTCGCTCACTTGACCCCTAAGTTGAAGCTAAACCCCATAAGCCAATATGAAGAAAACCGGTTTTTCAGCGGACAAGTTATAGCGTAACAAACGTATAATGTGAATGCGTCGTAAAAGGAATGTCGCCTTTGTGTATATAAGAGAAATTGATGTGGCCAACACAAGCAAGAATTATCTGTGCTAAATCAAGGAGTTCCTCCGTGTGCTAGATCGACGCTGAGCTAGCGTGAAGACAGTTGTTACGTTGGGAAAGCAATTACGAAGCTATCTGCATTCTTTCGTTGGAACCACTATAGTCGATCTATTCCATGGGGCATGAGGTGTTGTTATGTTGTGATGTAACAAACGTCCAGGGACTCGGTGACAACTAAAATATTGTCATTAAAAACAATCAGTATTAACTGTATTGTGTACGACTGGACCAAGTTCGAAATCACAATCAAATTACAACGGGAGTCACGAATCTAGCCAAAATGTAGGCCCTACATTCGTACTTTTAGAATTACGTCTGCGTTTTTGATGTTTATGCATACTCAAAATGGTGGTGCCTATTTTCTTGGATGGTGTTTCCTAAATTTTGGTTCATAACTGTGACTGAAATGGAAAAAGGGCTGTGTACGCCTACGAGGATAAGGAATTATTTATCCGTCGGAGGTGAAACCAAAACAGAAAAATGTTGATATATCTGCGTGTTATTTATAAAATAAGAAAGAAGTGCACTCCAGAGACTATCTACCCAATCTTCGTTACCAGAAAGTAAAATATCTAGGACTTATGTTGATTACTTGGTAAATGAATTACGTGTGTAAAACCAATGTATCTAATCAATACCTTAATCCTTGTTAATTAGAATGGTACTTATAGCTGACTACATTCTAGTTTTATGGAGTACTTAGCAGCAAAGCAGCTACCGTACTTGTCCTGATTCAATTATACAGTACAGTCACTGTCACACATATAGGAAAATGGTCGCCAGTTTGGGGATCTACATGGAAATTAATGTGGCTCCCTATATCTACAAAATCTAAGTATGATGATGGCTAACTATGTGCCAAGTGGCATTATTCCAATCTAAATTTGCAGCGTGTATGTTAAAATCGACTTTGCCACACGGACTAGTAATACCAGTGCATGTAACCCAGCCACATGGTCGAACATGTAACCTATGCGGACAATAAGACGCAGATCTTATTTGAAGTCTCTTCAGTTAGCAGGGATGTATTTTATTACCACTTGGTCGTTCCAACACACATGTTTACATACCTATTTTGATCGTAGTGTGTCGTGAATGTATTAACAAATTCATGTTATATCAACAAGAATAGCTGTACTTTCAGCAGGATTTAGTTACGAAATGTAAATCAAGACTGATTCGGAAGACATCGGAGCGAACCATTTGCCGGTCTAAAAGACACACGAAATTGTACAAGGAAAGGTTAACCACTAAATCCATAACAAAATATATGCTAACGAATTGCACAATGCTCTCATTGTAACATTTACATGAGGATTCCATTCACTATACAACATGAGGGGAACTAAGTACATTAATTTATTGTAGTAAGTTATTAAAGTACAAGTATAATTATGGTTCTTTATTACTCTGAAGTATGAACTGTTCGTTAAAGTTTTACTTTAATAATTTAGTTAACATTTTGTTTAAACTAAATGAAAAATATTTTATAAATATAACATCATATGTTTCAGTAGTTTAAAAACGTTGATTTGTAAGCAAAAATATTTTTAAAAGAAGTTAAAATGTGTAGTAACTTTATGTTGTAGCTAGGCAAAAAATAAATAATAAACAATATATTTGTGTGAATTATTATTATTCACAGCGTTAAACGTTCAAAATATCGAATATATAACAGTGAACATCATTAATTGTATAGTCTTTCGTGTTAAGAACAAGTTATAATTGTTTTCTTTATTGTGTTGTATTTACGAATTACGAAATTATTTTTATTGAAAAGAAGCAGAATGAAGTCAAATTATTGCACATAAAATGTGACTTCTAAATTCGTGTCTCAATTGCTATAAGAATTTTACCCCAAGTTAATGTGATATCTGTCATTTAAAGGTAACGCCAAATTGTGCATTAAATGCACCTTTTTATCTTAAACGAATGTAAGAAACACCTCTGGGACAAGAAATTAATCTTAAAATTTGCTAAAATGGTGAAACTAAAACGTATTGGCCTTATTGATAATGTTATGCACATTTTCTTCTTGCAAAATGTATTTATCGCATTTCCGTAATATTTTATGATAAAACTTTACTTTTTTGCATGGAACATTAGTACAAAAATATTGTCCTTTAAAAATACCGAACTGTAACAAAACCATGCTTCTACTATTCCATACTGACGTTCGTCAAAACATGAACTGTTATGATTTTCTAGCCATGAGCGTTTAGGAATAATAAAAGTCTTTATCAGGCCTTTTTCCATTAGTGGATAATGCGAATGCAATGGATTGAGTCCACTTACTTAAACAACCTTTGGACAGTCTCTTCAGAGCTACCCAAACAACCTTATTAACCAGTTAGAGTCACAACATGAAAAACTATTGAGTACTCTACAGCGAACAATTACCTCCGAAAAAGTGTTATTTTATAGTACCATTAGGTTTCCTAGAATTTTAGAAAGAAGTATATGATATTAATTTTGTTCTGATTTCAGGTAATTAATTTAAGAGTACCTAATTAAAGTTTATAACGTGATTTATTTTTTATCCTAAAATATCTAGGTATCATATAATGACTATATTATATAAAAATTAACAATGTTGTGAGTGACTTATTATATATATTTCGTTGTGGCACTTTGGAACATTTGATTATTATTTTGTCACTCAAATTTTTAAACTTTTCTGATTGAATTGAAGGTATAAAATATAATAATTACAGTATATAAATTTGTGTAATTACATAGTTTCTAGAAAAGTATAAATTTGTGACTGTCTTCGATTTTGTGATAAAGTGCTAAATAGGTATGTAAATAGATGTTGAGAACAAGTGACCAAGTGGTAAATAGGTTTGAAATTGCTGGTATGGTTGAGGAGTGACCAAGTGCTAAACAGGTTTGCAATTGCAGGTATGGTTGAGAAGGAGCGACCAAGTGCTAAATAGGAATCATAACTTTGAATGAGAACCTGGACTAAGTTTGCTGTAATGTCGTTCTGAAATGTGCATGAATGTATGAGGAGTGACGGAAGTGCTGAACAGGTTTGCGTATTGCAGTTGGTTTAAATGAGCTGACCAATTAAATAGTTATAATTATAAATTTCGAATATTTGAGTATAAACGGCAAGCGTTATATTGATCACGCAACAAGTTTATGCCAAGTGCTGTGTATGTTTTGGATGTGGGAAAGTGTAAATGGTAATTGAATGATTAAATTGTCGGCATTGAACGCTCCCACCCGCTATCCCTTTTCCTTGTCTCGTAAGATATGTATATTCGAGTTAATGAGTAGCTTGCGTAATTATTAAAAATAAAAAGTATGTAAATAATGATATTATAAGTATTAAAATATACGCCGAAGTTATATTTAATATAAACGGAATAGTTTATATGGTCCAAGTGGTCGTTTAGTGTATTAATAACTTTATTGTCAATTGTTGGGAAAGCGTAAAAAACGTGTTTAATTATTGTTTCAATTTAAATTTTTCGATGCTACAGCAAAAAATCCTTTTAATTGTTCGTAAAAAGTCTCTAATTACTGTGGTTTCTGAGTAGCTAGCTCAACTGTTATTAGACTTTAAAAGTCTGTCAAATTACATCATCTATAAAGTATTTAAAAATATTTACCCCGAAAGTGATGTATTTATAATATTAATATTAATTAATTTGTAAATATTGTCAATATAACACAAATATAAGTAAAAATTGTCGTTTAGTCGTAAATTAAACAACTCTAGCAAAACTATTCGCGTTCAATTGTGTGAAAGCATAATAAAGCGCAGTATTAACAAAATACACATATTTTTCAATGGTTAAATATTTTTTCATGTACAGTAAAAACTCTTTAATGTTTCGTAAAATAATTAATTACTGTGTTTTCTCAGCGTATGCACACTGTTAATTATGATGTTTAAAGTCTTGGGGTCACACATTGAAATCTTGTATCAAATAATGCATTGTAGAAAACTTATAGCTGGCAAATTGATGTGTGTTAATTTCCTTATATTAATTTCCTACCATCTAAATGTGATAATAAAACATGTGTAGTTCTAGGGCCTACACAAGTAAAATGAATTTAATTGATAAATATTGGCATATTATATTATTGCCTCTACGTGTATTATAAATACTTTTCAATGTCGAAGATTTTGAGTGTTTATAGTTGTCTTCTCTGAAAGTTTAAAATCTAACATAAGTATGCATTAATTAATCTTATTGACTGTGTTGATAGATAGCGATGAGCTACAATGTAGGAAGATACAACATTGATTTAATATTTACAAGGTGATTGGTAACATTATTTGTTTTGTGAAATACAGCGTCACAATGTTGTGTCGCATGCAAGTAGAAATACATAGTTTCGCAAATCTGTAATAAAGTTGCACGTTTTGCGATCAATTTAATTTCATTTGATTTATTCCAATGGTTTGTAATATAATATCAATTCTTGTAAATCACCTTTATGGTCTAACATGTAATTTTAAATTGTATTAATATTACTTATTACTTTTACTTATATTTAAATTCTAAACCTCTTTTTAAATGTTGTTAATCAATTTATGTTTTTTTAATATTGTGTCCTTGTGGCAATTGTATCTGTACAACAGAGTTATTTTGCTTAAAAAAATAAAAGTTGTATCAAATAACTTGACATTGATCCATAACATTAACGGAATGAAATATTTAAATAGAAAAAAGTCAAGTCAATTGCTTCAATATAAGATAAAGTGCTCATATGCTATATTTCATGCATGGTCTAGTGCAATACGGCCATGCAACGGAAGGCGTGAACGTTGACCGAGTGCGCATTCGAACACACAATGGAATAACATTTTCTAGTTGTCGCTATCTATCTACATGAACAATGGGATTGATTGTTGAACCATATAACCCAATAAGTTTTAAATGTTAACACATTATGTTTTCGACAGGAGCGACGTGTGTAAGAACAATATTGTGTGAGTTGGCACACAAATATTTATTGTGTGATTTAGAGAGCCTATGTGATATTAGCAGAACCGTAATCATAACATGTTTCATCCATTTTCACAGAGTGAAGTTAACACGTAAATTAGCGTTTGTATGTGAAGATTAAAACGGCAGAGAAATTGAGTGAAAGATTTTTAAATTTTCTTGACAAATTTATAATTATAATCAGCAAATCAATCATTTTTGGCGTATTTTTCAGATTCATTTTCACATTTTGGGCTGCACTGGTGTATTTCAAATATTGATTCGCGAATTAGTGAGTTGATGTACAATTATCATTTATCCGACGACGTCTAATTTTGGCCACATTAAAATATGTTAAAATAAGGTGTTGTACATACTCTCAACGTATCACATTAATCTATAAAATTATAAATTGCGTCAAGGGTTGACAAACTTGGATGGCATATTTTCAATTAGGACAAGAAATCAGACATTATATTGGAATAACATATTATAACCATTCTTTGGTAATCACACTATCTCATTACATGTAAATTAGCGACAAAATACCGTAGGCCTATATAACCAATGTTCTGGCATATCGCACATTGTGCCAAAGACCACCACTTTTCTAGGCATATTTATAATATACTCTCTTATCTTATTTACTCGGGAATTCTTGAGAACTAGTACATAGAATCCAATATGTAAATCATAGCAAGACGGTAAAAATGGTGTGCAGCTCATGTGCCAATGGTAACCGATGTATTTTCCGAAAAATTTATACATATTATTTTGCTGTGTTGCCCTCTAACTCTCTTTGCATTGAAGTACTTAAATGGATTGGTACTTCGACCATTCATTTGACTTATCAGTGAATGTTATGTAAATTGTGAGAACTTAAGTAACGCATGTTGTTATTAATAATAACAATTGATAATAAAGTATCATAAAATACTAAATTTGGACGAAAATTTGTTGTATTGGAAAATTTTTGGAAAATGAACTTTCATGGTTGTGTTAACTTATAATTTACCACAGCCATATATTTCGTGGCTTTTAACTTCAACTCTATGGGCACTGATAACTTTACTGTTTTGTGCCCTAAAACCCCAACAAACTTACTTACTTCAACTCTACATTACTTTAATATTATTATAATCATCTGTATTAATTGTTTTATCACAAAATAATTTTGTAAAAACTATCGTTATTCTTACCCCGTTTCGCACAATTAATCGTAATTCTACAGTGTTTCTATAAGAAATTCTTGGTAACAATGGCTTGAACGAAAAAAATTTAATAACGTGTATTTGCAATATTTTTTGTCATATAAAAAATTCAATATAAACAATATTGAAAAGAGTTTTGTTGTGACCTGTAGATCTACTAACAATCCCTTTGAAAATATAAATTTGCCAAAAACAACTTGATCAACTCGAGATTTGAATCAATGTATTAAAAGAACAATTTTTAATACCCATACAACCTGTTATTAATAATAATAATACATAAGTACTTATATCAGTTAATAATAAAACAATAAACAATACATTTAATATTATAATGGAATGATTATAACTTGTTAAATATATAGTCCTGAAAATGTGATTAATGTATAGTAATTCCAAATCCCTACTGTGATTACTCGAGTGTAACATGTATAATTGCTGTAGATACTACTGTGACATGTGTTATATTATGTAAATGTATATATTGTGTAGTTTGGTTTGGTTTGGGTCCGCTGTTGTTATAGATGAAAGTCATCGGCAGTATTTTGCCAGACTTCGCATCAAAACTCGTTTCGTTGTTAAATATATAAAGTTTTGCCGAGACATCTTCCACGTAGACACTGCTTTCACATTCTGAATCGGTTGTCCAAGTGGTCCAGTCTTAGTAGAACGATGAGTGGTCGATACAGGGGGATGTGATACAACAGTTTCTAAGTAGTGGTCATCCGGACAACGAACCGTTTTTCCCTTTTAAAACCGGTTTTCTTAATGATTTTATGGTTCGTTGTCCAGTTAGTTTGACCGTTTAAAGCCGGTTTCCCCAATAATATTTTGGTTCGTTGTCCGAGGAGCGACCGGACAACGAACCGGTTTTACCGTTTAAAACCGGTTTTTCTAATGTTAATTTTGAAAACGAACAAAATAACAATGGAAATCCAGTTTTAAAAGGGAGCACAACTTTAGGACGTAAAGATTCACATGAAAGACGTTACACAAAGCGCAAGTGACTTCACAGATCGACATTATCTTCACGGACAAGTAAGAGTAACCTGTGAAGGGCGGAAAGCTTTTTCCAGAAGTGAATCGACGGTTCTTGAAGAACGTATCGTGTCCACCCTATCGAGGCGCTACAATGCAATGATCACACAGAAGATTCTAGAAATAGCATAGCTGATAAGTAACACCTCTAGAATACTGGATATACTGTAGAGTGTGTTATTTCACTTCCCGTTGCATTGGCCACTGACTCACTATCTTCTGTGATATCATTAGGAATTAGATAATGTTGTGCAAACAATATACATGTTTAAGTGTAAACTTCTGTGTGTGATTATGACGTCATAAACTTATTACAGTTTTATCTGTTTTAAACATAAAGGTCGATTGAAAAGCCCAGAATGTCTCCACTTGCCAGAACTCTACACTGTTAGAAATTTGCGTCAGGCACAACGTACGTGGATAAACGTGTAAGGATTGATTTTTCAAATTTATTTTGTAACGTAAAAATACAATCATTTAAAATCACAAAAATCATTCCTTCAAGTTCAGATTTTTAATTTTATGGCACATTAAAAGAAAATTTTAAAACGCGTTTTCATAACGTCTTTAATTATAGCAGAATACAATACGTCTATATGAATGGTAAAACAGTGTTAAAGTGGTATTACACTGGGACTGAAGTCGGTCCAGTACTATTTTTTTTAGCTCCATGGTCAGTCCATGTCAGTCACTGATCAGTGATCGGAGACAATTGCAGTTTTTCGGTCGCAGTTTGCTACAGTTGATTAGATAATTTTCTAAACTATTGACTGTAACTGCGGGTTGGATTTTTATGGTACTGAGCATGCGCACATTCGCTCTGTTGACTTCTGATTAAAAACCAAAAACTTTTAATTGAAAATGTACACGATTGTCAACTTCAAAAAATTTATTCTGGGCTTTTTAACTCGACTATACCCTGTCTAAATGATCAACATATGAAATATATTTGCAATGTGAATGCTAAATTTATTTATTCCATGTTGCACGTTTAAATCACATCTTGACTTAAGAAAAATAACTGTATTATAAATATTATTCATAAACGTGTACTGAAACGAGAATGTAAGAAACAACTATATCTTAATTGCCCGGAGCTTATAATGTCTCATGTTAATAATGTACCGGTACTCGTCAAGATTCAATTGGTACTTTGGTTGGTGTTATTTCTGGTACCACATCGCATAGTATGCGTGTGATGACCGTCTATAATATACAAACTCGTCTTGAAACAGTTTGTTACTGTAAAGCTATGTGGTTTGATGAGCATATTGATATTGAAATTACGCAAAATACATTCATGAGATCTATCTATGCTGTTGTACGTTGATGGCCTTCAATCGTGTAATTTAATAAAGTGGATAAAAATTTGGTGGTGTAAGGATGTTGTTCATTGCAAGTCTCTGCTGTTCCTTGGTACCTGTAAAACTAGAGGGGGAGTAACATTATGAGGAATAGGACTTATATTTCAGAGGAAGGGGACGTAATTGTAAGAGCAGTGAGACGTTTATTTAAGAGGGAGGGGCGTAACATTAAGGGACATGGGTCGTAGATTTTAGGAGGGATTAGCATAAGAAGAGCGGGGCGTAACATTAAGGGCGGTCATATGTGAGATAGATAGATAGATAGATAGATAGATAGATAGATAGATAGATAGATAGATAGATAGACGGACGGACGGACGGACGGACGGACGGACGGACGACAGACGGACGGGACGGACAGACAGACAGACAGACAGACAGACAGACAGACAGACAGACAGACAGACAGACAGACAGACAGACAGACAGACAGACAGACAGACAGACAGACAGACAGACAGACAGACAGACAGACAGACAATAGATAGATGATAGATAGATAGATAGATAGATAGATAGATAGATAGATAGATAGATAGATAGATAGATAGATAGATAGATAGATAGATAGATAGATAGATAATCGTCTTTATTTTCCAGGCGGGATTAAGGCCAGCTAGACCTTTTCTTCCATCCAACCTTTTATATAAATACATTTTCTGATTTCTAATTTGTGAATAAAAATTTTGAATTTACAATAAAATATTTGATAAAATAACATGAATTTATATTTGTTAAGTGCATAGACTACATATTATACATGAATTTTACTCCTAAAGATATTATAACTATTGATATGGGAGAGGGAGGGGTCGTAACATTAAGTGAGGTGGAACAAAGATTTAATAGGAAAGGGGTAACTCTAAGAGGACTGGACGTAGAGTTAACTTTTCTCACACCGATAGCCTATAGTTAGAGACCAAATTTAAAGAATTGCAACGGCTATAACGATAACACTTTAAATCAGATATCTTATTCACATCAAATAAGAAACAATGCAATTGACTTCAGTCAAGACAAGGTTTGTGTTGCAGTCAGCAACAAGTATGGCTTCACAAAGTTGTTTATATTCATAAATCCATCTCGCAGATGAACGCAGCTATCCAGGCGGGGAACGCATCGCCCAGCCCTCCACTGACCCGGTTTGTCGCTACAGCAGTGTCCCCATCCTTGTTGTCGGGCTGTCCCTTCACCCAGCGCGTGAATCCTGTCGAATTTAGTGGCTCGCCTGGAATTTATATGTTTTACATTATAATCCGTGTTAATTCTTAATTTCTTTTGATCTAAAACATATATTCTAGTTGTAAACTAGAAAAGTATTAATCCTAGGGTTAAGAGTGTGTATGCCAGGGCGGGAATAGATTTTCACAAAGAAAATAAATATTTCAACCCGTCCTCTCCACCAAAGATATTAATAAGCTAGAACATACATAGCTCGCTGTGATCTAACGAATGATTGTGAATCATTGAATGAATAACTTAATTAATAAATAGCTTGAATCCTGTCAAATAAGAATTTTGGGAGGAAAAATTGCGATGTCTCTGAATTTTTGCAGAGACCTTCCTTAAAGGATACTTATCAACATACAAAAACTCCCCTACAATCGGACTGGAGCTTCGGCCGCCATATTGGAAAATGGCGGCCAAAAAGTGATTGTTATCGAATATCGCCAAATTTGTTTGAGAAAGACAAAATATCTCAATGCCAAAAATATTCACCATTTAATTCCCTACAAAACAGGTGTCTTCTATAGTTTTGGTAGGGGCAAAGGTTACGTCACAAAATCGTGGTTTATATGTTGCTTATTGGAGTACCAGCTAATTTCCAAATTTTCTCGCCCAGCATCAAACAATGCCCGGTAAATCCGTAAGAAATCGATTTAAATACAAAAGGACTTTTGTACGGGGTTTATGAAAGCTTCTATTAGTATTTAAAAAAATTAGTTCTGCGAAATCAGATTTTGCATTTACCCGGAATTTGGGTTTTTCCATTGTTGGCATTTCCTAAAAAATGCCATATTTTACATCCATTATTAAGCACTAAATAGCATTGGAGGAAAAATTCTTTCTTCGCACATTGAAATGACTTAAATAATGATCCGATTACAACCAAAGTTCAAATCTAATATGGCTGCTAATTCCTAATATTCACAATATGAATACTGTTTTCGTGCTGTTTTTACACACTTTTTGTTACATAATTCACTTTGATGTTGTGGATATTAGGAATTAGCAGCCATATTGGATTTGAACTTTGGTTGTAATCGGATCATTATTTGAGTCATTTCAATGTGCGTAGGAAGAATCTTTCCTCCGATGCTATTTAGTGCTTAATAATGGATAGTCAAAAAGGTCATTTTTGAGGAAATACCAACAATGGAAAAACCCAAATTCCGGGTAAATGCAAAATTCGATTTCGCAGAACTGATTTTTTAAAAATACTACGGAAGCTTTCATGAACCCCGTACAAAAGTCCTTTTGTATTTAAATCGATTTCTTACGGATTTACCGGGCATTGTTTGATGCTGGGCGTGAAAATTTGGAAATAAGCTGGTACTCCAATGAGCAACATATAAACCACGATTTTGTGACGTAACCTTTGCCCCTACCAAAAATATAGAAGACACCTGTTTTGTAGGGAATTAAATGGGATATATTTTTGCCATTGAGATATTTTGTCTATCTCAAACCAATTTGGAGATATTCGATAACAAACACCTTTTGGCCGCCATTTTCCAATATGGCGGCTGAAGCTCCAGTCCGATTGTAGGGGAGTTTTAGTATGTTAATAAGTATTATATAAGGAATGTCTCTGCAAAAATTCAGCAACATCGCAATTTTTTCCTCCAAACGTCAATATACGATCTTATTTGACCGGATTACTTGAGCAATTTATAATAAATATTTTTGTAATTTTTATTTAGTAACGGTCATACCCAATATTTTGGGTACTCCTGTACCCGTTTTTGTATGATCACTACTGCTCATGGTAGCTTTTTACCAGTATTTATCAAAGTGTGCAGTAAATTAATAAAAATAACTTATTAAGTTATTGGATGAGCGTAGCGAGCGTAGCGAGCGAAGCGAAGATTCCATTTCACTACACTGGAGAAAAAAATCCGGAATGTTTTTTTTTTTTTTTTTTTTTCTTCTTTTTTTTTTTCTGTTTGTATTATTGTGTGTTTGTTAACACGATTCCGGCTAAACCAATACTCCGATTGCGATGAAATTTTATGGAGGCCTTCGAAATCTCTGAACTTAGAACTGCCACGTTTTTGAGCGCAATCGGGAAATTTTTTCTCATAAAAAACGCAATTTTACGATTTTTTTCGATTTTTAAAACATTTCTTCGACTTATAACACCTACATGCTTTTTCCGATTTTAATGATTTTTTCACAGAACCTTAATTTTATGAAATAAGATATTCGTGTGAAATTTGAGCGAAATCGAAAAATTATTTCTCATGAAAATCGTAATTTTACGGGTTTTTTCTTTTTTAAAACAATTCTTTGACTTATAACACCTACATGCTTTATCCTATTGTAATGATTTTTTTACAGAACCTTAATTTTATGAATTGGTATGTTCGTGTTAAATTTTAGCGCAATCGAATAATTATTTCTTATGAAAATTGCAATTTTACGATTTTTTTCTTTTTAAAAAATTACGATTAAAAAAAATTAGGTTATTTTTTATTTATTTTTTAATTTAATTAAAAAAAATAAGTTAATTTTTTATTTTATTTAATTTAATTTAAAAAAATCTTCAACTAAGTAATGATTTTTTCACAGAACAACAGAAAATCCGCGTAACACATGGCAGCTCAATGCACCATATACGCTCATCCAACAACGCGGCGGGACTTAAGCGTTTTCCTAGTTACAATAAATTCATTTACCGAATACTGTGTAGCACAGATAATAGAGTACACTACTCTGTTATCTGTGCTGTGTAGTATTCTCCGTCCACTCCCAGTTCGTGTGCACCGACCCACGCCCAGTCATCGTTCCCCGCCGCGTGTATCATTGGTTTAGGGAAGCGTGCGAACAGCTGGGCGACCATCATCCGCCTCTTTCTCCGAGTTGATTATGACGAGATGTGTGCCCTCGTTGGTGCAGATCAACCGCGCGTCTTGCCATGTCGTACCATTAGTGTGGAACTTGTAGTAACCAAACCCGGGAAACAGTTCGTAACCAGGCGGTCTTTCCTTTGGTTGAAGCTGTTGAGTGACATTGGGGCCAAAGATAGAGACAATACCAGTGAAGCAATAACTTGTTATTAAACGAGCTCTAAAATAAGCGACGAATATATAGATATTAAAGTCTTCCATCAACAGGATGCTGGAATTCTAGTGCAGGAAATGAATTGGAGTAAGTGATAATGCCTAGAGGAAAAGGTATTAGCGTGTTTGAAGATTTAAGGCTTAAGCTGCTCCACCCTAGCTTAATCATGCGTAAAATATGATGGTTGGGGCGGTTGACAATTTATAAGTTTTAAATCATCCAGGTGAGCCGTTAAACTGGGTCCGAACATTTTCCTCCTACGAATAAAGCAAGCAGAGCGCGCGGAGCAAACATCGGCTAGTGTAGACGTGTTCGGCGAACACTCCGAACGAGCCCAACATTTCCTACCCGTTGTGGGAACGGGACGAGCAACGACGAGCGAGCAGAAAACAGAGTCAGCTTGTTCTGCTCGTTCGATCCAAAGCGAACTGCTTAGGTGTACACCCAGTAAAGAAGAGTTGAGATTGATTGATGCTATCTTTCTTACTCTCTGTTATTTGTCTGCAGGAATAGTGAAAGATAAGGATGCGGTGAGATCATGAACGTCTGAAAGATGATGGGGCTTACTACCGACCCCTGGGGGACTCCAGTCCGAATAAGTCCCGATCCAGAGTCCATCTACATGGCGACAAAGGTTCTGTCATAGAGAAATTGTGTAGCGGAATTAGAAGATAGAATGACCGTTCATTTTATTCTAGTATTAGACCATCGTGCCACACCATGTAAAAGACATAGGAAAATCTTGAAAAGCAAAGATACTACGTGAGGTGTACTTTTCAATCTGAATGGAGTTGGGGGTGAAAAAATATACCAAATAAAATATATTCTCATTTTGATCCAACTATGCTCGTTAGTGCAAAGTAAATGAAATTATGAACCAGGACGTTTGTTCCTTCACCGCAGGTGCGTGAAGATGGTGTCTGAATATAAGGATGGCTCGGTAGCAAGCGACGCTACTCATCGGAAGTGGGTCGTGCACGTTGTTGAGTAAAATGTTTATAGTTTTTTTTTTAATTGTCGAGGTGTAGCAGTTAGGGATTAGGAATGAAGCAATTTGTTTTATTAATAACACTCCGTTTTCGTTTGAGTAGCTTAATTCTGGTATATTCTTTAGGTGTCATGACATTGCAAACAAATGGGTGACTAGCGATGAAGATCTTGAGGAGGCTATCATGAAAAGTCCCTAGTAGGATTGGATCTGATAAGAAGAGATAGGACAAATCTTGTGCAATGCTTGCTAGAATGTCCAGTCGTGGACCAGCGCATGTTTGGGTGATTGTTTGGTTTGTACGTTGGGTTAGGGCCCCGGGGGGGTAGGTGTGGGATGTAGATGTGGTTCTGTAGTAAGCATGCTTGGGATCGTGGGTTGTTGGTGACCACGTCCCAGAAGGTGACACCCTGATACCATAGACTAGTACAAATGGTATGGAAATTAACGTGTCTCCTTGTTTATACGGCAGTTGAGCTGTCTTGGAACCCATTGTCTGCTAGGGTAAGGACGGTAAGAGGGAAGATGGGACTGCTTACAGTTGATGCAAAATGCCAACTTTATTGTAATGTCTGGGATAGCTAGAAGACTTTTGTATTTGGGCACATTTAAAGCACGAGTGTGAGGCGGTTATTGACAAAAGCACATAACCAGCAAGGTGAATAATTAAAATTATAATTGTCATCCAACATCATATTGCATTTAACCTAATTTGGTTAGAATTTCCAAAAGTTATAAATGAATGTAACTGATACAGTGATACTTGATCTTCACTCACAATGCAAGATCTATGCTAGCAATTAAAAGAGAAGATTTAAGTTTAAGTTAAAGCGTTGATACATTACTATGTAATATAATTGATAGATTCATACATAATTTGATGAGCGAAGGGAAGTTCCATTTCACTACACTGGAGAAAAAAATCTGGAATGTTTTTTTCTCTTTTTTTCTGTATTTTTGTGTGTTTGTCAACACGATTCCGGCTAAACCGATACTCTAATTGCGATGAAATTTTCTGGAGGCTTTCGAAATCTCTGAACTTGGAACTGCCACGTTTATTAGTGCAATCGAAAAATTATTTCTCATAAAAATCGCAATTTTACGATATTTTTCGATTTTTTAAAAACTTCTTCGACTTATAACACCTACCTACATGCAAATCCGATTTTAATGATTTTTTACAGAACCTTTTTTTTATGAATTAATATATTCGTATGAAATTTGGGCGTAATCGAAAAATTATTTCTCATGAAAATCGCATTTTTTTTTTTTTTTTCTTCGACCTATAACACCTACATGGTTTATCCTATTGTAATGATATTTTCACAGAACCTTAATTTTATGAATTGATATATTCATGTGAAATTTGAGCGGAATCGAAAAATAATTTCTCATGATAATTGCAATTTTACATTTATTTTTTAAAATTTCTTCGACTTTTAACACCGACATGCTTTATTCGATAGTTCTTATGTTTTCACAGAACCTTAATTTTATGAATAAATATATTCGTGTGAAATTTGAGCGTAATCGAAAAATTATTTCTCGTGAAAATCGAAATTTTACGCTTTTTTTCATTTTTTAAAAAATTACGCCCATCTAACAACGCGCCTGAAAAAGCGTTTGCGAAGCTTCCTAGCAATAATAACATTCAACTACTCACGTAAAATGTTTGTTGTGATGGTGATAGTGTCTTCTCCTTCACAGATATCAGTGGACATCAACCTTGGCCCATCTCTTTTGCGGTGCTCCATTCCAACCTGGAGGTGAGACCATAACCAGACTTGTTTTAATACGTGTAAGTAATTGCGTTGCTCCTTTAAATTGATGAAGCAGGGGGATATTATTGAAGATAACTGTAGCATCTTTAGCCAGGCTAATAGCAACACTCTAATATAACAATGTATTAAATGTATTTGGATGAGCAAAGCGAAGACTTCAATTTCACTGACCCCCAAAAAATTTAGCTCGGGTGTTTTTTTGTTTTTTTTCTGTCTGTTTGTTAACTCTATACCAGGCAAACGGCATATCCGATCTTGATGAAAATTGGAGGGGACCTTCGAAATCTTTGAACTTAGAGGAGTATTGTTTTTGGGTACAATCGAAGAAATATTTCTCATGAATATCGTACGTTTACGATTTTTTTCGATTTTTAGTGCGATATTTTCGTAACATTTGGGCAAATTCTGACCAAACGGGTGAGGCTACAACGTTCATATTGTACATGGACATTAAGGTTATAATGATGTAGTACCTTTTGAAAGAAAAAGTTGAAAAAATTAGCAAAAATCCATAGAAGTAAAGCTTATAATATAAGTTTTTTGATTTTTTGTGCGATATTTTCGTGCCATTTGGGCCAATTCTGACCAAACGGATGGGGCTACAACGTTCATATTATACAATAGATGGACATTAAGGTTATGGTGATGTAATACCTTTTGAAAGAAAAAGTTGAAAAAGTTAGCCAGAATCCATAAAAATAAAGCTTTTAATATAAGTTTTTTACGGTTAATAATTCCAATTGACAGGTAACAATAGAAACTTGACAACAATCACCTACAATGCGTAGACAGCAAAACAAAGCACTTGCAAAAGTAAAGATATCCGACGCAAACTAAAATTATTAAAAAGCTCATCCATCAACGCGGCGGGACTTAAACGTTTTCCTAGTTGAGTATAAGGACACGACAACAGTTATGTCTGAATGAAATGACCTTTATTTTAATTCATTTGTTGCATTGTTCAAGTGGAGTGCTAGTTGCAAAATTCAAGTAACAAGAAGTACAATAAATATACAATTTAGCATAATTGAAAATAATAGCAAGATTGAACAATTATTGAAGTGTGGTTTTAGTGGTGGAGGTGGTGGTGGTGGTGGTAGTTTCTCGTCAACGTGTTTTGAACATTGTTCATAATCGAAACAGATTTTTTCTGAAGAAACGGGTTCTATGTAAAGTTACAATATTTTAATTCCCCCATTATTTTGTACAGTATATAATATCCAACCAAATACAAAAATTTGTAAAAAAAAAAAAATACGGCAGCCAAGCTCTCCTTCAAAAGTCTTCGGCTGTGAATGCTGTGAGATATAAAAGTTGAGCCAAGCTTTTTATTCTTTCTCCCTAGTTTAGCTATGAAAATAAGTACGATCATTTCGCCTGTTGACGAGCGCCAAGCCAACGATTTTTGTGGTAAAAAAGTAAAATTTTTAAACTCGAAATCATAAAAAAAAATCTTGGCCATGAACCAAATTCAATGGCCAAGGCATTTTTTTTATGATTTCGAGTTTAAAAATTTTACTTTTTTACCACAAAAATCGTTGGCTTGGCGCTCGTCAACAGGCGAAATGATCTTACTTATTTTCAAAGCGAAACTAGGGAGAAAGAATAAAAAGCTTGGCTCAACTTTTATATCTCACAGCATTCACAGCCGAAGACTTTTGAAGGAGAGCTTGGCTGCCGTTTTTTTTTTTACAAATTTTTGTATTTGGTTGGATATTACATCTTTTTGTTGTTCGTTTGCTATCAAGGTGTGAATGATTAAATTTGTTAAGTTCAAAGTTGTTTTTTTACATTTTTGGGCCCACGGTCCCCCCAAAGATACCCCTTAAATAAATAAATAAATAAATAAATAAATAAATAAATAAGTAAATAAATACATTTTTATTTAGAGTCTACCCACTCAGTTATATAACTGATTTTCAGTGGGGGACTTTAAATCAAGCGACCAAGCCAACCCTGCAGGCCCGACGCAATCGACGAGTGAGCGATAACCAACCAAAGATCGATATTTTAATAGGAAATATATCAATCAGTGGTATGGACAGTGCGAACACCGCGGATCAACGCCAGAATCAACAAGGCCTATTCAGAAACAACTCTGAAATTATTATGGCTTCGTTGCTAGGACGGCTCCAAAGTCACCGTTTACAAACTCCTAAGACAAGAACTGATAGACTTCAGTTCAAATCAGAAGTTAAAAAACTTCTGGCTTTAGCGGGATTCGAACCCTGGCCCTTCTGCATTGAAAGCAGATACGCTAACAACAAGACCAACGCACTAGCATAAGCACTAGATATTTATAATGGTTAAGAGCATGTTTAATTTCAAGCTTGTACAAATTACTACGTCTGAGTAATTACGCGTTTTAATTTTGCTAGGACGGCTACAAAGTCACCGTTTACAAACTCCTAAGACAAGAACTGATAGACTTAAGTCCAAATCAGAAGTTAAAAACTTCTGACTTTAGCGGAATCGAACCATGGCCCTTCTGCATTGGAAACAGATACGCTAACAACAAGGCTACGCACTAGCATAAGCGCAAGATATATATAATGGTTTAGAGCATGTTTAATTTCAAGCTTGTACAAATTACTACGCCTGAGTAATCACGCGTTTGATTTTGATTTGATTTTCCCGGTCCCAATTGCGCGGTTTTTGTTATATGAGGTACATCTGAGTGTGGCCCAAGTTTCAAAGTTCTAAGATGAACCGTTTTCTCAGTATAGCGTATTATTCATAAGAGTACGGAATACCTACTTTTGATAATTTTGAGTTTCTCCGGTACCGTTACCCAATTTTGCTTTCCATATTCAAAAGTGATAAAGAATGAGAGATATCAAAATGTTTTCCACGTTTGAAACATCTCAATAGTAGCGTTTTCTTTGAATGATTCATTTCTTAAAGTTCAGATATGTTTTATGTCATTTTGGGCCCATGGTCATCCCCAAATTTAGCCCTTTGTGTTTTGGACGCAAGATATTTATAATGGTTAATAGCATGTTTAATTTCAAGTTTGTACAAATACCCGCGCCTTGGTAATTACGCGTTTTGATTTTCATCCAAATTTTGATTTTCTCCTGTCCCTGTTACCCGATTTTGGTTTTGAAAGCAAACGTCACTGCGTCTGAGGTACATCTAAGTGTGGTCCAAGTTTCATAGTTCTAAGATTTACCGTTTTCTCTGTAGGCTAAAGAAATCTCCGTGGAGAACTCCTAGCCACCCACCCACCCACCCACCCAACCACCAGCAGCCTTAAGGAATTTGACGAGGTTGAGAGCCTTGTTTAACACAGAACGAGGTGTCGGATCGGGTTGATTTTGTTTTTGGGTAGGTCATGGACCACATACCAGGTCAGAGACCGAGGTGCAAGAGTGTAACTCTTTCGGGGCGGACGTGTGCAGATAGCTGAAAACCCCCCAACTCTCGTAGCTGTATATAGGGCCGGAGTTCGGTGTCGCCTAAGCAGTCGCATCGCTCGTCTGCCGGGCGACGACCGTCGCCCTAGATGTATCGAAGGAAATTTTACTTGGTATCACAGATCACTAGTGGTAGACATTTTTATATTTTTATATTTTTGGAAGGTAGGTTCGGCGTCATGTTTTAAAAAAATTGTTGTGGAAGATTGTAGGGAATCGCATAACTATTGTTTCTGACTAAAAAATCAAGAAAAATTTATTTTTTTATGTAACGTTTCACACGCACGGACACGCACATGCAAACACACTCCAGACTGTTGGCTAAGCTCGAGAAAACCAGGCTTTGACGCAGAACGCAGAGGTAAAGTCAGGATCATTTGGAAGCTCTATCATTTGTCCTATCGCGTTGTGGTTTGCACCAAAATGTTAAGTAAGAATGTATAGTAGTTGGTATCATGGCACATTTCCAAATACTGCTCACTCACCGTAAATATGACACCAAATAGTTAATTTGTAGTAATTTCCCAATTTTGTGTAAGGGACAATTATTTTAAATTTCAAAATCGGCTTTAATAGAGACACGCTCTCATTCTTTGTGAACTGCCTCCCAAAAATTCAGATTTTTGGCTTAAAATTAAAGGTCAAAAAGCGGTACGTTCTGTATGTGAAATTAGCTGGATTTGACGACCGAGAGTTTTTTTAAATGGGCATTTAACATTGTAAAAAATGTTGCCCCGAGCTTGAAAGACAGTCAGTCTTAAGAGCCTTCGTAGCTACCGTGTCTATTATTATACCTACCTTGGTTATCCACTGACCAACTACATTTTTCTTGCTCTCGATGTTGAGCGATATCGTTATTGGCGAAGAGCTGCTCGGTGAGAGTATTGCGAACGCCAAGAAGAAGAGTAGAAGAGGAACTTTCACAACTGCCGGCATCGTTGCTACAGTTGCTTATTTTCTGGCCGCTAGACTGACACATACTCTAGACCTAGGCTTCTAGACCTTACAACATCCATCGACGAGAGTTGGGGGAAGAGGAGAGGAATGATAGTGACTATCAGAGTACAGTCACAAACAAACAGTAGTTCCAGCAAACGTGATCATAACTTAGCCAGTAGTTTATATTAATTTTGTATACATTTGTATTGTTTTGAATTGTGGACACTATGTTCAGTTATTTATGTCAACTTCTTAATATGAGTAAATGAAACGATTCTTACCACTTCAAAACAATACTATGATTTAACCGAAGGAGCAGATGTGTTCCTTTCTACCGCTAACAATACAATTCAGTATATTTGAAGGGAAATTTTGTATTTTTAATCTTGATAACAGTACACGCACTCTTAAATTATTCGTTGACACTTTTTGTTTATCACGTATCATTAGTATTTGAGTGGATTGTACTGTTGCAAATGAGAGTCAAGGAAAAGATTATACTTCTCATGATAATTTCCTGTTTTTCGCCAACACGAAACAACGAACACTAATATTCATCGCTCATGTCTTTATTGAGTGTGGTGTTTGTTGCATTGTTTTGTAATTATCAATATTTCAAAACTACGTTTACAGTTAGAGACGTGACGTGAGGAGTGGCTTGCTTTGCCCCCACAAGCAGGTTTCCCACGAGAAATTATTGATACATCAACATTTAGGTTGTGTCTGTGAGAAATAAGAATTCTAACCCTGTTATAATATACATAAAATTATTTTAGTAAAAAGACAACAAAAAATCCATTGAAAATTACTCTTCTTTAATAATAAGTAATGACCTACTGACTATGGCTCTTGTGCGGGCTTATATTAGATAGCTTATTTCTTTTGTATGCTGATTCCAGAAAATTATTGTATGCTATACGTTATTTTCCTACGACGATGCTACTCAACCCAAATCAATGGGCGATATATCTCAACATGAATTTATCAAAAATTTTATACACTCACGCTAAAGTTCCGTTTTGATGTTTGGTTTTTGTTTTTCGAGATCTTTACCTACTTAAATTTCTAGAAGTCGTAATGCCAAATTAAGTACTTATTTAATGTTGTCGTGTCACCGTATGTTGGGGTTGGGACTGATTGTCGCCATGGGGTAGCAAGTTAAAAATGAATACCTCGGACCAAAATATGCAAACTCAGATAAATGCCCCATACAAAGAAATAAATGTTATGAACGGGATATAAAAAATGTCTAAACACTCGATGTGTCCTGTGCAGATCGTGATTAGTTATTCAACGTAATTCACAACACAGCACGTACTACCTCGCGATCCTCGCTCAACTATGGTATACCCTGGACTAATGATCTAGTATGAGCCAACACATAAAATATATTTTAAATGTAAATGGTGTTATTTTATGTTGCACGTCTTAATCACATCATGATCTAAAAAAATACCTGTTTTAAGTATTATTAAAAATCTAGTATTGTTATTTGTATTGCAAAGAGAAATAGAATGTATAAGAATCAATGATTCCTTATAAAGTCTCGTGAGTCAGCGGTTTAGCCGAGGTAGTTTAACCGGTTCCCACTAGAACACCGAAGTTATGCAAACTCGGGCGTGGTCAGGGGTAGAGTGGGTGACCGCTCTGCCCTGAAACTCACATATATTGCTGGTTAGAGCAGATGGAGGGTTCGAGAGCTAGTGTAACGGCTTCGTTCTCACTCGTCGCCGGCAGTCCGGGTTGTGGAGGAACCTATAGACCGTCAAGGTAATCGTCCTTCGGATGGGACGTTCCTGGTACTTTCGAAAGGTTAGGCTACGTGCGGTACCGCGGTTCCCATTCCTCCCTTTGTAAATTAAATGTTTCATTCATCACTATCGTCTTCGAATACCAAAGTGCATTAAATATGAGACGTTAAGATATATCAAAAGTCTTATGTTATGTATTAAAAGTTAACTCGTCGAGATTCAATTATTGGTTCTTTGGTATTTAATTAGTCATATTTCTGGTATCGCATCGCATGATATGCGAAAGATGTCTGTGTATAATAAACAAACTAGTCTTTCAAGATTTGTATGTTAAGCTGACAGACTAAATGACATGAGGTTCATGCATGTTGGAGTTCTGCATGGCCAAAAATGTGAATTAATAGAGTTGAGAGAGAAATGTTGATGTAGTTGTTCTCGTACATTAGGAACAGGCGTAGCGTTATTAAGGGGTGAGGCGTACCTTTAAGACGGAGGGCGAACTTAAGACGGAGGAGCCGTAAACGTTAGGACGGATGGCCGGTAACCTTAAGACGGATGGGGCGTAACCTTAGACGGTGAGGCTAACCTTAAGAACAGGATGGCGTAACTAAGACGAATGGGCTACTTAAGAGGATGGGGTTACCTTAAGACGGATGGGGCGTAACCTTAAGACGGATGGGGCGTAACCTTAAGACGGATGGGGCGTAACCTTAATATGGGAGGAGGCGAAATAAATAGAAGGGCGGAAAAAGTAGGTTAACGAGAGGATTAGGGCTACATAAGAAGGGCGGAACAGTAAGAAGGCGGAGGATAAGGGGGGGACGAACTTAATAGGACGGACTTACATTTCATCAAGAGGGGGCGAAACATATATGAGAAACTTGACTTAGATATAAGAGGTATGGTGCGTAGCTTTCCTCATATGATACCAAATTGAAGAAGTGCACAGGTTATAAAAATATATCTCTTTATAATCAGATATCATATTCGTACCAAATAAGAAACAATCCCATTGACTTTAGTTAACACAAGGATTGTATTGCTGTCCGCAACAAATATGGCTTCAAAAAGAAGGTACCAATCATAATTCCATCTCGCAGATGAATGCAGCTGTCCATGTGGGGTACGCGTCACCCAGCCCGCCACTGTCGCGGTTTGTCACAACAGCAGTGTCCACTCTTTTGTCATCGGGCTGCCCCTTCACCCAGCGCATGAATCCAGTGGTATTCAGTGGTTTGCCTGGAATTCATAGACTTTATTTTTCACGTTATTTCTAAGTTCCTTCGATGATTGTAAACTAGTATGGTAAGATACCGTGTAAACCGTGGGAGGGATAGATTAACTTATAACAAATTTTCAGCCCAGCCCCTCCACCAAAGGTATGTCCAAGCTAAAACATAGCATACTTAAGTTTGTGTGATATTCCTAATGATTACGAATCATTGAATGAATATTAAAACAAGTAAACAATGGATTAGCTGGTTATGTTACGAAAGAATGCAGAAAACTCGAAATTGTTTTCCCAACATAAAAACTTTGTCAGCCCTATTCACGCTAACTCAGCGTGGATCTAAAGGAGGAACTCAGTGATATTGCACAGAAAATTGTTGCTTTTGTTGTTAAAAGATATATCTCTTTCATACACAAAGGCGACATTCCTTTTTCCGCGATTCATACTACCCCTACCACTACAAAACATCTGCATTCTTTCGTTGGAGCTAGATTGTTAACTTTTTGTAGTAACAGTCTTCTGCTCTGCTCCCAATTTTGGGTACATATTAACCCGTTTGTGTATGATTACTTGTGCTCATTTTAGCTTCTGACCAGTTTTTATCAAATTATGCCGTAAATAAATAAATTTATTTACCGAATACTGTGTAGTATTCTCCGTCAACTCCCAGTTCGTGTGCACCGACCCACGCCCAATCATCGTTCCCCGCCGCGTTTATCATTGGTTTAGGGAAGCGTGCGAACAGCTGGGCGACCACGTCTGCCTCCATCTCCGAGTTGATAATGACGAGATGTGTCCCCTCCTTAGTGCAGGTCAACCGCGCGTCTTGCCATGTCGTACCATTAGTGTGGAACTTGTAGTAACCAAACCCGGGAAACAGCTCGTAACCAGGCGGTCTTTCTTTGGTGGAAGCTGTTGGGTGACATCACATACTTGGATCACTGTTGGCACCCATCGTTTATCGAAAACAGTACTGAAATATTTTCAGTAGTTATTACAGATTTATTTGCTATAAAATGTAACCGGATCCAGAGCAGGCAGATTAGTCCATACACCTCAGTGGACCCGTAGAAGTGTTTAATGCATACGAGTTTATGGTAAAAAGGAACTTGAAACTACAAATGATCCACTCCAATTCTTAACAAAACTAATCTTAATTTATGGGATGGATTATGGAAGTTGATTTAATATCCAAGTGGATTATAATTAGAGACGATAAGAATAAAATGGAGCAAAAATAACCTGACATCGTTATCACGAAGTTCATGAATCACTGCAGTGGTTGTCATGGTTATAATCCGGGCTTGCCCAAAGTTTCGAATCGGGATTTTAGAATGCTCCATCGGAGATCCGAAGCTCAAGGGAATTTAAAATTCTAGGGTAGAATGAACGACCATTCGTAAGCCAGTGTTCGCGCAAACGGCTGGTCTCTTCTATTCAGCCCTTTGACTTCAATTCCCATGTCCAGTGAAACGAGCTTGAACCCGTTATTATATATACATGTTTCCACAACTCTTTTGCTAACATCAGAATTAGTATCATTGTGCTCAACTTGCGATAACAATACATGGTAAGGATGGGAAATATATATCATTCGCGACGCTCTTCGTTGGCACATCAAACCAAGAATTCTTTTAGCGGCACGATGTTTTTATTGTTATTTCAAATAGAGAACAAGTGCTTACTTGCACGCCGTTTCTTACTGGGGAGTATCTGCACATTTTACCAATGGTTGCAAGCTGATTCATAATTCGTCTAATTAATCAGTCTTCCATTAAACGGGGGCCAAAGATAGGCAT
Organism: Sweltsa coloradensis; assembly: GCA_024449915.1. Taxonomy (NCBI): domain Eukaryota; kingdom Metazoa; phylum Arthropoda; class Insecta; order Plecoptera; family Chloroperlidae; genus Sweltsa; species Sweltsa coloradensis. The sequence continues at coordinate 267,875 of JAMZAV010001221.1, forward strand.
GGGTCTGCTGTGTTTGACAGACCAGTCCGGTTATTACTGTCGTTTTTTGACAAGATCTTTTGAATTAGCGACACTGATGAGTGATTTAGTTTTGCTAAAACAATATTTTTGAATACTGGTGCTGGAAATGATTTTGAATAAGTGACTATGTGTAGAGGAAAGGGTATTGGGGTGTTGAAAATCATCATTTTAGGTTTGAGCTGCTCCACCCTAGCTTGGTCATACGTTTAATATTATGGTTGGGTGGTTGACAATTTGTAAATATTGAGTCATCTATTGTCATATGTTAGAGGAGTGGAGAAAAGTTGAGATTGATGCTATCTCGCTCACTCTCTTTTTTTGTCTGGAGGGTTATTGAATGTCAAGGATACGGTGAGATCATGATCGTCTGAAAGATGATGGGGCTTACTACCGACCCCTGGGGGACTCCAGTCCGAAATAGTCCCGACCCAGAGTCCATCAATTGGCGATAAAGGTTCTGTCAGAGAGAAATTGTGCAGCGGAAACAGAAGATTGAGTGAACTTAACCAATGGTTAAACATTTTAGGTCATGATGAAATCCATGACTATTCTTTAAAAGAATACAAACCACAATTTATTGATGTGTATAATCCACAATCTGAATGGAGTGGGGGGAAGGGGTATCTTTATTCAACAACGGTCGCTAGAACAAAGTAAACGGAATTTTGAACCAGGACGGCTGTTTCTTCTCCACAGGTGCGTGAAGGTTGGTCGTGCACGTTGATTAGGAAAATGTTTAAAGATTTTCAAATTGTGGAGATGTAGCAGTTAGGGATTAGGAATTAAGCAATTTGTTTTATTGATTCCAATCCGTTTCCGTTTTAGTAGCTATTGTACTAAACTTCTTTATTCTTTAGGAGCTTGTTGTTGCTGACCCCGTTTCCAAAGGCGACAACTTTGATAACATAGAATAAGACAAATATCGTGGAAAGTGACGTGGTATCCTTGTATTATATGGCAGGCGAGGTTGGTCTTGGAACCCGTCGCCTGCAGAAGGATGGACACGGGACAGCTGCAATAAGGCGGGATGGGGCTGCGTGAGCGGATTTGTGGGTCAGGGCACATTCAAACGAATGATGGGCGGTTATGGACCATAGCACATAATCAGCTTGTAAAAATTAAAATTGTAATTGTTTTAGTGTCTTATGGTTGGTACCCAATTTGGTTAGAATTTCCAAAAGATAGAAATGAATGAAACTGATGCTCGTTCTTCTTCTACAATGCAAGATCTATGCTAGCAAATTTTTAAAGAGGTGTTTTGGGTAAATTTTTGATTATACATACTATGTAACATAATTGATAGCGTTGATACATACTATGTAACATAATTGATAGATTAATCCAGAAAAATAATCAGCTACTCACGTGAAATGTGTGTTGTGATGGTGATAGTGTCTTCTCCTTCACAGATATCAGTGGACATCAACCTCGGCCCATCTCTTTTGCGGTGCTCCATTCCAACCTGGAGGTGAGACCGTCACCAGACTTGTTTTAATACGTGTAAGTAATTGCGTTGCTCCATTAATAAAGCATGGTGGGATATTATTGAAGATAACAATAGCATCTTTAGCTAGGCTACTAGCAACACTCTAATATAACAATCTAATAAATGTATTTAATTAAGGATATACCTAAGGTTGTCTAAAAGAATTGCCCTTCCTTTCAACTCATTTGTGTGTTGAAGTAGTGTTACTTGCCCAATTTAAGTAACAAAAATAAATATAAATGTACAATTTAACATAACTGAAAATAATAGTGAGAGTACCAATCATTGACATTATTTACGAATTTTTGGAGTGTGGTTTTGGTATTGGCGACAATGTTGGTCAAGGTTTCTCTTGGTTTCTCGTTGACGTTTTTAAACATTGTTGGATGAGCGTAGCGAGCGTAGCGAGCGAAGCGAAGATTCCATTTCACTACACTGGAGAAAAAAATCCGGAATGTTTTTTTTTTTCTTTTTTTTTTTTTTTTTTTTTGTATTTTTGTGTGTTTGTTAACACGATTCCGGCTAAACCGATACTCCGATTGCGATGAAATTTTATGGAGGCCTTCGAAATCTCTGAACTTAGAACTGCCACGTTTTTGAGCGCAATCAGGTAATTTGTTCTTATAAAAAACGCAATTTTACGATTTTTTTCGATTTTTAAAAATTTCTTCGACTTATAACACCTACACGATTTATCCGATTTTAATGATTTTTGCACAGAACCTTTATTTTATGAATTAAGATATTCTTGTGAAATTTGAGCGCAATCGAAAAATTATTTTTCATGAAAATCAAAATTTAACGGGTTTTTTCTTTTTTAAAACAATTCTTTGACTTATAACACCTACATGCTTTATCCTATTGTAATGATTTTTTCACAGAACCTTAATTTCATGAATTAATATACTCGTGTTAAATTTGGGCGCGATCAAATAATTATTTCTTATGAAAATTGCAATTTTACGATTTTTTATTTTTTATAAATTACGATTTATTAAAAAAATTAAGTTAATTTTTTATTTTATTTAATTTAATTAAAAAAAATCTTCGACTTAGTAATAATTTTTTCACAGAACAACAGAAAATCCACGTAACACATGGCAGCTCAATGCACCAATTACGCTCATCCAACAACGCGGCGGGACTTAAGCGTTTTCCTAGTTTATAATCAATACAGATTTTTCTGAAGGAAATGGTTCTGTATAAAGTTGCAATATTTTAATTCCACTATTATTTAATATTGTTATATAATGCATTGCATTAAATTGGAAATCCCACTTGATGTAACTAATGGATAATGAATTTGATACGTTTTTCTAGGGAGGAAGGTTCATAGTCATGCTCGAAAAGGAATTGTTGAGAAAGAGCGAATCCCAATGTTAATTTGTTTTTTTTCATTAAAATCAAGAATGAGGTATAATATTAATGTTTATCACGTTTCACACACAATGACATGCTTCGTAGCTATTTATCACAAATTATATCCATACATGCTTAAGTTCCTGTTTGATTTTTTTCATCAGATTTTCAAAATCTTTACCAAGGTAATAAAAAAAAATTGTGTTTATTTCCAGAAGTTGTAATGCCACATTATTTATTTAATGTTATTGTGTGTAGGGATATGAACTGATTGTCGTCAAAGAGTAGCATAACCATGAGTCTAGAAGTAAAAAATAAAAAAAACTCAGCTCAAAATGAGCCAACGTAGATAATTGCCGCACATAAAGAAAGACATCACGTCATGCCCAGAATATCGAAATACTCGATGTTAGTCCTCTGTCCTCGTCATCGTGATCTAGAGATTAAACGTAATTCACAACACAACACACCTCGCTTCCAGACCTTGAAGTCGGTGCTAAGATATTGTTGATCTACTCTGTTCCACGCGCAAGAGTTTAAATTAACAAATAATTAGTCTCTAATACGAACAAGTTGCGGTGTTGATACATCTAGCATGTCTAGTTCAATGTTAGAGGAAATATTGAGAGGTGCGATTGACTGCGATAACAGAGTGCTTGCCAGTGACAGTGTTTTGGGCAATCCATTTCGTAATACAAATATACCTTTCTTAAAGCTGAGAATATTACATTAACATTATGCGTTAGCATAATTTAATATAAATGTAGTAAATGTGTGATAAATTGTGTACAATTCAAGTATTTTTAAAATGGTTTCGGTTAATAACAAATGATAATTATATAGTTTTTTTTTTTTTAATTTTGAACGAGGATGTGTATCTTTGTTTAATAACTAACCAAACTATCCGCAGATTCTGCAACAACTTCGTAATGGAACGTAAGTATAGTGAAATAAGAACAGTGGCATTTCCATGAATTCGTGGTCTGTGAGACCTCAAACATCCAACTTTTTGAAAGAACATTTTTGTTCAATTTAAATTAAAAGTATGCCATACTGTCTCATCTGCTTTATACACAACTACAATTATTACAACGACATCTACGTAGCTGTATTAAAATGTATTAGTAGAATCCAGCCCAGGGACAAGTCATTCGTCATGTGACATATTGAAAATAGCTTTTTCTAGAATAGATTAAAGTAGGCCAACGTGTGTTTCTTCATCTGCCCACTAGTAAACAGACAAAACCGATATTAATAATATATTTGCACCATCAATTGTAAAATTTAGGTATGCTGTAGCCTAAGGTTAATTAGGGGTAATGTGTTCTTTTTTCAGCAAAAATCGTGCATTTTATGAACAAATTGTACATGAATAAAAACACAACTTTTTAAAGAAATAAGTTTACGTTTTCTTTTTATGTGTGGTTTAGCACCAATGTAAATTTTATTGTAATTCATATATTTCATTTTTCCTAACATCAGCATTATCGTCTGTCATATTATTTCTTTTGGAAACACTAAGTAGGCTTACCTTTATGAAAAAATAGTTTTGAGAACTTAAGAGAGAAAAATTTAGAAAACTATATTAAAGTTATTTTGTCAAACTTTAGGAAAACTTTAGAAGAAACTTTAGAGAAAACTTTAGGGAAAACTTTAGAAAAATCTTTAGGAAACTTTAGGTGGAAACTTCAGGAATAACTTTAGGATAAATACTTTAGAGAACTTTAGGATATAAATTTCAGAAACCTAGGCCTGCAAGCCTGTTGTGAAATGTATGTATTAAAGTTCCCTAAAATCCACATTGATCAAAGGAAAAGTATACTAAGCCTCCCTGATACTTTTATTTAACAACATTCATCAGTACACTGTTGGTCCTTTCTTAAAGCATTTTAAAAATATGAGTAAAAGTTCTGCATGAAGCCTAACAAGTAGGCCCCTAGATAGATGAGGTTAACATTTTATCTCGGAGTTGGGGAGGACACATAGCCGTAGGCTATTGGGGTTGCCACGTTCCGTAAAGGGGAGCAGTATACGACCCAGGAGTAGGTGTTGCATTCCCTCGAAGAATGACATGACTGGTCCAAGACCTGTGAAAATAAAAAAGTAACTTGAGAGCTAGTCCTAGGCTCGGGATCATGTCTAAGTACCTAGCTTGGTAGGCCCTACCATCGTTCAACATTTTATAGGTAAGGTCTGATAGCATGATGTAGGCCTAGGGCCTATAATCTTTGCATTAAGTAGGGCCTAGGCCTATTGAATAAGGGTGCGTCTGAAATCGACTTTTTGCGCGAGTCTGCTTGCCAAGTCGACTCGTTAGTCGGAAGTGACGTCACATAGTTGGTGTCCGAATGTCGCTAGTAGGCGAGTTTAGTCTGCTAATGTAGCACCCGAGCGTAGTTGCCGAAAGTGCATGCTTGCAAGCCTACTTCGCCTGCTTACAAGATGGCGGGGGCTACAGAAATAATTTGTAGAACTGATTGTATTCAAACAGATAGATATTCAGTACAATTTCTTGGTTCTATATAGTTTGCAATACGATATTTAGTTTTAATTATCAGCAATTAAATGGTGGGGAAGCTAATTTTGATTTGAAAACATATTTTTACTTCATAACCTCACTTTTACGAGATGGGTTTAGCAGGCGATTTAGTCGCCTTCAAGTCGCCGATGACCAAACCTGCTAGTATGTGAGGTGTAAGCAGGCACGGAGCAGGCAAGTTGTTAGCAGGCAAGCAGGCGAAATTACATTTCAGATACACCCTAAGTATAGATCAACGACTTAAGTCTACCATTTTACCAGCATTTTATAACAGTAGGCCTGTGCCTGGGCTTCACCCAGACATAGCTAGGGCCTAGGCCTATGCCTATAGCTGAGAACTCTGCCCATTAGGCCTAGGCCTACATGATTTAGGCCTAGGGAGGGGCCTAGGCTTTGTGTATAAAATAGATCCCTAGGCCCTACATAATCAAAGGAAAGGAAAGGAAGGCATCCATGCCTACAGTCTTTGGCCAAGGCCATGTGTAAAAGATATCCCTACCCAGGCATAGGCACTATAGGCTAGGGCCTAGGTTTTAGCTAGAAGTAGGCCCTGGGTCTAGGCCCAACATAACCTGAAAGACAATTAGGCTAACTAAAAACTCCAGTGCACCAACCATAGTCTGGATACAAGCTTAAAACAGTGAATGAATACTGTCACATTAACTCTTAAAAGTCAAAATTACTTACCTAATTAATACACTCGTGCAAAACGATGCAAAACTGTTCAGTTTCCAGACAAGCACATGTGTTGACTGTTGAAAGTCGCCATCTTGCAATGTAGGCCTACTTCCGCCACGGCGCCACTGAGCTCCGACCGGTAGTCAAATTAGCTTCTTTATTATGACCATTATATTATAATTTTGGACAAAATACGGTTTACATATTAAAATAATTTAATAAAAATAATGCTTACTCTAATAAAATGGAAAAATGTTATTTCTTATCCTGCTTAAATTAATACAGTTATACTTTTGACTAGGTGTAAGAATAAATTTTGCACCACTTTTAAACCACTAGTTGCAAATTACAAACAAGGTATTTATTTTTTATTATTTTTATTTATATTCTGTTTTAAAAGTGTTAGCATTACGTAACAATGCTTTGGCAGTTTATGTGGGGACATAAAGAATAACAAAATTACTTAAAAACATAAAACTCTAAAGTAAACTTTTCAAAACTCAACAGCTCTAGGTAAAGTAAACTTCAGAAAACTGTTGACCTCTAAAGTAAACTATAGAGAACTTTAGAAGTCTAAAGTAAAACAAGAAAAACTTTAGAGCTCTAAAGTAAATCCAGTAAACTTTCAAATACTTTAAACAAAAACTTTAGAAAACTTTAGATTAGAATTCTTAAAGTAAATTCACAAATACTTAAGAAAAACTTTAAGAAATCCTAAAGTTTCTTTAAGTACTTTTCCAAAAGGGTAATCTTTACTTTTTTGTAAATGCCACTTATTGTTGTTATTTTTTTAATGTTACCCAACGAATTACTTAATTTTCTTTGAAATATTTTTGAACAATTTTCTTATCTTGGGAGCCATGCATCAATTATGAATCATTTGCCATTATCGCAAAAGGTAATAATTATTCTTAAAGACAACTCCCATCTTGATAAAAGTGGCGATCAGATGGAAGATAATGATTGACATTTTAAGCAATGCTATAAAAAAAATCAAATGATCTTGTGGAAAACAAGCTTTTCGTGTCAGATTTTCAATCCAGCACGCGCCACTTTTGACGTCAATCAGGGCGCCTGCGCTCGGCTACTGCATCTAACCACTGCTCTCAGCCACGCTTGTTCCCTGCCGCCGCCACAGTTGACGTCACGCGAGGAGGCGTGGCCAAGACAAAGAATTACAATTTATGTCTTATATTTTCCCAATTTATTTTTTGTTTTGTTTTCCGCGTTCAAAATTATCTCTCAAAACCCATAATACATTCTAGTTTTTAGATGAGATGGCTCCTTTAAGAACCGACAATAAAATGCATGGTTGCATAGATTATCACCTAACAAAGATTGTGTTCTTTGTACAAGTAGATTGCTTCTGTTATGTTGTCAGGGATCTTGGTGAACATCTCCCGGGAAAATTGTACACCGCCCTCTTTAGAAGACTTCCCCCCCGACCTGTTCACCCAAGAGCAGAGACTAGAAGGCGCCATCGTGTTCCACCTGATGCTGGCGTTCTATTGCTTCCTGCTCATTGCTCTGGTTTGCAACGCATACTTCCTCCCCTCCGTCAACTGCATCTGTGCAGGTAAGGGTACGATGTGAGGCACATTGTTCGTGAAAGAATTAAATAAGAAGCTTGACTCTTATTCTGGAGGACCTCGTATTGACGTACCTGTCATCGTGATTAACGGATATTTATAAGTTTTTTGATAAGAGCTGCACACAGCTCTATTTCTTGGAAATTTTGTAAACATGTTAGATAAAATTTCACCACGACTACCACCCCCCCCCCCATTACCAAAGCATCTTTAATGTATATTTTTAAGATTGGATATTGCTTTACGTCTCATATTTATGCAACTTGGCTAATCGAGACGAAGGGAGGGACGAAGGGGTGGACAGGCCTGTGCTGGTCAGAACCAGCCACAACAGAGCTGATTGTTAGCATGGTAGCAAGACGTATTAAACTTGTTTTCACAAACAACTATCAATAACGTCGTTTGCATTTTTCACTCTTTTGAACTAGGGAAACGCTTAAGTCCCGCCGCGTTGATGGATGAGCTGTTTATAAGTTTTTTGTTTGCGTGGTACCACTTTTTCTTTGCAAGTGCTTTTTGAATGCATTGTAGGTGATTGTTGTAAAGTTTCTATTGTTACTTGTTAGTTGTTATTATAAACCTAAAAAAAAAAAATCATATTTAAACCTTTATTCTATGGATTGTGGCTAACTTTTTCAACTTTTTCTTTCAAAGAGCTATACATCACCATAACCTTAATGTTCATGTAAAATATGAACGTTGTAGCCCCGGCCGTTTGGTCAGAATCGGCCAAAATGTCACGAAAACATCGCACTAATTTTTTTTTTAAATCGTAAAATTACGATATTCATGAGAAATATTTCTTCGATTGAACCCAAAAACGTGGCAGGTCTAAGTTCAGAGATTTCGAAGGTATCTTTTTAATTTTCATCAAGATTGCATATGCCGTTTGCCCGGAATCGTGCGAACAAACAGACAGAAAAACAAACAAACAAAAACACAAAAAAAAAAAAAAACATTGGAGCTAAATTTTTTGAGGGGTCAGCGAAATTGAAGTCTTCGCTTCGCTCACCCAATTAATAAATACAAATTTATTTTCGAATGCATTCATTGTTTATTTCAAACCGGTAGAACACATTAATCGTTATGAGACGAGGGAGCGCCGCGACTGAAGTCTACAATTCAACTCAAACCGCACTTCCATGATTCAGTGTGTGTACAATAAAATCAGACGAACCGCTGAATAGATTACGCTAAAATTTTAACAGACATCCGGTACGAGTTAACTGAGAACTGCTAACGAAATCAGCTAGAGCCATTGCGATTTATACGTACAAGAAATAGATAATTAAAAGTAGAAGGCTATTCGACCGCGTTTTTCTATTTTTCCAAGAATTGCTTTGAAACCTGTCTGAATTAGAAACACCAAACAATTTTTTTTCTGATCGGGCACAAGCAAATATCGCCTCTTCAAAATAATTTCAAACTTCAATTCGCCCAAACAGATTTAAAGTAAAGTAGTTGTGATTTTGGATTTATTTTCAACAGGTTTTCTAGAGGCTGGCTGAGAGATTGCTTTTTGGATGAGTGTAGCGAGCGAAGCGAAGATTCCATTTCACTACACTGGGGAAAAAAATCCGGAATGTTGTTTTTCTTTCCTTTTTTTTGTATTTTTGTCTGCCAGTTAACACGATTTTGGCTAAACCGACACTCCAATTGCGATTAAATTTTTTGTAGGCCTTCAAAATCTCTGAACTTAGAACTGCCACTTTTTTTAGCGCAATCGAAAAATTATTTCTCATGAAAATCGCAATTTTACGATTTTTTCATTTTTAAAAACTTTCTTCGACTTATAACACCTACATGCTTTATCCTATTGTGATGAATGTTTCACAGAATCTTAATTTTATAAATAAATATAGCCTGTTCTTGTGGAATTTGAGCGCATTCGAAAAATTATTTCATATGAAAATCGCAATTTTACGATTTTTTAATTAAAAAAACATTTCTTCGACTAATAACACCTACATAATTAAGCCAATTGTAATTATTTTTTCACAGAACCATAATTTTATCAATAAATATATTCGTGTAAAATTTGAGCGAAATCTAAAAATTATTTCTTATGAAAATCGCAATTTTACGCTTTTTTTCTTTTCTTCGACTTGTAACACTTACATGCTTTATCTGATTATAATGATTTTTTTACAGAACCTTGACATGATGAATTAATCTATTGGTGTGAAGTTTGAGCGCAATCGAAAAATAATTTTCCATGAACAATAGCAATTTTACGCTTTTTTCGTTTAAAAAAAATTACGCTCATCCAAGAACGCGCCTTTAAAAGCGTTTGCGTAGCTTCCTTGTTATAAACAATTGTTTTTCCTACGAATTTTTTCTTTTGTCGGTATATTGTACCGATTAATCAGTAGTAACAAGTAACAAGTGGGCGTTAGAAAAACTACCTCTTTCAGTTACCTTCAAATTATTCAATATACGGATAATTTAACTTTACTTATTACAATATTGATTAATAAATACTACCTAATAATTAAGAAGTGTAAGAAACGTTAACGTCACTGTGTTTAATTATTGGATGAGCGTAGCGAGCGTAGCGAGCGAAGTGAAGATTCCATTTCACTACACTGGAGAAAAAAATCCTGAATGTTTTTTTTCTTTCTTTTTTTCTGTTTGTATTTTTGTGTGTCTGTTAGCACGATTCCAATCGCGATGAAATTTTATGGAGATCTTCGAAATCTCTGAACTTAGAACTGCCACGTCTTTTAGGGCAACCAAGAAATTATTTCTCATGAAAATCGCAAATTTACGATTTTTTTCGATTTTTAAGAAATTTCTTCGACTTAAAACACCTACATGCTTTGTCCGATTGTATGATTTTTTCACAGAACCTTTATTTTATGAATTAATATATTCGTGTGAAGTTTGAGCGTAATCGAAAAATTATTCCTTATGAAAATCGCAATCTTACGATTTTTTTCTATTTTTTAAATTTCTTCGACTTATAACACCTACATGCTTTGTCCGCTTGTAACGATTTTTTCACAAAACCTTAAGTTTATGAATTAAAATATTCGTGTGAAATTTGAGCGCAATCAAAAGTACCTTTTAGTACCTTTTGAAAGAAAAAGTTGAAAAAGTTAGCCAGAATTTATAGAAATAAAGCTTTTAATATAAGTTTTTTTGATTTTTTGTGCGATATTTTTGTGCCATTTGGGTCAATTCTGACCAAACGGATGGGGCTACAACGTTCATATTATACATGGACAATAAGGTTATGGTGATGTGATTTTGAAAGAAAAAGTTGAAAAAGTTAGCCAGAATCCATAGAAATAAAGCTTTAAATTTAATTTTTTACAATTAATAATAAAACAAGAAACAAAAAAAACTGAAAAAATCCCCTCAATCGCAGGCAAAAAACAACAACCTTGAAAAAGTAAAATATTCATCAAAAAAAAACTTCAAAAACTATCCATCAACGCGACTAAAAAAAGCGTTTGCGAAGCTTCCTAGTTGATCACACTCTCAGAATCAGAAAATTTTCCGGGGCTGTGAGCCCCGCGGACCCGCTCTAGTTAAAGGGCCTTCCCTCTGGTCCCACAGTAAAGTAAGTCATATACTTTACTCATGAAAGAGCGTTAGCCAATAAATTCATTTTTGGTGACACCACTGCACAGTGCACACCTGATAATGAGTCGAAAAGCCACCCTGTTTGACCCGCACTAGTTGTGAAAGGGGGTGTCCCAAGACCATATTGTACCAGGATACATAAGTAATGTTTGTGGTTATAAAGATGTTCGCCCCCTAAAAACTAGGGGTAGTTACGCCACTGCAGGTAAACATTCCCTGTCCTCCCCTTACCTACAGACAGCAAGGTTTTTCCTTTTACCCCTATGCTGGGGGAGCTTTTGCCCTTACATTTGCCCCCCCTTATACAAAAACTCCCTTTAAAATATAATCAACTAAATGAAAATTTCCCCGATCTCAACACTTCTCGCTCACTTGTCTCAAAAACTTTTGGGGCCCCCTGTTCGTTAAATAAAACATTTTTTTTAAACGTTAAAAAAAATATATTTCGCGATTTAGCTTTTTTTAAAAGCTAAATAGAAAAGTGAATCCTACAGAAATCAGTAAAAAAATCTTGTTTTCCTGTGCCGCGCAACCTGAACATCCCCAGGGTGTGGCCGGAGCGACCTTTAGGGGCCCTGGCGACCTCCATCCCAGCTGTTCTCAAAAGATAGGCACCTTCGTCCCCGGAGACATCGGGATGAAATTGATATCTTGTTCCCGGGGCGCGCGCAGACCGAACATCCCCAGGACGTGCCGGAACAAAACCCTTTATGGCCATGGGGGACCTCCATCCCGGCTGGTCGTCAAAATGATAGGGACCTTCTCACGGAACATCGGGAGAACTCTGATACCTTTTTTCCTGTCGCGGCAGACCTGAACACCCGGGATGTGGCCGGAGCGCCTTCATGGGCCATGGCGACCTCCATCCCGAGCTGGGCGTCAACATCAAGGGACGTACCTTCGTCACGGAGAACCCCGGGGAACTCTGTACTCTTTTTCGTGCGCGCGCAGACCTGAACATCCCCCAGGAGTCCCGGAGCGACCCCCATGGCCATGGCGACCTCCACTCCCGGCTGGGCGTCAAGTCATAGGCACCTTTGCACGGGGACAACGGGTAAATCTGATACTCTTTTTCCATGTGCGCGCCAGACCTAACATCCCGAGATTGGGCCGGAGCGACCTTCATGGCCATGGCGACCTCCACTCCCGAGCTGGTCGTCAACATCATAGGCACCTTCGTCACGGAGACATCGGGGTGAACTCTGATACCTTGTTCCCTGTGCGCGCGCAGACCCCGAAAAATCCCCGAGGGCGTGGCCGGAGCGACCTTCATGGCCCTGGCGACCTCCACTCCCGAGCTGTTCGTCAACATCATAGGCACCTTCGTCACGGAGAGTGACATCGGCGTGGGCACAGTGGTGGGCTCCGCAGTCTGCAACACACTGGGCGTCGCGGCGTGCGCGGGCATCGCCGCCAGCAAGGTATGCTACACACGAACTTTGATTGATTTGATTGGATATTGCTTAACGTCTCATATTTATGCAACTTGGCTTATCTAGACGAAGGGAGGGACGTAAGGGGTGACGCGGGGGACAAGGGGTGGACAGGCCTGTGCTGGTCAGAACCAGCCACTAGCGTTCGTCATCAAATATATCCGGGAAAAAATCACAAAAGTTTACTAGGCCTATTTGTTACAATCCAGAAGTTTAAAAAAATCTAGCTTAACCGGAGATTGAACCCATTTCTTCAGTTTATCGGAAGGGATAATCTTGAATATTATCAATTCCGACTACGGGAGTGTTACCCTTCTAATCGAATCTAATTAATTAAGTGTAGTCGATATTATTATGTGTTGAATTAAATGCTCTAGAAAAAGAAGTAACTTACGTCCACCAAATAGAATTTTAATGCAATTGTTTAATCACTCGCTGGCTGTGTGTTGTCCATTGCACATATCATCTGTTGCCATCCACTGCGGAAAGAGAATTTCTTTTGTATGGTGAGTGATATCATAATTGCAATCTTCTCCAGGAAAATATGGATGTAAACAAGTTACTGCTTTGATGTAGTACCAGCAATAATCAACGCCGCGCCACCAGCGTCACTACCCAAGGACACTAAAATACACTTTGTTTAGTCTATATAAAACATACCGATCGACCACTACCACCTTTGTGTGAGCGCAGCTCAGATCTTGATGTAGATGTAAATAGATGTAGATTAGATTCCTGGAAACATCTTTGTCCACTTTTGTCCTGTAATAGTACATGCCCTAAGCCCTAGGGTATTTTGCCACCACACCACTTCGTATCTTTGTTCTGGTGACAAAGCATTCATTCCCTTGCAGGTGATAGCTTTGGAGTGGTGGCCCCTGTCAAGAGATTGCGTCATCTACTTGTTCACCGTGATCCTCCTCACAGCGTTCGTGTGGGATGCGGTGATCATGTGGTGGGAGGCAATGGTTCTTCTTATCTTCTACTTCATCTACTTTGCATTGATGTGTATTAATAACCGTCTCGCCATGGGAACTACTAAGATGGTCACGTGTGTGATTGGAAAGATCCAAGTGAATAGCTTAAAAACTTCAGGTAATATATCGATTTGTATTTATCCAAAAGGTTAATTTTGGCGAATCAGCTTGTTTACTTTCTTATTGTCAGTATGTACAGTGCACTATTTGGTACTTTTGTTTAGTTCAGAAATTAATTAGTTAGACCTATAGTTGATTGATTAAATTGGATATTGCTTAACGTCTCATATTAATGCACTTTGGCTAGTCGAGACTATGAGTGGTGATAGATGAGGATGAAGTATGAATAGAAGGGTGGAGGGGAAACACGATACCAGCACGTAGCCTACTCCTTTCGAAAAGTACCAAGGGGACCAACGGCTTAACGTCCCATCCGAAAGGACGGTGTAACCTTGACAGTCATATAGGTTCCTCTACTGACCCGGACTGCCGAGCAGACGTTTTGATTGGATATTGCTTAACGTCTCATATTAATGCAACTTGGCTAATCGAGACGAAGGGAGGGACGTAAGGGATGACGCGGGGGGACAAGGGGTGGACAGGCCTGTGTTGATCAGAACCAGCCACAAGCGTATGGGGAGGGCAGGGGTTCCCCCACGTCGTGGTCGTCTCCGTCTGTGTCATCATCCGTCCGTGTTGTCATTGTCGTCGCCGTCGGGAAGGTAGTCAAAAGGAAGGGGAAAGTTCCCCGACGACGACCCAGAGCTCGCCATTAGTTTCAGGGAGAAGACCGAGCAGACGTCGAAGAGAACGAAGCCGTTACATTAGCCAGCGATATACTTTAATTTCAATGCAGAGCGGTCACCCACTCCATCCCTGACCACGCCCGAGTTTGCTTTACTTCGGTGTTCTAGTGGGAACCGGTTAAACTACCTCGGCTAAGCCGCTGGCTTTAGTTATAGTTAGTGGGGTTTTAGGGCACAAAATATGACATCAAAATTACACAAATTTATTTCACTAACTTGCTAATCAATATAAATGCCACTATTACAAAATATTCCAATCCTAGTCACATTTTCATTTATTCTTAGTTGTATGCATCATTATAGCGAAACGAAATCCAACCATAGCAGTTAGTTCACTGTAGTCTTCGCTGTAAATCATCTTTTCACCTAATGTCCAACTCCAAACCCATTTAGGCACGAACTTGTAGATATCAGATACCTACTTTATACCTAGTTATACCTACTTTAAATACCAAGATGATCTTTAATGAATATAGCCAATTAGCCATTATGGCACTGGATAGTAGATATCAGATACCTACTATATAACTAGTTACCTACTTTAGGTATCTAGATGTATCCCTAATATCTAAAGCCATTTAGTCACTGGCTATACTATATAACAGATATCTACTATAGAAATAGTTTATATACCTAGACGTATCCTCAATGTATAAAGCCATTTAGGCACTGGCTAGTAGATATCAGATATCTGCCATGTACCTAGTTACCTAGTTTAGATTCCTAGATATACCCTTAATGTGCTAAGCCCTTTAGGCACTAGCCAGTTGATATCATATTCCTACTTAAGGCCTAATATCTAGTTCAGAAACCTAGGTAATTCTGAAAGACCTGGTTTCGATACCTATTACCAGATACCTAGCAGTATATAATTATTTTGCAATGCATTGCAGTGCGTAATGACATGCGATCGCAAGAAGGAGAAGGAACATACAAAACTACGGAAAACATTCAAAATCCCGAGCTCAGCATTATCAGCAAGAACGTTGAAGCAGAGGAAGCAGCGAAGCCCACCAAACACCGTAAGTTACACCAAGTAGCTTTATGAGTCTGGTTCTAGTTTCGATTGTAAAGACTTGCTTCATGCCACTCTCCCAAAGCCTGATCCTACGCTGGTTTCCCAAGAAATTTTAAAACACACATTCAAGTCATATTCAAGGAGTACATTGTCGTATCAATTGTTTGTTATTTACATCTTTAAATTTTCTTTGTTGGAAGATATTTAAATTATTATTTTAATTCTCTCTCTTTGGTAACAATTTTTAACTGATTGTATAAAATGTCAATGTATGTATGTTTTAATGCATAACATGTAATATTAATTAACGAATATGTCTTAAACAAATTTCGAATATAATTTCCCATAACCAGTTTTTTTCGGGTGACGAAGCCACTTTTCGTCAAGTTTGTGGTAAATAAATTAAATAAATAACTAATTTTCGTTTTCTGTCAAGGGCTTTCAAACCTACTTAGCTTGTTGTCAGAATACATACCTAGATAATTTACTCGTGGTATTCCTTAAAAACACATAACAAAAAACTTGTAGAATACAACCAAACCTTACACACTCAAAAGAAATGAGATCTAAAAAAAGGGCCAAGCTCATCTACCCTTCCCAATTTGCGCATTCTTAATTCATAAAGTACAGTGTCCCATAACAGCATCCTCGAAAAGCTTTGGCAAAATAGAATTTGCGATTATTAATTTAAACGTAATAGTTCATCCAAGTTCTTTTTTCTAATTAATTTAAACGTAATAACATGCAAATTTTATTTTGCCAAGCTTTTCGAGGATGCTGTTATGGGAACTGTACGTTTATGAATGCGCAAATGTGGAAGGGTAGATGAGCTTGGCCCTTTTTTTAGATCTCATTCCTTTTGAGTGTGTAAGGTTTGGCGTATTTCTACAAGATTTTGTTATGTGTGTAAATCTCATTACTTTTTCAAGTTCCATTGCAAAATTATTGTTAAAATAAAATAATCTTATCAAAAATGATTTAATTTCTATGGTATTAGCAACAACAATGGGATGAAAAATTCTAGACCCGGATTCATGTACATCCTGCGAAAAGGTGGTATAACCATGGTATAACGCCCGGTATAAGGACTGGTTAAGTCTAGGCAACTCACATCCACATTAAAACTTTCCCATGCTACAACAAGCGCACAACTAATGTTATTTTACCCTTTCACTGCTTCACACCCATGTAAATAAACAAATTATCAAAAGAACTTTGGGAAAATTTGCACATTTTTTTTTTTCGTTTTTATATAGTGACAGGAGTTTTGCGTGAGATCATTGAAAGAAAAGAATAGGTGTATTATTTCCGTACATTTTTGTATAGCCTAGGTGGACAATCATACTATTTTTTATCTGCATTAGGCTTTTAGTAATCAAAACTAGTTTATAGGTGCGGGAAGTGTGTCAGAACAAGGTTGTGCTGGCCTAGGGTTTGGCTAGGCTTGTCAAACATGTAATGATAGATAGATAGATAACTTTATTCATCTTGACAGGCACATTGTACATGTTTGACTCCCGGAGGAGAAGGGAATAGCCTAAGGTAACTTACAGATAAGTATATGTAATCCTAGTACTACAGAGTAATCATGTACATTAAGTAAATAAAGAAAATTATGAAAATAAAATAAATTAATACTTTGGGTAATAATTGTAACATTGGGGGACTGTGAAATCTACACTCAATGGTGGTAAGAATAATAATTTATATGATGTATCTAGTTACAATTGTTTGTGGATAAGCCAACATGTGGGAGGATAATATAAAAGTGGAATTGAAAATAAGGCGAGTTGCTTTAAATGATAATGACATTGATAAAAATATATTAATTTAATGGAAGTATAACTGGAGAAGAGAATTGTTCAATGAGGTGATTTACAATTGGTACAAAGATTATGGTACAGATGAAGTATGAGACATAATGTATGGAGGCATATAACTAAAAAATAGTAATCATATGTTACAACTTTCCCATTATTGCTGAATTTAGCTAGAATAATAATTGTTTATTATTTATTATTTAATTAATTGTTCATTATTTTATAATTGTTTATTATTTACATTGAGAGGTAGTCACTAACCGAGTAGAAGCTGTTTTCTGTGAGATATATTTTTAATTGTGTTTGAAGGAAGGCAGGGGGGGAGGTTTTATGTTTTCTGGGAGCTTTTGTAAAGGGTGGAGGCAGGTACTCTGGGCCTAGTGCAAAAAGGCGCAGGTGGTGGGGCGGCCTATGTATGTAAAGGATGGCTCTTGTGTTGTGGCAGTGCACAGACGCATTGAGAGGGAAGAGGTTACTTTTTTTGCGAACAAAGAGTGCAGCAGACGGGATGAGTGTGCATGCTAGAGTTAGAATTCCTAATTCCTTAAAGAGCTCCCTACAGGAGTGTTTTCTGGAGACACCCCCCAATAATGCGTATCGCTCTCTTTTGGAGGATGAATATTCTATTAGCTTGGGGGAGGCTCCCAAAATAGCAGGCCATATAGGATAAGTGAGAGTGGATGTGGGCAAAGTAGACTTGCAATAAGATATGGGGGTGAACAATTTGTTTGAGCTTACGGATAGAGTAGCACCAGATAAAATTTTGTTGGCAACATGGTTAACATGGATAGACCATTTCAAGTTTTTCGGTCAATGCAAGGCCAAGGACTTTTACACTGGATGCGCGGGGATATATCAAACTCTAGATGAACTAGGGGACTAGCCAGTTGGGATCTTATTGGGGGTGTGAAAGTATAGGTATACCGTTTTAGAGCGCGAGATGTAGAGTTGATTGCTGGGCTGTATGATGACATTTTAGCTACTTGGCTGTTGATTAGGGGGGCAAGTGCCGAAGGGATGGTGTTTAGGTAGGGTCAGCAAATGGCTGGAGTCATCCGATATTGTGTGAGAATACCCTCATCCAGAAAGGGGGCCCTGGTTCATTACATATATGATATAGGCTAGGGGTCCGAGTATGGAACCCTGGGGAACTCCACAGACTATAAACAAAAATTAGAGCGGGTTTTGGTGACGGATAGACCTTGGCTGTCTCGATTTCGACTAATTGAGAGCGGCCGGAAAGAAAAGAGGAAATCCAATTTTAAAGCGATCCCTCGATGCCATAGGTATTAAGCTTTTCTAGGAGAACTTTGTGATCTATTGTATCAAAAGCCTTTGGTCCTGTCGTAGAACACTCCTACCGCGTGGTCACCTTTGTCCAAAGCAGAGTAGAGAGGAGAAAGAAAACTGAAGATTGCGCTTGTGGTGGATTTATTTTAAAAAAAAACCATGCTGAGTAGGGGAGAGAATGTTGTGATAATTTAGAAATGATGATAGACGATCATGCATGATGTATTCATATATTTTGGAAAAAGATGAGAGCAGGGAGATGGGTCGATAGTTAGTAATCTCAGATTTTTTACCTTTGTGTTGTAGATGGGGATTTTTTTTTGCTGCCTTCATTTTTTTGAGGGGAAAATGCCATCAGAAAAGGATTGATTAATGATGTAGGCTAATGGGCCGGAAATAAAGTCCATACATTGAAAAAGGGAGCCTGGCACCTCGTCAAGCCCATATGAGTGTTTGGAACTAAGTTCCTAGTTACAGTAGCTATTTTCGATTGGAGTGGTTGGGTGGAGAAAGATAGTTGGGCCGATCAGAGGTCGTGAGAGTTTTGGAGGAGGGGAGGGTAAATTGATGCATTGGGCTTACCAGCCGGTTGCACGAGTTGATGAAGAAGTAAATTAAAGAGTTCACATTGAGATGATGCGTAAAGATATAACTTTACCGTTAGCGATAAGAGAGAGGTTGCATTTAGGTTGGGGGGCATTGGTTGTGATTTAATCATGGACCAAAATAGCTTTTGAGGGGGTTCTTAGATTCTGTTTATTAAGGAGTCTTTTATAGTAGATTTTTAGCTTGGCGAATTTTTTCTAGCATGAGACTTTTTTAAATCCGATATTGTTGTTTACTGGTCGAGTTGTTGGAGGGACTTCAGTTCAAAATAAAGGGGGATCGCAAGGTCTGGGCTTCAGATCGCATTTCCGTGTGATCCAGGAATTGACTTGGGTTTAAAGGGGGACAGCTTTTTAGCGGAAATGATTTTTTGAAGTGATACAGGAAAGTGGTAAGAAAACTAGAGAAGAGTACATCTGCATCTCCAGGAGTTGACAGTGACTCCCAAATTTTTTCTGCACTTAGCCTTTGTTAAAAAAAGTTGTCTGTATTTTTGGGGGACTGAAAGAACGTTTCATTACCTTCATTTTTGGGGGGTTGATTTTTGGAGAGATAAAGGTTGAGAATGAGGAGGTGATGGTCAGACAGGCCAGGGTCAGTAGAGCTGACGGAAAACAATGCTGGGTCGAGATAAGTGAAAATGTTGTCGAAAAGAGAGCTGCTAGTGGCAGTGACACGGGTTGGTGTATCAAGGGTTTTTCAATGATATTGAAGGAGTGGACTAGATCGAGCAGTTTAGATCGGGATGGCGATTGGAAAGCAGGTCCACATTGTGGTCACTGCATAAGACTAAGTCTGCTTTGGGAAAATTTTCTTGGTGAGAAGGATGAGCACTTCATCAAGCTTGGAGAGAAATGTATTTAAATCACCAAGAGGGGAACGGAAGACAGAGAGAATAATAAAGTGCTGATCGAGAGAGCGCCATAAAACCTTTGCCACACATTCAAACACTTTCCGGTGCAGTAGGGTTTGACTTCGGGATGGGAATGGGGTTTGAGGTGGGGTTTGGCAAGGATTGCGAAAACCTCCATGGATAAACGTGGAGCGGCAGAAAAAGTCAATATTAGCGTAGCCGGAGATGCGAAAGGAGTAATTTCGTGTGGAGTTTAAACCAGTGTTCCGAGAAGCAAAAGATATCAGGGGAAAGGCGCTTGGTTAGAAGCTCAATTTCTTCGATTTTGTTCCGGATTGAGCAGATATTAAGGAATGCGATTTTAGGGGTCAGTATTGATTTGTTGGGTTTGTTTCTGGGTCGAGCAGATTTTAGGAGAGGTTGTTAGTAGTTTGTGGCTGAGGCCCATTAACAGATGGGGTATTATTAGGGTGACTGTGTCCCTAGCCTTAGTTTGTTTTAAATTGGTAACACTTGTTGGCCTGAGCAAAAGAAAATTTACAGTTTTTTGAGTGATTAAGGGCTTTGTGGTTTACTTTAGTGATTCTGGGGGGCTGGTTACGTGGGGGGGTGGAGATAAGCCATTTTAACTATTTATATAGATAGATAGTTTATGGGTTATAATTATAATGGGGTTTGCCTGTTGCGACGGAAGCCAGTTGCAGGGGCACGGGGAGAGTCCGGTACCAGGGGCCCCGGGTTGGGAGGATGGATCCTGCTACGACTGGGCAATCCCGTCTTCTTCGTATGTGGTAGTCTCCACATCCGTGGAGGAAGGGCGATTGGGTGACCTTGTCATCCTTGGGTTTGGCCTCCTCAGCGGGAGGTTCCATGACTAACGCAGGCTGTGGCTCAGCAGTAACGCTGACGTCCATCAGGGTCAGCCTCTGGGGGGGGGGGGGGTTGTGTTGGGAAGGAGTAAAGGGCATCCAAATTGGGGGCAGTTGAAGGGGCAGTTGCTATAGGAACAAAGAATTTTGTTGGAAGATACCGTGGTCAATCTGGATGTTGGCGAGGGCATTGGGAGTGTAGACGAGACTTTGCGTTTTTGAGTCGCGAAATATGTCTTCAATCAAAGGCCCTTTACAAATGGCCAGTACATATGATCAAGGACACAACAATGCGGGGCATGGCAAGTTTGTCGATGTGGTAGAAATCACAGTATGCTCGGGGTTTTTTAGGGAAGCTCGTAGGTTATATGCAAGCGGCTTACTTCTCGAGACCTGCTTAGTTATCAGGTAAGAAAATATTCTGCCTTCCGCATGGAGTGTTGCAAAGCTTCCGACCCCTCTTCTTTGTTGAATCAGATGGTCCACGCAGCCAAATTTTACTTTTTAAACTTGCTGCGATGCCCTTTGGGTCATTTCAAATCCGCCCCAACACAGTGCACGAGGGGAATTTAAAGAGGGGGCGTCAAATAGGTTACCCTTTGGAGCTCTGTGACTGTTGAGGCCAAATTGCTGGGCTTTGGTTTTGCTGGTTTGGGATGAGGTAGTAGGGGGATTGGAGTGGGAGGGATCTGTACAATAGTAGACTGAGCTGGTATGCTTTTAGTGGGGGATGGGAGAAGAGTTTTGTGGATTCGAATTGGAAGTAGATTGCCCTCACGCTCACCGTTGACTGTCTAGGCCTGCCATGTCTCTTTGTGGTGATTGATGATGAGGAATGGTTGCGGAGCCGGAGGAGCGGGGCTGAGACTGGTGTTTTTGATTTTGGGAACTGGTGTAGTTAAGTGAAGGTGATGGTTGCCAACTCATTACTAAGCACATTTCGGCCAACAAAATTGAGGATGGTGGCATGACCCTGCTTGTTGGGGTGTAGGCCTCCTTTTGGGCAGATGGCGTGCTGGGTATATTGAGTTGTTTTTCTCAACAAAGTGGCTGCAGTAAGTAACATATTCTTTTAATTCACTGTTGACTTCTTCACCAAGTCCCCTTTCATACTATATCACTGCGGTGTGCGATGGATGTGTAAGCGATTGAGGCACGTGGGAATGTTTTTTTTGGGGAGTCCTTAGCAGTTGATACATATCATTAGATTATTTGCCCAATGCCTACGTCTGTTGATAGAATTTGTGCCACAGTGCAACACTACGACGCATACATGGGGGCATCAGTTCTTGACTCTAGCAGTTTTTGTAGCTGAAAAGGTTGTATGCCTGGATGGGTTTTCCAGGATATAGATGTCGTTTTTGGGTTAATGTAGCTGCAACCCAACAAACCCTTGAGTCGCTGATTACTAGGTTAGTAAGTTTGGGGCTTTGGCTTTTACCCGGTTGAGAGCCTCGGATCAGTAGAACGAGCAACTAGGTGGCTGGCCATCCTGGGCCTCGGCTTACATCCATTCGAGTATGATGGAGAACAGGGAATTCAGTTGCGTTGAAAAGTGATTGGCCTTGCCCTTTTTTTGTTGCCAGGAACATGAACGGTTATGTTTCACCCCGCGTGTCACTTGGGTCATGATAGGCCTACTGAACGAATGAAGATCAGATGTTACACAGCAGTTTTTTTCTAATTTATTGATATCGACAATCTCCTTTTGCAATATGCTAACTTTAGAATTGCAAATAAACCAACAAATCCTTATAATGCTGGCACCTCGATTTTAAAATTAATACAATATTGTCTAGATTTGCAATTATTTTAAGAAAGTTTTCTTCATTCAACATTTGTTCTAAGACCTTTTTTTCAAGTTTTTAGAATTGTTCCTTGCTTTCCCGGTCTGGAAGGGCAACTTGAATCTTCTCCATGGAATGTGTAGGCCCCTCACACACATTATGCTGAATTATAGTGCCTAACTGATCAAAATTTAGAAATCTTTCTTTTTTGTCAAGGTCTGGTTCGATAACCTGTTTATTCACATTACGTGATTTTCATTTTCATGTCCATGTCGCATATTTTTCTGTGAATTATTTGACTTCTTTATAATATACTTATTTTGATGACTTTTTCAGGTTAAAAGTTCTGTTTGTTGAGCTTGTCAATAATTTCTCCCAAAAGTTCTCTCTTTCCATAAATACCTTTCGAAGAAATGTTAAATTAATAAGTTCAAATCGGGGGGGGGTATCATCTATGGTCATTTTTCTTAAACATTTTTTTATAAAAAATTGCATTAACTGATGCTGCCATGATAAACTTTATAACTGTCTAAAATCAAATAGTTAGTGGGCATATCTTTGTCCAAAGAACTCAATAGAAAAACTTTAACTCACTTGTAACCATAGCACTGGATAAATGCCCGTCCAAATAAAAAATTTATACCAAATGTCACTTTATAAAAACATTAAATATTTCACATACAAATGGTAGAACTTACTTACTAATAATGGGAGCTGCTAACACAGTCTTGAATCAATCCATAGGTGTACAATCCATGTGGATTTACAAATGTTAAACCATCAAAAAACATTTTAAAACATTTTATTATGCAGAGCAATGTTTTATAAACAGCTATGATTCACTGCCTGCCAACATATAAATATTAAATATAAATTTTATCTAGTTCCCCATAGTCCCAATGTAAAATTTAGACCTGCAAATGTTGTATTATAAATTTTTTAAGGACGGGACGGTTTCTGATTTGTTTTATGAGAGTATAATGACAACTTTTCTCGTTTCACACATAGAAGCAAAAGTTAAAATGTCCGCCATTTGTTTACGTATCGCACTTTCCCGCCTAACTCTGCTTATACCGTCAACAAGTGTCAAGTTACTATAGTTACTTGTTGATTGTATGCCTAGTGTATTAGGTTTATTTAAAAACCTTTATTTGGAAGCCTTCCAGCAAACTTTTTCAACTTTTTTTTTTCAAAAGAGACTATATTACTATAACCTTAATGTCCATGTAAAATATGAACATTGTAGCCCCACCCGTCTGGTTAGAATCGCGGGCCGATTGAAACTGACGAATTAGATAGTAGTAGTAGCAGCAGTAGCAGTAGTAGCAGTAGAAGCAGTAGTAACTAACATCCTTAAAGTGATTTTGAGCATGTTTCAAGCCATTTTTTCACCAAGAAGGAATGGTCGTACCCCAAATAAAATTTGGCATGTGTAGTCAGGTACCTAAATCCTCTCAACTTTGATAGTTTTCACTCTGCTTGCTGTATAAGGTGCTTGACTGCTTGAGTGTGTAGCGCGCTACGGCTTGGCTGTGGCGCCCTAACGGGCACCTAGATTAGCCTTGAAGCACAAGTGTTTGACATATTGTCGTAGCATTCTCTCTATAACAGTATTTTTTGTGACATGGTTTGGATTCCAAATTTGGGTAGCATATTCAACTTGAGGCCTGACTAGAGTTATGTATAAAGGCGGCGTAATGTTCGTTCACTGAATGTGTCCACACAGTTCCGATTTATAAATCCTAACATTGTATGCGCTTTCGGAACTAATTTTTTATATATGCTGATAAAACGACAAATTTTTCGCAAAAATAATTGCAAGATCTTTAATTTTCAGTCATACGCTGAAGGACAGAACTATTTACTCAGTAATTAAAATGTAACTGATTCTTCTTGTTCGTTAAAAAAATATACTGAAGCACTTGGATACATTAAGATTTCCCATTCTGAAAGCGAATCAAGATCCAGTTGAAGTCTAAAGTAGTCCATTTGATCCATGACAGGGAGATATAGTTTCAGGTCATCTGCATACAACAGACATTTTGCACTCTTGATTTGCGATAGAAGAGGTCATTTACAAAGAGAGTAAATAAAAGTGGTCCAAGAATCGATCCCTGTGGTACTCCAGACTTGACAGAAATTAATGAAGATGAACTTAATTAAATTTAGAGTGATTATTAATATTGTCTAGCTGTGTAACAATTTTCGATCCTTCATAAGAACTGCGCTTGTAAAGTAGGCCTTCCACGAAATTCATTTTTAGGCAACGTAACTGAATATTGTCATTTGGTAGTTAAAGTATTTTGTTAATGGTTTATTTTAATTCTATTTATCAGGAAGCTTCCAGTGGCGGCCACCAGGTGGGGTGTTGCAATCTCTCTGGTGGGCCTTCCTCTTCCCCGGCAAGCTGTGCCTGTATGTTAGTATCCCTGACTGCCGAGTGCCGCGCTGGCGTCGCCTGTATCCTCTCACCTTCATCATGTGTATTGTCTGGATCGGCATCGCGGCTTACGTCGTCTCGTGGATGCTATCAGTGTTCGGTGGGTGCATTTTATTCGATGAAATACATTTCGTATAATATTCTCACTATTCACCGTTCATTCAGTCTTGTTCAGCAACCAGTGTAATAATATGCTGGTTGATGAACTGTATGAATGAACTGAAATTTATGTATTATAAATTTTCAATACTGCTTCGTACCAGTATCACATCAAAAAAATAAACGTTAGGAATAATGATCATTCACATACAATTGTGATAGATAAGACTTACTGAGCAATTTGTAAATTCAACAGAGAACAAAAATTGACTTTGCCATAAGAGCTAGATAAAAACAATATTTCACGTTTATCTCGTCTGGGTTTAATACAAAATTGAAACGTTTTGTAGCACCACAACACTAAATTAATATGGAGTAAAGCCATTTCTCCCTCTGTTCGTCGTTGGGGAAAATGTTTTCAACAATGAATTATCCACTCATCTGCATTAACGCTTACAATGTATATTGTGATTTATTAAGGTCAGTATCCCAATATATTAATTATTTATCTGTCATGTCACTTTCAACTTCTTGTAAGTTTATTTTATACAATTGGATTATTTTTTTTGGGCTGTAGATATGTGTATGGTAAAAATGCTAAATTAATTTAAAATCTACAACTTAAAATAAAATAAGAAGTTCACATATAGGAAAATAAATTAATAGTGTGCCTATACATTTCAGGTGACACGTTTCGAATCTCTAGCTCTGTAATGGGCTTGACGTTCTTGGCTTTTGGAGGGTCTATTCCAGAAGGTTTCTCGGCTATTATCATGGCAAGGAAAGGTGAGTTCTGACTATATTACAGGTAATGTATGATAATATAATAAATGTCATACGTCAGAATGAAATAGCAAGTCACCACTGACACTTCTCAATAAATTGATTCTTAAATATAAAATTAAAATCAAGCTGAAACGACAATTATTTCATTAATGTTTAAAATCGGTTATGATACCCTTTGTTGGTGATGGAACTGTTCATCCATTAAGCATTTTTTTTATTTTTTAAAGTTGTATTCACATGCAATAGTTTATGGTTGCAGGTATAGGAACACGTATAATATAACGTCGGTCCTTCTTTTTGCTCAATTATTAATGAGCGTATTAATGAGAAAATATGAGGAGCGATGACGCAAAACGCAATATGTCCACCCAGAAAAAAAAACACAATTACAACAATAACCCATCATTTCACTGGGACATATTGCTTTTTGCAGTAAATAGCCAAGTTTCTCATCAAATAGCATGGTAGATATAGCGTTTTGCACCAGCAGAAAGTTTGTAACTATATCTTGATTTTGTGAAGGTTCTGCATTTCAGTTTTTTTTTCTTTTCTTTTCGGATGGACATATTGCGTTTTGCGTCGTCGCTCCTCATATAGAGAACAATAAATTGAAACCAACACTCGACTCATTTGATGATCCGAATAAAGTTAGGGCGTAGTGTTGCTAATCCAATGAAAAATGTTTTTTAATAGAATTATTACCAAATATGTGTGTTACCTTTGAGGGTTTGAATTTGCCGCTGTATCAAAGTTCTGCTACATACTTTCATATTATATAACACGGATTGTCAAAACTATTAACCAGAGTCGATAAAGAAGTTTCCTCGTTTGGGAGGTGCTCTAACTCCCAAATCGAAACGGACTCTAACGTTCTGAGCGCTGTAAGTGACTCAAATGTGAAAATACTAATTGCACCGCACGCTATAAATACGCTCAGTAGATTATCGATGTGCAGTGACGCTGCAATTAACGAATGACAGACGAAATGTGAAATTTCAACTTTATATCAATCATACTAGCACAGGGCCCTAGCCTCATTAAACTACTTAAATTGTTTTCTAATAATTGTACTATTATTGTTGCGCAGGCGTTACTGACATTTTTGTGCGAAATAAATTGAGATATGCCTTGTTTAAGTCTTATGGACGCAAGTGTAGCCTAGGCCCATGACCACAATACGGTTTCCAGACGTAAACGGTAAGGCCGCGTTCACATAACTTTGTTTTAGTCTTAAGAAATTGTTATTGTTATAAGAAATCCGATATCCTGATTGGTTAGTAATATCAGCACGGGAGAACTTCTTCATCGACTCTGGTAATATTTCAGGGGCCTGTCATAATCAAGTAACTCCTTTTCATTGGTCGTCGTAAGAATAATTGACGTCTGATTGGTCCGTCTTAAGAATTTTGGTTTTGTTATAACAATTTCTTAAGACTAAAACGTAAACAATTTAACACGTATTTCCTATCCCCTTATAACTAAACCAATTAGTGTGAACGCGGCCTTAGTACGCCCTTGGCCTTCAAATAGAAACATATTTTCGGCCTAGGTCCTAGGCTTAGGTCTACCACGTCAGAGTTAATATCCTCATCAATAAAGAGAGTTTGCTTTAACATTCTTCGTTTACGACTGTTAGCTTTTCGTTGAAAGTGACGTAGTTTTATTGAAGTAGTTCCATCAATTGTCACACAGAGTCGCGCGGAACGTTAAATTCCAAACGTCAAAAACCGACATTTTAATAACCCTGGACGGGATAGGGAGTTGGAGGACCTCCCCAACGGGAAAACTTCCCTGTCGACTCTGCTATTAACTATATATATCTGACTATCTAACTAAAATCTGAAATATCTTTTAAAAATAACCAATATCATGTGAATATTTGATTTCGTATCAAGTATGAAATTAAACGAAACTAGAAGCATTCTTGTTCACTTTCTGTTTCCTCCCACGTAGGCCCTAAACCTAGCTGAAAGAGTGATGATTGTTGCAGGCCTAGGAGGAGTGGGCATGAGCAACAGTGTAGGCGCCAACACCCTCGACATCCTGCTCTGCCTGGGTCTGCCATGGTTTATCAAGTGCCTCATATCGCCAACCCTCTCACTCCCGTTAGTATCCACCGGCCTGGTCTACAGCTGTCTCGCTCTGATGGGAACCATCTTTCTTCTCTACTTCACAATGGCGGCGTTCAAGTTTACACTCCAGAAGAGACTTGGCTTCACCTGTCTCGGTCTCTACGCCCTCTTCATTGTGTTTTCCGTGCTCGTCGAGAGCAATGTGTTCATGCACGTTAATCCGCCAGTGTGCGACTAAA
Source organism: Sweltsa coloradensis (assembly GCA_024449915.1). NCBI lineage: Eukaryota > Metazoa > Arthropoda > Insecta > Plecoptera > Chloroperlidae > Sweltsa > Sweltsa coloradensis. Next base: position 296,230 of record JAMZAV010001221.1, read on the forward strand.
ACCTGGATACAGGATATCTATAATTCCTGATTCGACCAAAGAAACATTGCTTTACACGTAGGGAGTATTGATGTTAATGATGAATGTTCAATAGAATCGCCCTATGGTTATATTTAAGTTGTAAATAAAAAATTAACGAACAATTGTTGCCTTTATCCTAGTACACATGCTGCCTATTTGTGAAAATATATTTATCAAAATTTCACAAAATGAAACTGGTTCCTTGAAAAAACATAATATATTATGCCTTATACACTACCGGCTGATTTGTTTACAATCATTCACCGGTTTGGACTGGGATGTTTTACATTCTGAAATAGTATGGACACAATACGAAAATGATATAATTAGACTGAACAATAGGCCTACAATATCAAACCCCCGGTATCAAACAAATAATATTGTCCCCAGTGAAAGTGGGTAAATAATTAATATATTTAATTTATATTAAATCTCTTGTCAATGATATAAACAAGGTACTAGAATGGTACCGGAAGTGGGACATTGCGTGCATTATTTATTGTGTCCGGGCTTCTTAGTAAAATGACATCGACACCCACTAGAAATGAAAGCTGCGGTCAATGTACGAACAAATGGATAATATATAAATATGTTGAAGATAATGTATATAATTATTGTAAACGAGTGGGTATAGCCAATTAACCCACAAGCAAACATTAACTCTCTATGATCTTCATTGTAAATTGGTATCCAATAGATTTTTAAATTATGTTTTGTGGCATATTGGTCGCATTGGTTTATATCTCTCAGATGGTTCAGTGCCCGGTTGCCGGTTCATGCAGATGGTTTCTATCTCCTGTATCTAAATGAGTAGATTAGGAAAACGTTGTAAAATTCCTAATTTTGCCTTACGAGCAATGATTAATTTTAAATGTGTTTACTTGGAATGAGTTGGAATCATACTTCCAATGACCTTACTTCGAAGGCAAGGCAGACTAAAGCTCTGTGAATTTTTACATGACCTTGCAAGTAAATATGTGCATAACTCTTGGCTTGACTTCTCGCCGTCTCAAATGGTAATTTGTTGTAGTTGTGGTACTTCCTTGTAGGGTTATTAGCACAGAAAGGTATTAGGTACTTCAACTGCTATGACACAGTTCCATCGGTCAGTCAACAACATATTTAAATATATTTAAATAATATTTATTGCTTAAAACTATGAAACTTTTTTTATGGTTTCTTGTACCAACTTATTAAAGTAAATATTAAATTTTAATGAGTTCTGGATTATCCTAGGGCTGTTGCGTCATGTTGATGATGAGGCATGCGCGCTGCTCTCATCACGACACGACAACAATCCAAGGATTATCCAGAGCTCATCTACATGTCGAGAAAGCCTGCAATAATTATAATGTAGGCAATAAAGACGAGGATGATCACGAAATCGGGGGAGAATAAAATGGCATTATTATAAAGAAACGTATTGTAACAACCTTAAAATTGTTTATAATAATTACATGAGAAAACATTTAAACATATTATAAAAGCTGTGATTATTTGAACAGTTAGGTTATATTGAAATAAAATATTGAGACTATTATTAGTTATCTACGACATTTAATAAGTAGAATAAGAGCTTGGCTGGCTTGGCTTGGTTAGTTTTATGTTTTAATTGTTGTCATTAGAAGGGTGTTGAAAATACATGAAATATTGTACTAATATTTATTAAATGTCGTAAAGAACAAGTAAAAGTCTGACAATTTTATTTCAATAAAATGTAAACATGTCCAGTAAAACATTATAATTTATGCATGAATCATAATCAAACACATTAAATAAATAAATTAATTAATTAATTAATTTTATTTAGAGTCTACCCACTCAGTTATATAACTGATTTTCAGTGGGGGACTTTAAATCAAAGCGACTAAGCCAACCCTGTAGACCCCGACGCAATCGACGAGTGAGCGATAACCAACCAAAGATCCTTATTTTTAATAGGAAATATAGCAATCAGTGGTATGGACAGTGCGAACACCCGCGAATCAACGCCAGAATCAACAAGGCCGATTCAGAACAACTCTGAAATTTATTATGTGCTTCGTTGCTAGGACGGCTCCAAAGTCACCGTTTACAAACTCCTAAGACATGAACTGATGGACTTAAGTCCAAATCAGAAGTTAAAAAACTTCTGACTTTAGCGGGAATCGTACCCTGGACCTTCTGCATTGGAAGCAGATACGCTAACCACAAGACCAACGAGCCACACATTTAGATATCTGTTATTGTATTTTTATTGTTTTAACACATTGATGCGTTGTAGGATAGTAGTATCTATGCGTTGTAGGTTGCTAGAATGTTACGAAATATGTATATATTTATTTTAAAATATTTAATAAAGCATTTCGAAGAAATGAGGGGTTGCACTTTCAATGTAATAATATACAATGACATTAAAAAGGTTTGCATAGCAAATTGGATGTCATTAACAGAAAGTTTAATTAAATAACTAAATATTACTCGTTTATAAGACAGCAATATTAATATCTAGTCAATGTCAGGAGATCTAAATACAAGCAAATCTATATTGCATAACTAAGGTATGTATTTACAACATGAAATAAAAAACACGTATAACACAGCACAGATTACAATAAACAATAAGCTATAGTAAATTAAGGTTTTCAATAATAAAAGAAACTATAAAATTATGAGCAGCTAACAAGGAACATTTGTGAACATGAATGCTTTACAAATGTGTAAGGTATGTTTGATCACAAGTAATAATATAAGTGTGTGATAAATAAATTGTACATATTTTCGCTGCTAACTGCATTATTGATGGTTTAAATTTAAAAAACACTAAACCGTAAGAATAATATATTTTAAAAAAACAGGTTCTGAACAAAGACTTAAAACATAAATAATCTAGGCATTTAACATTATTAAAGGGGTATTCACCCGCTTAACTCAAAAAATGTATTTCATTCGGGCTTACTAGTTATACGTTTAGAAATTTACAAAAAATTATTGGATCCACCATGACCGGAAAAAAATTGTCAAACTTGGTATTTTTGTAGCTGCAAAAATTCCCATAAAAATAACATTGGGCGATCTTTATGCCCCGTGACCTTGGAGGATTTTAACCCCCAAAAAATTGTCTTTTATAGACGTTCTTGTCAGCCTTTTCTGTTAATCCTCTTTATTTTGTTTTGTAATTTAGGCAAGTGGTTCAGTCAAAATTATTCTAATTGCCAAGAAGGGGTGTGATTTTGGATTGCATATTTTTGCGTGTTTGAGAATATACTAGGAAAACGCTTAAGTCCCGCCGCGTTGTTGGATGAGCGTATATGGTGCATTGAGATGCCATGTGCTTCGCGGATTTTCTGTTGTTTTGTGAAAAAATCATTACTTAATCGAAGATTTTTTTTAATTAAATTATATTAAATAAAAAATTAACTTCATTTTTATAATTAAATAAAATAAAATAAAAAATTAACTTAATTTTTTTAATTAATCGTAATTTTTTAAAAAGAAAAAAATCGTAAAATTGCAATTTGTATAAGAAATAATTATTCAATTGCGCTCAAATTTCACACGAATATCTTAATTAATAAAATTAAGGTTCTGTGAAAAAATCATTACAATCGGATGAAGCTTGTAGGTGTTATAAGTCGAAGAATTTTTTTAAAAATCGAAAAAAATCGTAAAATTGCGTTTTTTATGAGAAAAAATTTCCCGATTGCGCTTAAAAACGTGGCAGTTCTAAGTTCAGAGATTTCGAAGGTCTCCATAAAATTTCATCACAATCGGAGTATCGGTTTAGCCGGAATCGTGTTAACAAACACACAAAAATACAGAAAGAAAGAAAAAAAAAAAAAAAAAAAAAAAAAAAAACATTCCGGATTTTTTTCTCCAGTGTAGTGAAATGGAATCTTCGCTTCGCTCGCTACGCTCGCTACGCTCATCCAATTATTTGTGCACAGATTCAAGACACGATGTTATAAAAGGCCATTTTAGATTGATACGATGCTCTAGTATCTATGTGGAACAAAAAAGAAGCAGGTTAAAACCGATTTAAGAAATTTTCCAAAACGACAATTTTTGAAAATTTCCAGATAAAAAAAAATCGTGTAAAATCACAGTTACAAGATATAATTTTTAAACGGTCATTTGAGAGTAGTATTATGCTATAGATTATGTGGTAAAAAATATTTTTAAGGGTAATAGCCCCTTTAACTTAATATTATTTTATTGTATTAATTTATTACGTTTCTTGCTAATATATTTCGAAATGTGACTAACAATAGACACCATTTCCCATATCCCAATGCACCTTTATGTAGGTAGCTCGCTTCAGCGGCCGCATGTTGGCGGGTTAACGTTGAAGAAGACGTTTAGCTCTATGACCGTGGAGAAGGCGAGGAAGCAGGCGTAGATGAGGAGACAGATCACCCCCACCTTGCGGTCCAGCTTGAACCCGTTCAGAGCGAAGGTGATGTAGAGAAGAGCCAGAGTCGACAGCAACGATATGGTGCTGAAGAGGATCCCATCTGAACAAACAAAACATCTCTAGATTTGAATTATTCAAACAGTGTTGAATTAAACACCGGCATTGTCCATAACCCCACACTGGCCGACCTGCCCCGTCAAGGGACAGGTAAAATACATTAAAATACTACCCGGCACCTCCACCAAAAGAGACCAAACATTTTGAAGTTAATAATTCGAAAATTAGGTAAAATTGATAAATCAGTTAAATTAAACACATAAAACATTTGCGCCGTTACAAACAAATTAAATCTAAAAAATTATAACTCTTCCCTCCCGATCTATATCTATCAATAATTAAGCTATTTTTTTATAATTGATAAATCTATCTCATACATTAATTGGTTAGGTGAAAGCTCTAATTCAAAGATTAAACAATCAAAGTGTAGGCTGCACCGATACCACGAGAGTGTAAAGTAAAACCTGAGGATTATTAAACCATTTAAAAAATCTGGGTGAATGAATTTCCCTTCCCTGTGCAAGGAGCACTAGTGGCAGAACCTCTGACATGTGACATTGTTAAAGCAAATGCAATGGATTGAGTACTCCTTTTAAGGAGCCCTCGGATATCCATTCAAAATTGTCCATATTCCATATGTACCTAGTTAGACTCCTGAAGAGAGGCACCCCTATAAAGAAGAAGAACCCTATAAAAGATCTATAAAAGGTTCCTCGCGAAAATTGTTATTAATTAGTATCAGACAAGTTATTAGCGATTACATCAATATGCCACAAAGAGCTGGCGAAAATGTTAATAAGTAACCTAAACTTCTTATATCAGATCAATAATCGCGAAATCCATTAATCTTTCAGGGCTCAAATCTATAGGGAATTGTAGGTGTGATATGTTTTTAAAATGTGTAGGCCCTAGCATGGTATATGTTCGGTGAACGGCTGACAAATTGTTTGAGATTCAAACTAAACCGAGAAAATGAAAATGTTTGTTTATTTGGAACTTATTTGGTTGGGGGTATTTTAATGAAAAAAATATTGTTTTATTGAACCCCCCCCCCCCCCCCACCACCACCACCACCACCAAACAAGTTCCGTTTATTTGTTTATTTGTTGCACCACAAGTGCGCAATATTACCAAACATTAAATGGTGCCATTTTCGTTTATATTTGTTTGTTTTCATGTGTATTTACTCGTCATTCATTTCCTCGAATCATATTCTGTAACTCAAACCAGTTCTTATCAGATTCACTATACCCCCGTCTCTCCTCTCTTCTGCTTTTCGTAATAGCCGTTGTCTAACTTCTACCTCGCCTCATTTCAGTGACTCGGTCTCGTTGTGACCTCTCTAGTAGCTGCAGTGCGAAGTGCAACGTGCAGGCCTAGCGCCTAGTGCATCATTCTCTTGACCAAGTGCCACTCTCTACACTCCGGACAACCACACTGTGTGTTAAGACTCCCGGAATAGTCATATTTTCTTGTTTTATTATTTTCTCTTCTTTCTATCTACATTCTCTATTCTTCTCCTTCCTAGCCATGGCTCTATATTCATTGCCAGGTTTTCATCTGACATGCCGACATACACGTCCCTTCACGCAGTACTATCATCACCTTTGCAGATTAACCAAGTAAGTGGTGGCAATGTCTATATTCCCTGTTCACCCTCAATACAGTCCACTATTTGTCCCTCTTATCGTCAGCCAAAGCCTACATTTAAAGTGAGATGTTATTTTGATTTCCCCAACAAATGGACGAGACATCAATTTCATTACTATAGGACTCTTCGCGAACGCTTTTTCCAGTCGCGTTGATGGATGAGCGTTTTTGGTTGACTATTTCTATCCTTTTATTACGGCGACCGATTGCAAGCCTGCGAGTCTGAGAGAGACCGAGAACCAAAACGCGCCTGGTTGTGCAAGCTGCGGAAAGGTGCGGGGCGGCGATTTCATTTGGACCTCTCGTTGCCCTAAAAGTACGATTTTTATGAGAAATATTTCTTTAATTGTTTTCGATAGAGAGCAAAAAAGTCGAAAAAACCTTGAGCTGTTTTTTCAGGGTACAGCGAAATTGAAGTCATTACTGCGCTCATCCAATAAATTCGGAATTATTTCCTTAACTTTAGCCTTTGATAAACATATATTATTTTGGAATCAACTTAGTCCTGACGTTTCTTATAGTTGGTTGGTGAATATTATGGGCCTACACGGTAAAACATTTATAACTAATAACAGTGTGACGACAGTTAGTCTATACTTTACCTGAATTAATCTGCACATATCGTCCAGAGGTGGACGACATGAAGGTCGCCTTGATCAACCAGGGTAGGCCGAGGCACAGCAGGACGTCGAAAGTGTTGGATCCTATCGAGTTGGATATGCCCATCGCTCCGTGCCCTAGGAACGCAAACATAAGGGTTAGATGGAAATATTGGAGCCCTACTCTCCAGGGAGGCATACTTCAATTGAATATACAGATATCGAGGGTATATTCTACATTTCTTTAAAACTGGAAACCTTCGCAAACGCTTTTTCAGGCGCGTTGTTGGATGAGCGTAATTTTTAAAAACGAAAAAGCGTAAAATTGCGATTTTTATGAGAAATAATTTTTCGATTACGCTCAAATTTCATACGAATATATTAATTCATAAAATTAAGGTTCTATGAAAAAATCATTACAATCGGATAAAGCATGTAGGTGTTATAAGTCGAAGAAATTTTAAAAATAAAAAATTCGAAAAATTGCGATTTTCACGAGAAATAATTTTTCGTTTGCGCTCAAATTTCACACGAATATACTAATTTATAAAATAAAGCTTCTGTGAAAAAGCATTACAATCGAATAAAGCATGTAGGTGTTATAAGTCGAAACAAATCGTAAAATTGCTATTTTTATGAGAAATAATTTTTCGATTGCGCTAAAAACGTGGCAGTTCTAAGTTCAGAAATTTCAAAGGTCTCCAGAAAATGTCATAGCAATTGGAGTATCGGTTCATCCGGAATCGTGTTAACAGACACATAAAAATACAAACAGGAAAAAAAACATTCCGGATTTTTTTCCCCAGTGTAGTACAATGGAATCTTTGCTTCGCTCGCTACGCTCATCCAATTAATGTATATTTACAAATTTATAATTGTTTGACAGACCTGTGGTGGCTGTTTATGTATTCACAGATTGTCTACTATATAAAGCACACACCACCAAACCAGTCTTGAAACATCTTGGACCTCATGCAGTAAGTCTAGCTAAGATGGATGAAGATGAGAGGACCCTCGTCAAAAATTCACCGAAGACAGACCAAAAAGAAGTTACTTGTTTGTGGCCCATTATTGAATTCCCGGGTCAAACCAATAACATATTAAGTTGAGATGTCAATCGATAAAACTTTTTCCCGATCAATATCGATTTATGATCCATTACTTAATATTGAATATGAAAAAAATCGCTACATCAGCATTACTACTACCCGAAAAACTAATTAATGGAGTACTAAAAATTAAAGGAAAATAATTGATTTATCTGTATTTTTTAACACATTTTCTCACACATCGTATTCTAATACTTTACAAAAATAATCCGTTATTGAACACTGATAGATGATCTGTAATAAACGTTTGGACATTGGTTTGGATGAATAACCAAGACCCCCTCTATCGTCGACTACTCACACTGCACGTTACTATACAAGCGCGGTGTGAGGCGCGTCCGATAGAGTGTGCTAGTATGCATAACCCCGCGACCATGCTAAAAATATTGAGTGTTTAAATAAATAAAAACTAAAATGTCCATGGGACACCTGGTGCAATGCATGCCCTTCTTCAGGTGTCAAACTTTTTTTTACTCTAGAAAGGTAATTCTGCTATAATTGCCGGTAGCGGGATTCGAGCACGAGAACTCCAGAATTAGAGTCACACCTGTCGTGCGAAAGAAACTTAATGCCAATCTAAGATCGTGTATAGATTTTAGTTTATTCAAGGACGGGACACGCAGAGATAGATGGATGGACGGTAGGAAGTAAGGCTAGGTAACTAGAGTGGTGATATCGTTCAATTGTTAATGTGCAAAAATCCCATCTTAACATAAATCAGAATCATTGAACCTTGCCATCATGACTTCTGACCCTCGCTGTCATTTTAAGAAGTAATTCATAACTCAGTTAGAGACTTACCTTGGTTGGAGACGATGACGCTAGATACAGCTTCAGGAACGCTCATCCCAGCTGCCAAGAAAGTCAGGCCCATAACGCTGTCCGGGATGCGAACCACGTCCCCTGCAAACACAAGGGTCGCGTGAGCATATCCAATATACTAGGTATACAGTACATGTTGATTCGGGTTGACTCCTTGAGGAATAGTTTCTATAGGTCGTGAAATCTGTACAAATACAGGCTCCACTCAGTAATTAGACGCGGAGGAACAGTTCTGCATCATAGGTTTACGAGACACTACATAATATTATCTAGGTGCCCGCTAGGGTGCCGCATGTCATTGCCCCCTCCAACTATCATATTTTCATAAACTCTCAAAACCATCAATTTATATTAAACATAGGTACATTCCTTAACCTCATTTTCAAAGTTTGCTAGTGTTTGCTGGCTTAATGTTGTTGATAATTTTTGTTGATAATATTTTTAAATATATGTATTGTTATAAGTTTGGCAATCAACAAGTGTGTTTGGAGCTCTGCGCTTTTCTGCCATCCTCGTGACACATTTAACTAATGCATGTGTTGAGGAACAAATATTAAATACTATAATAAAATACCCTTAAAAACATTATTTTGTATTTTCTTCGAAATTCTTCAAACGAAAAAAATTGTTCTCTTTCAAATCAGAGGGTTGCATAATCAAATTTCACATTGATTGTATTATGTAGGGCCTACATTGAAAATGGAATGACAGAACTTACCAACAACTGTGATCATCCATGCCACCATGTAAGAGGTTATGGCGATGTATACGATGCACATCGTGAATGTCAGTGGGAAATACTTTTCTTTGCCCGGTTGACGGCAGTCTGGTATAGTTATGGACAAGAGTGCTTGGATGGGCCAGGTAATAACCCACCAAATCTTGCCTCCAATTGAGTTTTCATCCGACCAGGAACGTAAATTCAAGTTCTGTAAAAGTATAATCGTATTGTGTAACCTTAACTGTGATAACGTTGCTTTGGGCGGACCGAAAAGTGATTACAAATAGGGGCTAGGATTATAAGGCCAAAGTGATGCACGTCATCTTTTATAAAGTATACCAGACCAAGATACTTCTGTCAAAAAAGGCTATTTTTGCTGTTGCAAACTAAATCTTTCTAGAATGATCCTAGTTTTGTGCTAACAAACATACAGATCTTATAATGAATTGAAAGCAATTAATGACTATTTTATACTTGTACATAGAAATAATAATCTGTAATGTGGAGTAGTTGTTTTAAATTTGTAGAGAGAGATGCTACTTTACAAGTTCACTAAAAATATCATAATAATGTTATACCTGGACATGTTCATCTTCATAATTTGGTTTGATACATTCGCCATTATTGTTTTCTTCTTTACCCACAGGTATAACAACAGTGCTGTGATATCCTGTGTTGTTTTGGTTTCCACCACCGTTCTGCTTTACGCCGCCATTTTGAGCTACGGCGCCATTTTCTTTTACACCGCCATTTTGATGTACTGCGCCGTTTGAAAGTGTGGTGAATCCATTTAAGTAGGGTAGGCCATTTCCTGAGGAGAAGTGTTTTGTAAGTGGAATTTGTGGTAATTAAGCCAATGAAATGCGTAAATTTGTATATACCTCATTAACGCCAACGTTTTGTAGCTTGATTATACTTCATGCATAACTCAACTTCAGAAATAAATTTTTTATTCGTGCATTTTGTAGAAGAGGATTATGTAAGTGGTTCCTTTAAAGTCGTTTAAAGTTGTTCCAAACAATGGATTAGTTTCGTTTAGATTATTGGATTTAAGGGCGCACCACGGATTATGCGCCACTCTAGCCTAGAGGATGTGGGTAGGACAGACCCGTGCTGGACACATCCAGCCACAGGCTAGTGGAGGGAAGAGAGGACATAATTATCTTTGTCGTCTTTCGTACATGGTCGTAGTCTAGTCGTCGTCGTCGTTTTTTTGTGGGGGGGGGGGCGTTTAGGTGAATTGTCGACGATGGAGTAACCTCAAGCTGCTTGAAATATTACCAACTTGTTGGGCAATATTAACACCCATTTTATATACAGATCGCAATTGTTAGTCGTTATTAATTGTCGGCTTCATCAGAGCTCAAATACTCCGTTTAAAATCAGTTCTTGTAACTGAACGAGCGGATTTTCATAAAGCAATTTTTTCGAATTATTTCTATTCGAAACTCGCATATTATGTAGGATGGTTTACGTGTTTACGTGTACCACATAGGGTAACATTAATACAAAACGCAAGAAAAGATTTATTTTCCAATGGTAACAAAATTGACAATGGGCCTACTTGAGTACGCACTTAGTTCATAACATCCGCAAACATAGGCTCCAGTGATTGTGTTCTTAAATTCCCACCTTGTTTCAAATCCATCCGCGAAATGAGCGGAGTGATCTCTTCTAGTTTACTCGTGTTCTTGTACTTGTTTCTGAAGCAGCCCCTGCACAGGCGACTCAGCTCCACGTTGAAGTACATTGCTGTCAACAAGGAACATAGAAAGTTATACAATATAGCGCTCAGGTTAAATCACGTTCATTAAATATCAATGACATCGTCTTACCTACTAGGTAGCCGAAGTACACGGTAACAAGCACCAGGGCTTCATACCACTCGATGCGTGAGTCCCTTAGGGTGAAGATAAGCAACACCACGGACACACCGTACATCAGACAGTCTCGGCTGATAGGCCACCAGTGCAGTTTAATCACCTTCAACAACAATACAAAGCATAAGTCTCCTTGGAGATATTGAAAGGACCATTAACATCTAGACACAAGTGGAAGTGGCGTTCAGGTGAAAGGTTATAAAACACACACATTCAAATTAATGAATCCTATGGAAAACCATCTGTTCGTGTCAGGACTCGGCTATTGCATCATGCCTGCTGCCCTCAGCCGTGCTTTTCCACTTGCCGCCGGTAACTGAGCCACAGTTGATGTCACGCGAGGAGGCGTGGTTAAGACATAGGATTTCGATTTTTAATGTACGATTTATTTTTTGTTCAGTTTTGTGGCAAAATAATGTCTCAAAAACAATGATAACTTCTATTTTTAAGATGATACAACTTAATTGAGGTTATCGCATGCAGCTCACGATTATGTCAAGTGATATCAGTTAGATGCGCCCATACATACAAGGCAGACAAGTGGCCATCATAATGAAGGCTTTGTAAATAAACAACTTGTAGAGTAACAGCCTGTTGGATAGTTACGCCTTAGGCAGTTTATCAGACGTCTGGGTGACGTCCAGGGTTGGCATGAAGGTCTCTGTCTAGATACCATGTAGCTCACTCACATCTTGTGTATTCATATGTGTTTCTACATAATAAATAGCATCACAAACTACTACACCTGTTGATCTTAATGCATGGTGGCAGCGGTGGGATAAGATTGCTTCTGGTTGGCCAGCCCTTTTCGATGTATTCTCTGACCAACTTGCAGGTGTCGTCTGCCTCCTGAGCTTGCTTTATTTCACTCAAGCGCTTGTCAGTGGCCGGCACATCCTTCTACCGAACTGACACTTACAGGTTCTCTGGATAACATGTCAGCTGTATACAAGTCCTTCCCAGGTACATGAGATACTGTGAACGAAAATCTCATGAGCCTCAGCCTCATTCGTAGAATCCTTGGTGACAACTCGTGCAATGACTTCTTGCCCATGATCCGCACCAAGGGTGGGTGATCGGTTCGAATCTGAAAGTCCTTTCCTAAAAGAAAGTTTTCGAACTTTTCACACGCCCATACAATTTCTAGGGCCTCTTTTTCTATCTGAGCATATCTCTGTTCTGTTGGAGATAGGGCTCTGGACGCAAAAGCAACAGGACGCCAGACTCCAGTCTTGTCATTTTGTTCCATCACGGCTCCTAATCCGTAAGAGGATGCATCAGTTGTCAGACGAATTGGTTGATTGACATCATAAAACGTAAGGGTGGGTGCAGTCGAAAGCATCGTTTTAATGTGCTGGAACGCTTCTTCTTGCAGATGACCCCACACAAAAGCATTTGATTTATTTAACAACACGCGTATCGGTTGTGTTATGTCAGCCAGGTTGGGTACAAATTGGAGCATCTGGTTAACCATGCCCAGTAGCCTACGAACGCCATGAACGTCAGTCGGACTCTTCATTTTGGAGATCGCAGCAACCTTGTCTGGATCAGGTCGTAAGCCTCCTTCCCCAACGATGTAGAAAAGGAACTTGAGCTTGAAGACGCTGAATTGACATTTCGGCGCATTCAGGGTGATATGGCCCTCCTCCTTTCTTTTGAGTACTTGATGTAAACGCTCGTCATGCTCTTTTTGATCTTTACCGTAGACCAAGACGTCGTCCATGTGGCAGATAACTCCTTTTAACCCTGCGAGTAGTTCTGACATTTTGCGTTGGTAAACTTCTGGCGCAGAAGTAATGCCAAACGGCATTCGATTAAAACAATATCCTCCTTCTGGGGTAATAAAAGTCGTTAGCTTTGCAGACTTTTGGGCTAATTTAATTTGCCAAAACCCGCTATCGGCATCGAGTTTTGTGAATATTTTAGCCTCGCCAAGATGTCCCAATGCTTCGTCTATTTTCGGAAGCATGTGTCGCTCCCGTTGGACGCTCTTATTTAGGTGTGTTAAATCCACACATATCCTTACAGAACCATCATTCTTCGGTACCACTACCATACCTGCACACCACGTGGTTGGTTCATCTACCTTGGATATCACCTCGGCTTCTTCTTCTTGACCTTCTTGACGAGAGAAGTGCCACACGACGCGGAGTAGATATGGATAGGGTTCAGCATCAGGCTTGAGTTTGATTTCGTACTCGCCTTCCATCTGACCCAGCCCTGTAAACGCTTCGGAAACTACGCTTGACAGATCGACGTTAGTCAAATCTTTCTGAGGTAGGCCTCCTACCCCGATTTTACCCCCCAATTTGGGGCCCTTGAATTGCTGGTCTCCCAAAAATAGTGTTAAAGGGTTGGCAAAAACAAAAATATTAACCGTCTCTTATCTTGATATTTCAAGGTTGCGTCGAACGTCCTTTTCCACGAGCACAGATTGCCAGGTCCCAATAGACCTTGGTTGGGATACGATCTGTTGGGCGGAACTTAGAATGGTATGACTTCCGAGATAACTGTAGCAATGGCTTCCGTGTCGATCTTGAAGGACGGAACATTTCCAGGGCCGACCGTTGCTACCCAAAGATCATTTTCCCCGGGCCTCCATTTCTCCGAGAAACTTCCTCCAGCTGCTTCTCTAACTCGGGGTGGTGTTTGTTTAGATTTTGTCGGCAATGTTTTTCATAATGTCCGACATGTTAGCCACGACACTTGACTCACGTAAAGGCAGTTTTTAAAGGAGTGCATCGCCGACCACTCGCCTACATTTTCCCTTTGTTTTTTTGGACGTCGTCGCACCCGGGTTTTGGGGTTTGTTTTGGGTTTTTCCCAGTAAGTTCGAACTGCGTCAAAAATGTGACCCTCTTCCAAAAATCGCAGAAACTTTTTGCTGGCCTTTTGATTTCTTGCTGCTTCTTGTTTTATCAATACCTTTTGAATAAATTTCAGGATCCACTGAGTGTTTCTGAAATTTTAAATCACGTAGGCCAACTACTACCTATCTCTTATTAACTCGTCTTGAAGGGCACCATAACCACAATGTTTCACCAGTGTATACAAAGCAGTTATAAAGGATCAACAGATTCCCCTTCTTTTTGTATGCGCTTATGAAATTAAGTACGTTCAAATATGATATTTCTCCTTTTGACAAAGTAAGAATCAAATTTGTCCACAACAAGGGAATGTCCTGTTCTTGCTCAAGACTGAGTTGAATGACAGGAGTATATCTTCTGCCTCATCGCCCATACAATAAAAACAAGTTGTGAACTTGCTTGTCACTAGGCTCAGTTGAAAGCCCTGAAGAAATCGAAATCTGTCGAACCTCCTAATCCATTTTGGCCAGGAAGGTGGATCTGAGAAGTCAAAATTTGTAGGTGGTTGAAGTTGGTATGCCTGTTGGCTTCTAGTGCTTATTTCACTCTGATTCCCGCCGCCGGTGCTACCTTCACGCTGGTTTCCGCCGCTGGTGCTACCTTCACGCTGGTTCCCGCCGCCGGTGCTACCTTCACGCTGGTCTTGGGGCATGTTTCAGCTCGTGCCTCCTTTGAGGTTAGCTTCTTTTTATGAACTTACTTCGTGATAAATAGATTAATATGAACAGTGTTTCATACCAGTAGGCATGAGAAAGGAGGTTTTGAAATCCATCCATGAAGGACATCTTGGAATCAATAAGTGCAGAGAGCGTGCTCATAACTCTGTATGGTGGCCTTCGATTGGACAACACATTAAAGACATGGTTTTCAAATGTCGTTCTGTCTTGAAGAAAGAACAAATCCTTGTGAACCGATGAAGCCATCCGCACTCCCACAACGACGTGGCAAAAGGTAACCTGGATCCCATTTCATTTCAAAGGATCAACATACCTTATAATTGTCGATTATTACTCGAGGTTTCCTGAAGTGTTATTCTGACCATTCACTACTAGCGAATATGTCATCAAAAAGATCAAGTCAACCTTTGCCAGATTCGGCATTCCAGAAGAAGTCGTATCGGACAACGGCCCACAATTTAAATCTGGAGTCATTCGCACTTTTGCTAATCAGTATGGGTTTAAGCACGTGACAAGTAGTCCTAGATATCCTCGCTCAAAATGGTGAGGCAGAGCAAGCGGTTAAAACTGTCAAGAGCATTTTGAAAAAGTCTGCTGACCCATATCTGTGACTTTTGTCGTACCGTAGCACTCCACTTAAAAGCGGATACAGTCCAGCGGAGTTGCTGATGGGCCGCAAGCTTAGAACAACCCTACCCACAGCTTCAGAAAATCTCCTCCCTAACAGAAAATTAGATAAACTGTTCAGGGAAAAAGATGTGGTTAGTAAAGCCAAGCAGAAACATAACTATGACAGGCGACTTCACACATGAGAGTTGAAGCCCCTCCATGTAGGAGATCCAGTCTGGGTGACAGATATGAAGCGGTACGGAGAAGTACTTGACGCTAACCATGGTCCGCGTTCGTACACAATCGCAAGCCCCGAAGGAACAATCCGGAGGAATCGTTCCCATCTACTTCCAGTGGATGCAATACCACCAGGAAATGAAGCGGAAAGTTCCCAGTTAATGGACTACGGCCAAAACTTGGATGAAGAACCGGAACAAGTTGTGCACACTCCCGTGGCAGTGAAGTTCCCTGTCACTGAAATAGCCCGTCCTCAGGTCTACACCACGAGAAGCGGAAGAGTGATAAATGCACCAAAAAATTGGACTTATTGTAGCTCTTTGTTTCATGTTATTCATGTTTAACTAAGTAGGGATACATACAGTAGTTTTAGTTATTTCTTAGCTTTGATATTACCATATATAAGTAATCAATTTACGTTATGTATCCATAGAAAAGGGAGATGTAGAGTAACAGCCTGTTGGATAGTTACGCCTTAGGCAGTTTATCAGACGTCTGGGTGACGTCCAGGGTTGGCATGAAGGTCTCTATCTAGATACCATGTAGCTCACTCACATCTTGTGTATTCATATGTGTTTCTACATAATAAATAGCATCACAAACTACTACACCTGTTGATCTTAATGCACAACTCTTAAAAGCTGTGACAACAATGCAATTATTGTTCATGAGCAGTTGTAAAAACAGCCAAATTCATTTATCACGCAAATTTCAAAAATTTTGTTGTTGCTTTGTAGTTTCCACTTGGCTAATTCTTTATAGACCTAATAAAACTTATTTATCGATAATAAAGACGGACTTCTACATCACTTGTAATTTTTGGATGAAAAAATGTCCTCTGCACTCAGATAGGGACCTTGCTCTCACCTGGTTAGCGAAGAGGCCACAACAAGCAGGCACTGCCAGGATATTGAACACCGCCGAGCCCACGATGGTGCCGACTCCGATGTCACCCTCCGTGATGAAGGTGCCGACGCCATTGATGAAGAGTTCCGGGCTAGAGGACGCCGCCGCCATGAAGGTTGCGCCTGCCACATCTTCTGGTACGCGGAGTCCTGGCGCAAGGGAAGTAAACATGCTACTTGAGCTCGAAAGTTTAACCATAAAATAGTAGGCATACATTCGAAACGCTAAACCAACCATAATCAATTTCAAAAAAGTAAAACTTCTTTTTATGTTCATTCCAGGCTGAGAATAAATGATAGAGGATTGAATGGGCTATAGGCTGATCAGCAAATAGTTGACAAGTTGACCAAGTTTCATCTAGACAAATGAGGTTGCAAACAAATTATGTTCATTCCAGGCTAAGAATAAATGCGAAAGGTTTGAATCTGCTGAAGGCGTAACGGCAAATAGTTTGATATCAAATTGGCCAAGTTTCATTTTGACTCATGGTTAATGAGATTGCAAACAAATGCACAAATTGACTTACAAACTCTTAACGTTTGTTAAAAACCTAATGTGTCTTCTTAATGTCAAAAGTGTGTATCAAAAAGATAGCCTATATTTAAAAATCGCATTTGCTACCCTCGTATGAACCATCTTCTCAGTAGATAACTCAGAGGAAAAAGATAAAGATGCAGCCCATAGCAAGAACCAGAACAAGAAGACGTTGTACTCTAAAACAGTATTAGTTTATTTTAAATGATTGTTGTAAAGTAAAATGATTCCGTACAGATAGATGGGATGTGCTGTTTCAGTGAAAGATAGATACCTACTCTCACAGATTTTCTTGATGGATGGTACGAAGTATTCCTCGCAAATCACGCCAAGTAATGAGAACAAGTAGAACGCCAACAAGAGATGTAGAACGATGGCCCCAGAAGCCTTCTGCTCGAACGTAAAGAGATCGTCAGAAACTCGGTTGACAGCTGGAGGAGTACAGTTTGAGTAGGATAGGAGACGCCCTGCCTGGAACATTGACAAGCTGTGAGAACAAGTAGAACGCCAACAAGAGATGTAGAACGATGGCCCCAGAAGACTTCTGCTCGAACGTGAAGAGATCGTCAAGAAAAATCGTTGACAGCTGGGGGGAGTACAGTTTGAGTAGGCTAGAAACCCTGCCTGGAACTTGAAAGCTGTGAGAAAAATAGAACGCCAACAAAAGGGTGTAGAACGATGGCCCCAAAACCTTTTGTCGAACGTAAAAGATCGTCAGGGAAAATCTTTTACAGCTGGAGGAGTACGTTTGAGTAGGCTAGGAGACGCCTGCCTGGAACATTGACAAGCTGTGAGAACAAATAGAACGCCAACAAAAGATTGGTAAAGGGGAAAAAAGGGGGGTTGGCCCCCCAGGGCCTGCCACATCTTCTGGTACGCGGAGTCCTGGCGCAAGGGAAGTAAAACATGCTACTTGAGCTCGAAAGTTTAACCATAAAATAGTAGTCATACATTCGAACGCTATACCAACCATAATTAATTTCAAAAAAGTCAAACTTCTTTTATGTTCATTCCAGGCTGAGAATAAATGATAGTGGATTGAATGGGCTTTAGGCTGATCAGCAAATAGTGACAAGTTGACCAAGTTTCATTGAGACCAATGAGGTTGCAAACAAATGATGTTCATTCCAGGCTAAGAATAAATGCTAGAGGTTTGAATCTGCTAAAGGCTAAACGGCAAATAGTTTGATATCAAATTGGCCAAGTTTCATTTTGACTCATGGTTAATGAGATTGCAAACAAATGCACAAATTGACTTACAAACTCTTAACGTTTGTTAAAAACCTAATGTAACTTCTTAAGAGGGAATGGGACACATTTGGCAGTTGGCACATAGCTATTCGCTCGGCCAAGATGCATCCGACGTATATGAAACTTTGCAAAATTGACAATAAAGCATACATGGACTGCCCTGCGGTCATAGATTTTCAAAATTTTGTCTCAGTCAGCCAGAAAAAAAATCCCGATATAGTAAATTTTGGAGTTTTTAACAAAATCAAAATTCGTAACACCTAATTAATTATGTTTAATAAATTATTTCAAAACAAAATTTGGAAATGTGTTATTGCAAAGCCCTATATTTCCATATTTGTGACATATGTTCAAAATTTCAGACACCTGTGGTGTCAGTCAGCTGAGCGAACAGCAATTTGCCTAAAACGCATGTCCTATACTCTCTTAATGTCAAAAGTGTGTATCAAAAAGATAGCCTATATTTAAAAATCGCATTCGCTACCCTCGTATGAACCATCTTCTCAGTAGATAACTCAGAGGAAAAAGATAAAGATGCAGCCCATAGCAAGAACCAGAACAAGAAGACGTTGTACTCTAAAACAGTATTAGTTGGATGAGCGTAGATTCCATTTCACTACACCGGAGAAAAAAATCAGGAATGTTTTTTTTCTTTTTCTTCCTTTTTTCTTTGAATTTTTGTGTGTTTGTCCACACGATTCTGGCTAAGCCGATACTTCAATTGTGATGAAATTTTATGGAGGCCATTGAAATCTCTGAACTTAGAACTGCCACGTTTTTGAGCGCAATCAAAAATTATTTCTCATTAAAATCGCAATTTTACGATTTTTTTCGATTTTTTTTTAAATTTCTTCGACTTATAACACCAACATGCTTAATCCGATTGTTATGATTTTTTCACAAAACCATTATTTTATGAATCAATATATTCCTGTTGAAATTTAAGCGCAATCGAAAAAGAAATCCTTATGAAAATCGCAATTTTTAGCTTTTTTATTTTTAAAACAATCTTCGACTTATAATACCTACATGCTTTATCCGATTGAAATGATTTTTTTATAGAACCCTAATTTTATGAATTATTATATTGGTGTGAAATTTGAGCGTATCGAAAATAATTTCTTATGAAAATAAACAATTTTACGCTTTTTTCGTTTAAAAAAAATTCTTCGACTTATAACATCTACATGCATTATCCGATTATAATAATATTTTCACAGACCCTCAAATTTATGAATTCATATATTTGTGTAAAATTTGAGCGCAATCAAAAAATAATTTTTCATAAAAATCGCAATTTTACACTTTTTCGTTTAAAAAAACATACGCTCATCCAACAACGCGCCTGAAAAAGCGTTTGCGAAGCTTCCTAGTTAATTTTAAATGATTGTTTGTAAAGTAAAATGATTCCGTACAGATAGATGGGATGTGCTGTTTCAGTAAAAGATAGATACCTACTCTCACAGATTTTCTTGATGGATGGTACGAAGTATTCCTCGCAAATCACGCCAAGTAATGAGAACAAGTAGAACGCCAACAAGAGATGTAGAACGATGGCCCCAGAAGCCTTCTGCTCGAACGTAAAGAGATCGTCAGGAAACTCGTTGACAGCTGGAGGAGTACAGTTTGAGTAGGCTAGGAGACGCCTGCCTGGAACATTGACAAGCTGTGAGAACAAGTAGAGATGTGGACTTACCAATTCCTTCATCAAGAATAAAATTCGAAAAGGTGATGTCGAAATCCGGTAGTCTACAACCCTGCCCCCACTATCCTTCGACCTCAGTCATAAAACCGCTTGTTTTATAATGGGTTGTTAGAGCCCACACTAGTGGCTGCTTGTATATGATCAATATTCAATGACATACTAGCTCAAACGAAAGAATGCAGATTCTTTCGTGACAAGTGGTAGGAGTATGAATGCGCGGTAAAAGGAATATCGCTTTTTTTGTGTATGAAAGAGAAATATCTTTTACCAACACATGCAAAAATTATCTGTGCTAGATCAAGGAGTTCCTCCGTGTGCAAGATCCACGCTGAGCTAGCGTGAATAGAGTTGACTAAGTTGTTATGTTGGGAAAAACAATTTTGAGTTATCTGCATTCTTTCGTAGGAATCACTATAGAACTATCTATATTCTATACTACTAAACTATAGGGTAGAGTATGTTCGTGGGTCTCTAATTACCGGTACACTACGCTACAAACTCAATTACTCAACCAGACGAGGCGTTGAAACAGATTGGTTGTAACGTATAGATACAGCGAGGCGTCACCCAAGAGATACACCCGAGTTCGATTTCCGGCAGAGCCATTCTTCTACATTCTGTCTCATCACGACAGAGCAATAGTGAGCCGTGCGCTATCAATGAGCCGCCTCTGTAGGTTGTGTCCTAGACTGTAGCAGTCCAGTACGTGGTTCTGCTGTCATCACGTGCGGGGTCATAGGTTATGATTGCCGTGGCATGGGAAAGGTGACGCTGTGCCCTCAAAGAGGCAATATCAATCGCCAACACACGAAGTGCTGTTCATTAAGTTGATACAAATACAGTTCAATAACAATTATGGACATTTTTATTGACATTAATAGAATTTTAAAACTGGGTGCAGTACATTTGCAAATCAATCACTCAAGGGTTTTTACTGCTCTGATAGTGCTTTGAAGTGCTGTCCTCGAAACTATATAAATAGGTCCGTCTGACTTATTAAGCGCCAATTAGCTGGTTTCGTCCAAGAACAGTATACAGCAATTGTTTTTTTTTATAATTGCACGTTTTGCGTAGGCAACTTACCAGAAGACAACTCACCCCTTTTCAGGGAACTGGACTATATTAAGTTGGGTTGGGTGCGAAGTTATTTGGGAGGGACTATGCAAGACTTGTAAGACTCATAAGTTTAGCCGAGGGAAATATTAGTTCCTTCAATAAGGATTGCCAGTGTCGTGAAAGGAACGACAACCTCTAGAATTATTGTATCTCGATGAGGGGGTAAGCTTCTTCAAAGGACATCGGGGAGATTGCACTGATTTATTTAAATTTGCAACTCTTTCCGATAGACCCTCACAATAATAGCAAGTCGAAATCGAACAGAAGTTATCCTGGATTACTTTCTAAGAAAATCTACGACCGGTATTTTCGCATATAACTCAATCTTATCACATAAAAGGTTCCCTGGGACGAATCGTCGAACATTTTTTAAAATTATTTGTTGACACCTTTTAAATTATTCCACTTTAAACACAGTTTGAAAGATCTTCGTTCATGGCAGCTCTGAGTCAATAAAGTAGTTTCTCTCAGTATGTTCATCTGTTTTGGGATTTATCGTGGGGCTGGAAGCCTCTCCACTGTATTTTCTCCATTGTCTAGTGCGAAGCACCTATACCTTAATGTTTGCTGTTTACCAAAACGAGAGACAGAAACAGTATCCTTGCTCTGTATGTGCAAATAGGTATCTTTGGTTTTGGAAATAAATATCGTTTGTTATTGCTTTGCTATGGTTTTAAACGTTTTATTAGAGTTGCAATTCGAGTACTATTCTGATTGTGTAAGAAACTATTCTCAAGTAAATAGTGGCTTCAAGATAACTAGTCGTCAGCAGAGGACCCAAACAAACAAACCGACAGACAGACACATCTTTGGGAGACGAAAACACGGACCTTCACACCGTCTGGTCTGCTGAATTTAGAGAACGTTTCAACTATTCCTTACAACGTGACTATTTCATGGCCTTCTTCATAGACTACTAAGCTATGCTTGAAATAGACCAAACTGTAGACATAACGATAACGTTCCACACACAACAACAAATTTTGTAATTACGATAATATCGTAATTTTGTGAAACGTACCTTATGAAAGTGTGTCAATGGTAATATAAATTATATGTTACGATTTGCTTCATGCATCCCTGTTCATTCTAGTTATTAAAATATGACAATTGATTATGAATGAAGTTTTTAAGAATTTCACAATTTGGATAAGCAAACGCTTATTATTTATTAGCCTATATAATTGTGTGTAAAAATTCTTAACTAAGAGATAATTTTTTTTTAAATTAGCTCACTATATTTCACTCACCATAGAATAAATATTAAACAAAAAACATAAGAACTCGTAAAATCTTAGTCGAAAAGTGTTCAAATTAAAAATTATATATGATGTGATGTGTGTATTGCGTGCCTTTATTTAATTGAACTATCACCCATATTATCGTACACTGCAAGAGTAAGCCCACAGCGTTGCCGAAGCTCTGTTCTCTGTTGTTGAAGCTCTGTAGTCAGGGAACGACAATTGCAGTTTTGTAGATGTTACTTATCTTTTCTCACAATACTCAACAAAGTCAATATTTAAAGAAACCGTATCGACCTAACATTATTACATTACCATCGTCGATCTCCATGCATCCTCGATCAAGGTATTTGATTCGCTCCCACACAGCCCTGAATCCATGCTTCAAGTCCCCGGGACCTGAGTTTATATCTGTTTAAAGTCTCCTAATTGCCACTTCATTTCGCATTCATGTCAGCGCCCACTGGTTTGTAACGCACAATGGCTTCGGCTATTAACCCACAAGACGGCGTGCGTAAGACATTGCGTAGCGATCTGTAATTGAGTGGCCACGCAAACACGCTTGAAGGCCGTCACTGTTAACGATGTCACTTTCCAGTCATCACGGTGTATATATATACTAGGGAAACGCCAAAGTCGTTGTCAAACGAGTGAGTGAGCCAAGTGTTGAGTACCCGGGAACATCCCCTTTCCTCCCATATACCTAAGGCTGGATCTAGCTCAGTATGGAGAATTATACCGTGTACTCAACACATGGCTTACTCACTCATTTAACAACGACTTTGAGTTTTAGTTTAAATTGAACATTCAAAATGCGAATCGTGTTCAAAACGTATTAGCAAATTTCCAATATAAAAACAAAATCACCTAATTTTAATTCCCATTTAACACCCCTCAAAAATAATATGTGGGGTCTAAAAATATAAAAAAGTTCCACCCAAAGGGTATCGAACACCAACCCTCCGTGCGGTAGGCCAACAAGCAACATGCTTACCAATAGGCCATGCACGCCACGTAGTTGTCGTCCCGCTAGCTGCTACTAAACAAATGCTTTCGATATTAAAAAATCACATTTTATTTATTGTAGGATTAAATCGTAATGGATCTAGCTGATTTTGTTTAGCAGTTCTCAATAAACTCGTACCGGATGTCTGTTTAAAATTTCAGCCCAATCTGTTCAGCGGTTCGGCTGATTTTCGACGTACAGACAGACAGACAGATAGACAGACAGAATCACAGAATGGGGAACCGTTCGAGTTGAATGGAGACACTCGGTCGCTCCGCTCCCTCGTTTAATTAACACTAAGGAAACGCCAAAGTCGTTGTTAAACGAGTGAGTGAGTGAGCCAAGTGTTGAGTACCCGGGAACATCCCCTTTCCTCCCCTATACCTAAGGATCTAGTAGGAATGCTACCGGGTACTCAACACATGGCTCACTCACTCGTTTAACAACGACTTTGGTGTTTCCCTAGTTATTTAAATTGAACATTAGAAATGCGAATCGTGTTCAAAACGTAAAAGCGTGAAACATTTAACAAATTTCGAAGATAAAACAAAATCACCCAAGTTTTATTTCCCATTAAACACCCCTCAAATATAATATGAGGGTGTAAAATTATAAAAAAGTTCGACCTAACGGGTATCGAACCCCAACCCTCCGTGCGGTAGACTAAATGCTTACCAATAGGCCATGCAAGCCACGTAGATACGATCCCGCTAGCTGCTACTAAACAAATGCTATCGATATATTAAAAATTACATTTTTATTTATTGTAGGTTAAAATCGCAATGGATCTAGCTGATTTTGTTTAGCAGTTCTCAGTAAACTCGTACCGGATGTCTGTTTAAAATTTCAGCTCAATCTGTTCAGCGGTTCGGCTGATTTTCGACGACAGACAGACAGACAGACAGAATCACAGAATGAGATCCGTTCGAGTTGAATGGAGACACTCGGTCGCTCCGCTCCCTCGTTTAATAAGAGCGGGTGTTTGGTGCAGCTGAATCATACGTGTGTCAGGAAGATGGCATTACAGATCAACTGGTGGTTGCAGTTGATGAAGCGTGGAAACATGAAGTAGAAAACTTTTTATCGTGGGAATTAAACCTGTTGTAGCGCTCTTCAGGTGAACTAGGTATGTTGCGGATAGGACATTTGTGAAGGGATGTCCGAGGACTCAATCCCTTGCATTCGTATTAACGACTAAAGAAAACCTCGGAAGAAACCTTCAGTCAGGATTGCCGGTCTCGACGGGATTCGAACCCGGGACCTCCCGAATCAGAGTCGAGCGCTTAGCGCCCGAGCCAGCACTGTCGCTGTCGATCAAACATAGTAGATGATGTTGTGTAGGTTTTTGGGTGTATGACTCTTATTACTAGCCCGCCTCTTACAATCGCGTATGGCAATCTCCTGCATTCCAACATGCATTCGAAAAAATCATGGTGCGTTTTTCACAACTAAACATATTTATTTGGATATATCGAAAACCGTGCCTACCTGGAATGTGGGAGAATCGGGTTCGAGCCGCGATTGGGATGTATTCTTTAACCTCTGAATTGTATTCAATATTTAATACACCATAAAATGTATACATGGTACAAATATAGGCTATTACAAATAATATTACTAGGAAAACGCTTTAGTCCCGCCGCGTTGTTGGATGAGCGTAATTGGTGCATTGAGCTGCCATGTGTTATGCGGATTTTCTGTTGTTCTGTGAAAAAATCATTAGTTAGTTGAAGATTTATTTTAAATAAAATAAAATTAAATAAAAAATCAACTTCAATTTTTTTTTAATTATTCGTAATGTTAAAAAAGGAAAAAATCTTAATATTGAAATTTTCATAAAAAATAATTATTCGATTGTGCACAAATTTTCACACGAATATAAATTCATAAAATTAAGGTTCTGTGAAAAAATCATTACAATGGGATAAGCATGTAGGTGTTATAAGTCAAAGAATTGTTTTAAAAAAGAAAGAAATAACGTAAAATTTCGATTTTCATAAGAAATAGTTGTTCGATTGCGCTCAAATTTCACACGAATACCTTAATTCATAAAATTAAGGTTCTGTGGAAAAATCATTAAAATCGGATAAAGCATGTAGGTGTTATTAGCTGAAGATTTTTTTTTTAAATCGTAAAAAATCGTAAAATTGCGATTTTAATGAGAATAATTTTTTCGATTGCGCTCTAAAACGTGGCAGTACTTGGTTCAGAGATTTCGAAGGCCTCCATAAAATTTCATCGCAATTGGAGTATCGGTTTAGCTGGAATCGTGCTAACAGACACACAATAAAAAAAAAAAACATTCCGGATTTTTTTTCTCCAGTGTAGTGAAATGGAATCTTCGCTTCGCTCGCTACGCTCATCCAATGAACAATGACGGTAAACGGTATATTTAGGCATACATTAGTTATACTAGGAAAACGCTAAAGTCCCGCCGCGTTGATGGATGAGCTTTTTAAAGTTTTTAGTTTGTGTGGGATATCTTTACTTTTGCAAGTGCTTTGTTTTGCTACCTACACCATTGTAAGGGTTGTTGTCAAATTTCTTTTGTTACCAGTCAATTGATATTATTTACCGTAAAAACTTAAATTAAAAGCTTTATTTCTATGGATTCTGGCTAACTTTTTCAACTTTTCTTTAAAAGGTACTACATCCAGGGTCCACTAGATACTTATGCTAACTGCTGTAAGTTGGGTCTTCTCACCTGATGTAAACAAACCACCATCTTATATCCCTGCGTGTGTTTTAAAAATAATCTGGAGCGCTCCGAACACGCTCTGTAATATTATCCGTAGCAGAATGTGATATGTTTTTGTTTTGTTTTGACAGATCATGGACAGCAAAGATTGGGCATTGTGGATTATTATCAATATTACCATTGATATTAAGCCTACCTTTGTGTTTAGAATGTAGTTACAACTCCACGATAAAAGATTGTATGTGCATAAGCCTAGGCTAGGCCCTCGTCTTTGACTTTTTTGTGTGGTTTTTTCATAAACAAAAGCCTAGACCTTGTAGAAGTCGTCGTAGAGCTTAGGTCTCGCGTTCTTAGGCCTAGGGCTAGGCCCTAGAAAGATCAGATTCAAGTTCAAGTTTGCCTCATGAGGTTTTGGTTTAAAGGCCTACATGGTGCAATAGACCTATGGCTTGGACTCATCTTTATCTTACCAACCACATCATGAATAATGCTAATAAGGCCTTATGCCTACCGGTATCTGGACAGTTTGCCTCGGATCCTAATATCCATTATGAAAATTGACATATGAAGTTGAAAGATATGAAAATTATTTACATCATAATGTTACCTGCCAACATAAGAATCAAAGATTATATAGGTGGTAGCCTATTTTATTGTATTTAGTGCATTCAAATGTACAACCGACTTTTGAAATTGACGTCCTGGAGGCCAAGTCTTGAAACTTGCGTTTCAACTCACCTTCCGTTTCGAGTCGCAAATTTCCGACAAGTCGCTCAAAACCATCAAATCGGTAGTCTTGAGACAAACTTGCGAAATGGCTTGCGACTTGACTCGCAAGTTTCTTGCGTTTCAAACCGCGAGGTTTTACCTTGCGTGTAGAGATTTATTTGCGTCTTGACTGCCACATCGAAAGTTTTAATGACTAAATAAATGGTATAAGGTACATCCTATGTATAAAGACGTAAATTACACTCTAGAAATGTTGGCAGAAGGCTTTAAAAATATTTAAAGTGTTATAATTGTCATATCAAATTATTACGCTCGTCGCAATCTAGCGTGCATCTGCATTAGTGGCGCTATAGATCGGCTTTTCGACGTGGTCCCGGCGGCCGAGTGGTTAGAGCGCTTGGTTTTCAACGCGAGGGGTCGTCGGTTCAAATCCCGCTTGGGAAATCTTTTTTACTTTTTTTTACTCGTCGCATAATTATTGTTCACTTGTTATCTGTGACAGATAAACAATTTTTTATATCTTTACAATATAAATTACCTTTTTTTTACCTTTCTTTGCAATTTGTTTTGGTATTTTAATATCAATTTTATTATATTTAGGCATACTATTTGGGATATATCACACACAATTCTGTGTTTAAGGGCTATGCTCATTTGTGATATTCCTAATGATTGTACGTATTGTGATAATCATTGAATAATAATAAATAAAATAAACAATAAAAAATATGATTAATTAAATAGAGAGTACGACTGCCTTTAGGCTATTTGATAATAACAATAAACTATGTGAAATAATTTGCGTCGGGGCCTACAGGGTTGGCTTGTTCGCTTTGATTTACTGTCTCCCACTGAAAATCAGTTATATATTTGAGTGGGTAGACTCTAAATACAATTTATTTATTTATTTATTTATATATTTATTTATTTATTTATTTATTTATTTATTTATTTTATTTATTTATTTATTTATTTATTTATTTATTTATTTATTTATTTATATGTAAGCCTCGCCTAGTACTCCTAGTGTGTTTTGACAGTTGATTGAATGTGCGAATCGATTATAGCATCAATAGTTCGTCACAATCGATTATATCATCGATTTACTTCACAACATCGATTTAAAGTCGAAAGTCGAAAGTTGCACTTTGTAACAAGCTTTCTCATTGGTTAGTCATAGAGCGAAAGTGGGCGGAGTTTCCAAACGCAAAAAAGCATTCGCAAGGAAGAATTTCATCTCGCAAGCGAAATGAGTCGCACATCTAAATTCAAGACTACGTACATGACGTGAAGTCGAGTCGCATGCGATTTGGAAGAAGTGACTTGACACGCATTGCGACTTGAGTCGCATTTTTTCAAGACTTGGCCTCCAGCTGCAGTCTGCTATTTGTTTACAAAATCTCTGTAAGGTCCATTGGATAATGTGTACGCGCACTCAGTAGACACATTATCAAGTAGGCCTTGACTTAGGGAACTCTGTAAGGTCATTGGATAATGTGTTCGCGCACTCAGTAGACACATTATCAAGCAGGCCTTGACTTAGGGAACTAAGATGGCGCTTATACATTGTGGAACAGGGTCCACTAGATACTTATGCTAAGCTGCTGTAAGCTGGGTCTTCTCACCTGATGTAAACAAACCGCCATCTTATATCCCTGCGTGTGTTTTAAAAATAATCTGAGCGCTCCGAACACGCTCTGTAATATTATCCGTAGCAGAATGTGATATGTTTTTGTTTTGTTTTGACAGATCATGGACAGCAAAGATTGGGCATTGTGGATTATTATCAATATTATCATTGATATATAGGCCTACCTTTGTGTCTAAAATGTAGTAACAACTCCACGATAAAAGATTGTATGTGCATAAGCCTAGGCTAGGCCCTCGTCTTTGTGTGGTTTTTTTCATAGACAATGCCTAGACCTTGTAGAAGTCGTCGTAGGCCTAGAGCTTAGGTCTCGCGTTCTTAGGCCTAGGGCTTGGCCCTAGAAATATTAGATTCAAGTTCAAGCTTGCCTCATGAGGCTTTTGGTTTATAGGCCTACATGGTGCAAGTAGGCCTATGGCTTTGGACTCATCTTTATCTTACCAACCACATCATCAATGCTAATAGGCATTATGCCTACCGGTATCTGGACAGTTTGCCTCGGGTCCTAATATCCATTATGCAAATGAAAATTGACATATGAAGTTGAAAGATATGAAAATTATTTACATCATAATGTTACCTGCCAACATAAGAATCAAAGATTATACAGGTGGTAGCCTATTTATGTATTTATTGCATTCAAATGTACAACCGACTTTTGATATTGACGTCCAGCTGCAGTCTGCTTTTTGTTTACAAATCTCTGTAAGGTCCATTGGATAATGCGTTCGCGCACTTCAGTAGACACATTATCAAGCAGGCCTTGACTTAGGGAACTAAGATGGCGCTTATACATTGTGGAAGTACAAGCGAAGACCCACCTTACAGCAGCTGTTAGGTATCTAGTGGACCCTGATTGAAGACCCACCTTACAGCAGCTGTTAGGTATCTAGTGGACCCTGACTACATCACCATAACCTTAATGTCCATGTATAATATGAACGTTGAAGGCCCACCCGTTTGGTCAGAATTGGCCCAAATGGCACGAAAATATCGCACTAAAAGTCAAAAAACTTATATTAAAAGCTTTATTTCTATAGATTCTGACTAACTTTTCCAACTTTTTCTTTCAGAAAGCAATACATCACCATTACCTTAATGTCTATGTGAAATATGAACGTTGTAGCCTCACCCGTTTGGTCAGAATTGACCCAAATGGCACGAAAATATCGCACAAAAAGTCAAAAAACTTATATTAAAAGCTTTATTTCTATAGATTCTGGCTAACTTTTTCAACTTTTCTTTCAGAAAGCAATACATCACCATTACCTTAATGTCCATGTGAAATATGAACGTTGTAGCCCTACCCGTTTGGTCAGAATCGGCCCAAATGTCTCGAAAATATCGCACTAAAAATCGAAAAAAATCGTAAAAGTGCGATATTCATGAGAAATATTTCTTCGATTGTACCCAAAAACGTGGCACGTCTAAGTTCAGAGATTTCGAAGGTCCCCTTCAATTTTCATCAAGATCGCATATGCCGTTTGCCCGGAATCGTGCGAACAAACAGACAAAAAAACAAACAAACAAAAAAACAACCGAGCTAAATTTTTTGGGGGGTCAGTGAAATTGAAGTCTTCGCTTCGCTCATCCAACTAATATAAAATATGGTATACAAACATATAATGATAAAATATGAAATAAACGGAGATAATATCAATAATAGAAGAACATACGAAATTTGAAGTAAAACAAACAATGTTGTAATTAGTTAGTTAGTTAGTTAGTTTAGTTAGTTAGTTAGTTAGTTAGTTAGTTAGTTAGTTAATGTTGTTTTAGGGCACTCAACAGTAGAGTTATCAGTGCCCATGTCAATTGTATTGGAATCTTCCAAATTTTTTTTTTTCCATAATTGTGGATTACCACCATGTTTTCTTCTTTCCAATGGGAGGAACGTAAGGGAAGACGAGGGGGGTTAATACGAAGGAGTGAGGATGTGGGATAGGATGGGTTAAACTGGGTGGGAACGGAGGAGTGCTCGTTGCAGAGAGGGCCGGCAAGGATAGATACGAAAAAGCTGAAAGAAGAAAATAAATATGAGTAAGGCTGTGTGAATGAAGAAAGGTGTGATAAAAAGTTGCGCGAGAGCTTTCTTTGAAAACACGCACCCCAACCGGTCAGAGCTCGCCCTTAGTTTTTGGGAATACACTACTCCCCTACTCACAGGCTCGTAATTAGTCATCAAAGAATTCATTAATGGAGTAATAAGATTTTGATATTACGGTTTCTTTGAGCTTTACTTTGAAAGATATATCTCAGAAATTGTGAAGGTCCCTAGAAAATCTCATCAATTTAGAAGCCGTCGTCTGTTTGGTAGATGGCAAACCTGCAGACAAAAAAAATGTTTACTAAAAATAGAAAAAATTCTAAAAGTACGATTTTCAGAGATCTCAAAGTTAACACTTCAAAGTTAACGAGATTTCGAAGATTCCCTGAAAATTATTCGATATCGGAATAGCTGCTGAACGAATAGAAAAAACATAACAAAAAACAGACAATCTATTTTTCTCAAGATAGTCAATTATAATTGAAGTCTTTTGCTACTGTGATCTAATTGTGAAGAAGTGTGAATGCAATACTGCAGCCCTCCAAAGTTACTCAAAGAAGCCCATGTGAAAAGTCTTACGACAATAAAAAAATATATATTAAAAGTAATTGCATCATATTATTATACACTCCTCAGCCTATCGACCATACAATAAATTTATGTCCTTCCAAAACTCCAAAAAGGCCGAAATTATGTGTTTTTAGAATTCAAAATCATGATTATGTACGGTATAAACTGAAACCTCAAGTGTCATATTAAATGGTTTTGCTATTTAAATGGCCCTTTTTATTACATTGAAATTAACTGATTTGTCTTATTTTGAGGAAAATGGCTTAAAGGTGATAAAACGTGCGTTACGTTCAACATAAGTAGTAAACACATTCATTCTGTGAGAAAGTGAAATTTTGAGAGTTTACAATCAAAGTTAACGTAAATGCAACCTAAAAGTTAAATAAACCTTATAAAGTATTTTATCAACATGATATTCTGATTATTTATTTCTCACAATGTACACTGGGCAAAATGTCCGAAATACAGCCACATATAATGTACTTTTTAGTCAATAATCGCCCACACTAGGCCATACCATCTTAATAAAAAGGATACAGCCACGGCACATGTACTTTTAGCGCGCAAATGTAGAAGGGTACTTTAACTTGGCCATTCATTTAGATCACAGGGCTTTCGAGTGTGTGAGCATCGGCTGTATTTTTACTCGTTTATGTTTGCGTGGGTTATAGTTTTAGGCTACTCAATCAATGTCAATAAAGTACAAAGTTATTCTTTCTAATACTATAAATAACCTGGCATATCAATTATTAAAAGGTCATAGTGTCACTCGAATTCATTAATGGGTACATGGGAACCACTTTGGGTGAAGTGTGAAAGTAAAAGTGAACCAAAAATTTAGTAGCGTCTTTCACTCTTCAAAATGTTTTGCTCGAAACGTGAATGACAGAATGGCTATTTGACAATTCCAGTTAAACCTATGTATTTTCAATCTTCAGATATTTAGATTTTGATCATATTTACAAATATTTTCATTAAAATTTAATTTAATTAAACGAAATTTATGTAAACAATTACACAAATGTTGTATAAAAGCAACTAGTACGATACTCATTGCAACAAAAATACGCATCTTCGCGACTGCATAATACGATCGAAACCTATTATCTCAAATGAATTTGTTTACCGTCGATTCAAATCGTATTACATTTTTTAAACCCCTTTATTTGATCAGGAACATAGATCACCTGTTCATCTGTATTATGTTATATATTATTTCGTGTGGGAAATCTAGGTCTTTAGGCTCCTATCGGCCACCGACCTAAGTGTCAATACAGATAAGCTTACTGCATTTTGCCACATGGTATTTAGGGCCTAGTTCAGGGCCATTCTGCACAGTCTCAAAGTCAAGGTTTACCCCAATGCCGTGATAAAACACTCGCACATCTATTTGAGATCATTTTTTATACATTTTACTTTACATCAAATACAGTATTTTATAATACTTAATTGAATATATTTTATTATCTTGAAACATGCGGTACATCATTTTATTATCCGTTCTGCCAATTTCTCCACAGACATTATTTGCCTTTGGTGTTCTAGTAATTTCAATTGATTCTCTGCTATACCTACA
Organism: Sweltsa coloradensis; assembly: GCA_024449915.1. Taxonomy (NCBI): domain Eukaryota; kingdom Metazoa; phylum Arthropoda; class Insecta; order Plecoptera; family Chloroperlidae; genus Sweltsa; species Sweltsa coloradensis. The sequence continues at coordinate 328,899 of JAMZAV010001221.1, forward strand.
TTGGCTCAATTAAATATTGTTTGGACATTATCCCATGCATGAGATTATTTTTAATTAACAAAATAATAGGAAAATGTTAAGTCCAAAGAAAAGTAAATATTTTTCCATACATCCATTTAATATAAAACTCATTTATTTGTCATATATTATACGATACTCTTGCATGTACAACTAAAGTATAGATGCTAGTAGACATCAAATACATCTTAAGAGTGTTAAGCTCCCATCATGCAGCCTTCACATGGGCTGACGTATCTGTATGGGAGGATTTCAGCTCCCGACGAATGTTGACTTATAACATGGTTACTTCTTTACATCAACAGTTTTTTACTTTTGTTGACGATCAATACGTTATCTTATGTAAATTGAGACTTTGGGAGTTATTTTATTGGCTCAGTGATAGAGTTAATCTTAATCCCGAACCTGTCGAAATTAAGCCTATAACCAACACCAGGCAAAGCATCCGTCACGTAGGCGTTTAGAGACCCATATAACCAGCACATGCTAGGGATCTGTGCACGTAGGGGAGAGAGAACATATTATATAATTCGTCTGTCTTACGTGACAAACTGGTCAACATTACCCCACTCAGAAAAAATATAATATAATAATGCAACATATTGTGTATTATTATATACATATTATTTAACAATGGGAGTAAGATATAGACCAATTTAAAACCCAGCACATTGATTTTCGAATTTAGCAATAGTCGGAATTCAATTTAAAATCTAAATTTCGATCGTTTGTTGTGAATTCATAGAATCTTGTTCCTCTTTGAAATATAATAGGTCCATGCTTTAAATTTAAAACCAATAAAGAATTCGAATTAATCCAGCATCTGTAACTTCTCACCCAGAACTATGAGAAAACTACGTATGCATCCTTGATTCGATACAAAAGTTGAAAGCATCCAATACAAAAAAGGTTACATTTTTTTGGTTACGGAAATAATTTGCACATTGTACTGCATTTTGTAAACAACATTAGACACCAACGCTAGCAAGTCGTTGTAATGCAACCGACGACTATTAACACTTCTATGACTTCATCGACTAGAAACTTCTTTTAAATGCAAACTTTAACATCCTATACCTTAAGATCTACATAAGATTGACAAGAAATCACATATCCTTACAAAATTTATTTTTCTAGTTTTGACGATTTTAACACTCTTCTCATATCAACGGAACTATACTAATACTATATAACTTCTTACTTCTTACTTTATATGTATCTTAAGCCTTCTTAGTTTAGTATGATGTTTTATATTTACATGTTTGTTCATCAAATTATTGTTTTATTGTATTTTGTAATGTTATATTATACTTGTTCGTGTGACTTATAATATATTTGTATTGTTTTAAAGGGTGATAAATGTGTATTTTCAACTGTTTAACCTTATAGTTACTTGGCAGTTGTGGATGGGTTCTTACCACAACAGGTTTTGTTGTCAAAAATAAGTAAATGATGATGCAAAACAATTAATTCGCACCCCTCATAATAGCACATGGCAAAGAAAATCGCCGTTGAGCAGTCTATCAAGTGAGCGGGTGGTTTATGACCGAACTTGCTATATTCAACACTATTTATGTATTCATGACTAATTTTTTGGGAAGACCGCAAGTATAGGCAAATTAACGTTAAATTAACCTTTAAGAGGGTACGCTGAGCTTGGCCCAACTCAAATACGCGCGCTCAGGTGTTGATGATTTCTGCTGAACGGTTAGCAACATCATAACCAAATTTTGCATGAATGATAATGAAGTACTTTTATATTTATATCCATACTTGGTTGCAAAAAATGATCCCATTGCGAGACATAAAACAAAACGTTAAAAAAATGAGAAATCTAAAATATGGATTTCAATTATGGAAAATCCAATCAAACCATTTATCTCTAGATAAAACCAAATTTACCTACGCTTTCACATTGATCTAAACGTTGACATACAGTATACAAATTTGTATTAATAAAATCTGTACACTTAGAATAAATTTCCGAATTTGATAAAATTAAGTTAATTACTGAGATTTCACGATTTTTAATTCTTAATCAATGAACTAATTTAGGAATGCGAGTACTGGATGTCACAGATTCATTCTTTATAAATGTTTGTGTGAAATATGATACCTATGTTATTAACCATTTACCCGTAACTTCCAAAAAGCTGAGCTCTTGAACTCGTCTCCGCGCCAGCCTCAGCGTCTCCTCTTAAACACCAACGCTTCGTGGCCACTGTGGTACCTTGACAATGTGGTCCACAGCGGCAACGAAACGTTGGTGGTTAGAGGACAATTAACAGACTTTAATCAGCTTACACTTAGTCTACCCGGAAAACTAGTCATGAATATGTATAACCGAGAATGCTTCAAACAAACCACTATTTATGTATCGAATATCAATATTAAATAACTAAATCTGTTTAAAGAACGCATCTTGTTCCAAGAGCAGATATGCGGTGGACTTGACTTCAAACTGCTTTGAACCAACCCAGTTAAACACACTTACGAATAATAGCCAATCAGCGACCGGTATTTTAAATTGAGGACTGACGGTTGGCCATGATTCCTACGCGGATAGCACCAAAATTTACAATATTCTAGTAGACAATAGTATTTCTGAACTACCGTATACTGTACATAATCTACTACGTGCTTTGATGCCAGACGTATCCCGGCTATTATTTTAATGTTAAACTATTTTGCATTTTGGATCTTTAATCGTACTGCGCTACTAATTATATTTTTTTACTTCACTGTTACACTTACTCCTAACGGAGTTTCCCTCACTCGAGCCTCTTTTCCACACAAGCTACATCTAATTAGTCACCTGAAGAGGGGCACGCCGGTTAAATATGATATGTACACTACAACGGGCATCCCACAAAAAATATATAATACAAGCTAGTGAATCTAGGGTGACGGTCGTCGCCCGCAGCCAAGCGCACGCGACTGCTTAGGCGACGACGAACTCGCGGTTCTGTGTACAGCTACCCGAGTTGGGGAGTTTTCAGCTATCTGCACACGCCGCCCCGAAAGATTTACAATCTTGAAACTCGGTATGACCTGATATGTGGTCCATGACCTTTCAAAAAAAAACGATCCGATAACCCGTTCTGCGTTAAAAAAGTGTCTGAACATCGTTGAAAACCTTCCGGCTGGCTGGCTAGTTACTTAATTCTCCTCGGAGCTATATTGAGCCCAACAGAGAAAACGGTAAATCTTAGAACTATGACATTTGGACCAAACTTAGATGTACCTCAGACGCAGTGCCTTTGGCTTTCAAAATCAAAATCGGGTAAAAGGGACAGGAGAAAATCAAAATTTGGATGACAATCAAAACACGTAATTACTAAGGCGTGGTAATTTGTACAAACTTGAAATAAAACATGCTCTTAAATTATAAATATCTAGCGTCCAAAACACAAGGGGCTAAATTTGGGGAGGACCATGGGCCCAAAAATGACAAAGAACATATCTGAACTTTAAACAAATGAACCGTTTAAAGAAAACGTTTCAAACGTGGAATACACTTTGATACCTCTCATTCACTTTTGAATATGGAAAGCAAAATTGGGTAACGGGTATCGGAGAAAATCAAAATTATCAAAAGCTAGGTAATTCCGAACTCTTATGAAAGACGCTATACAGAGAAAACGGTTCATCTTAGAACTTTTAAACTTGGCCACACTTAGATGTCCCTCATGCGCAATCACTTTAGCTTTCAAAACCAAAATCGGGGAATATAGGGACCGGGGAAAATCAAAATGATCAAAACGCGTAATTACTCAGTCGTAGTAATTTGTACAAGCTTGAAATTAAACATGCTCTGATCCATTATAAATAATATCTAGGGCTTAAAACACAAGGGGGCAAATTTGGGGGGGCCGTGGGCCCAAAAATGTCATAAAACAACTCTGAACTTAACAAATTAAATCATTCAAAGTCCATCATTCACACCTTGATAAGAAACAAACAGCAAAAAGATGTAATATCCCCACAAATACAAAAATTCGTAAAAAAAAAAAAAAACAGCAGCCAAGCTCTCCTTCAAAATTCTTCGGCTGTGAATGGTGTGAGATATATAAAATTTGAGCCAAGCTTTTCACTCTTTCTTCCTAGTTTCGCTTTGCAAAGAAGTAAGATCATTTCGCCTGTTGACGAGCGCCGATGCCAACGAATTTTGTGGTAAAAAGTGTAAAATTTTTAAACTCGAAATCATAAAAAATGGTTTTGCCATTGAATTTGGTTCATGGGTTCTACAATGATAAAGCTAAGATAATTTTAGCATGGTCACTCGACGACAGAACTAAAGCGCTTTACCTTTATGTACTGGCTGGGGGTCCAGACGATCTCCGCGCAAGTTCCTCGCGACGACTGCCAGTAGACAGTAGAGCGTCGGGACGCCAACTAGGAACAGCAACTTGAACTTTAGCCCATTGAGTAGACGTCGAGTTAGCTGGTCTGTGTCAGACTTGGACACGCGAGCTTCAAGATCTACCATTTATCTTCAAGACGCTCTTGCAATAGTGCGAAAGTATTAATTAAACGTTCACTTCACTTTTATTAAAATATTGAAAATAACTTCTTGTGCACCCAATTACAATCTTAACTGAACGTTAATTAGTACAGAAACAAAAATAAAACGAAATCTTTTTAAAAATAGGAAATCAAAATTCGAAAAGTGTTTTGGAAATATAAAATAAAATTATTGAAATAATTTAGTAGTCCGAACACTGTGCACTGGAGAACAACACATGCCTTCAAACTTGACAACACGCACACAGAGTCTGGGACCGTATTGGGAAACTACCGTCTATTATACCGAACGCGTATCTGTTATTTGTATTATTTTTGATAACATGTCCCGTCGAGAATACTTCGTGTTCTTCCGTTGAACTTCGACTTTCATAATTCTCTGCGTCTTACTTTGTACTCTTTTCTCTTTGCATTGATGGGTATGTACATATTGAAACAAAGATGGATCTTTTCTTAGACGTTTTTTTGCGTAAAGTAATACTTCTTATCTTGATAAATACGTATGCTTCGCAGAGTGTCATAACGACAGCTGTTCTTGTTGTCATGTATAAGTTACACACGCTTCGTCTGCACACGGATGGCTAACTGAAAACCTACTAGGAAAACGCTCAGTTGGACGCGTTGTTGAGCGAGCACCGGTACGTGCAACATGACCCGAGTACGACATTCCCATAAGGCCCACCACACAGTGTAGGCCAAACTGGATATTGACATTGTACACTATATACTATTCCAACATCTTTGCATTGTTGAGAGAGCGAAGCGAGCGTCTCCACTTGACTCTTATGGCTCGAATGTCTGTTTTTTTTTTTTTTTTCCTGTTACTGCTTCGATACAGGTCCCACCGTTTCTCTGATCGACCTGAAATTTTGCACACATGTACATACCACCTAGGCGGGTTGCTGTATAGTTTTGTGGCAAAATCGTTCAAAAAGTTAAAAAGTTACATTAAAGTTAATCGAAAGTTTTTTTTTCAAACTAAACGGCGACAAAATCTGAGGTGGCCAAATCATTTAGAATGTCCGTCCGATCACGAATATGTTATTTTTATTTTGATCCGATAAGTAGTGTAGATGGAAACTAGGAAAACGCTCAGTTGGACGCGTTGTTGAGCGAGCACCGGTACGTGCAACATGACCCGAGTACGACATTCCCATAAGGCCCACCACACAGTGTTGGCCTAACTGGATATTGACATTGTACACTTTATACTATTCCAACATCTTTGCATTGTTCTAATTCACGTCATGCCTTCTAAAGTGTATCTTTGTATCTTCACTGCCTCCTTCATTTTAACATCATTTTTCGAATATGATTACCAATAAGTCTTTAAGGCCTTAACCCATTAAGCTGAAAATTTGGAAAATAGGAGAGAATGTTGTACTTATTTGACCCTGCAAAATTTCATAAGATCGGTACATTTTTATTTTTTTATTTTTTTATTTTTTTTTATTTTTTATAACCAACGATTGGATTTTGTTCAAAAACTATACAAAGCAACCGCCCTAGGTGGTATGTACATGTTTGCAAAATTTCAGGTCGATCAGAGAAACGGTGCGACCTGTATCGAAGCAGTACACGAAAAAAAAAAAAAAAAAAAAACAGACATTCGAGCCATAAGAGTCAAGTGGAGACGCTCGCGTTCGCTCGCTCAACAATGTCAATATCCAGTTAGGCTACAGTTGTGGTGGGCCTTATGGGAATGTCGTACTCGGGTCATGTTGCACGTACCGGTGCTCGCTCAACAACGCGTCCAACTGAGCGTTTTTCCTAGTACTTCCAATGCACATTGCACAATGCTCTTGGTTTATATCCCGGTTTACTTCATGATTGAACTTCTCAGCAAATAGGCACATAATAAATTGTTCAGTTTCTCTTAACTTAAAATCAGAAATTCTTGCAACTCTCTAGATTAGGTAATAACTTACAAACATTAATATTGTGATTTTGGTTATAATTTTATTAATAAAACAACCTTAACAATAGCACAGATCGACTTCATAAAGCCATACTTTCTTGATTAATGTAGCCTACATTACTATTTGTCATAGAAGTGGTGTGACGAAAGTACATAAAAGTAAATAAATAATCCTTGCAAATTTCTCATATTTAATGAAATATCTTTATTTAATTTTTTTAAGTTGCAAAGTTTGACAATGTACTTAATTACAATTTAACATTAATTGCTTTGTCGCGTTTTTATGGCGAAACTACGTATACCGTTAGACTTTTCAACATGCATTGTTTACCAATTTACTAACTGTGTTTTATATTAGAAATTTATTTGTTTAACTTCTATCCTATTCAGTTAAAAATACTGATTTACAAAGAAGGACAACTTTACAAAATTAATTGAATCCTGCCACCCCCATTAAATACTTTTAAAAAATAAATAGAATTGACAACGTACAATTTATATTATTATTAAGGTACATAATACAAGTTTCGGCGAGCTATGTGATTAAAAAAAACTGAATTTTACGTGCAATGAAATACATCAAACTTTGTTGCTACTCGACTACGCTGCCCTAAAACAGTCGTTATCACAATACAATGAATGCATGATGATAATGCAAAAGTGCACGAGTATTTCGCCATCACTGCTTGTTTGCACTTAGTACATATTGGCAATTCCCCTCATAAATGTGTCCGAGCAGAGAATAGAATTGTATCACGTATCAAGGTTTCTCGACCGCAACACACGTCCTCCTCAGGCAACATTGTGGCTGTTTGTACCTGTAAGATTATACAATTGCTTGAAATTTTGGTAATAACATTTATGTGTTTCAGATGGGTCATAATCACCATTGCACTGATTTGAATTAAGACTATATTATGGAATATTATAGTATCCCTGGTATTAATTTGTATAACTTTTGCGATAATTTGCCGAATTGCTTTATAGATATTAAAATAATAATTAGTGGGAAGTCTGCCCAGGGTACAATGTATTCCCCATTTTAGGAGATCTTGGTATGTTGAAGCTAGGACATGTGAAGGGATATTCGAGGGCTGTTTAAAGGGGCTAAAAATCCCAAAAATTATTTTTTACCACATGATCTATAGCACAATACTACACTTAAATGACCGTTGAAAAAATTATATCTTGTAACTGTGATTTAACACCAATTTTTTAATTTTTTTGGTCCAGAAATTGGCGAAAATTGGTGTTTTGAAAAATTTCCTTAATCGGCTTTAACCGGCTTCTTTTTTGGTCCGCATAGATACTAGAGCATAGTACCAATCTAAAATGCCCCTTTATAACATCGTGTCTTGAAACTGTGCCCAAATATACCCTCAAACACGCAAAAATATGCATTCTAAAATCACACCCCATCTTGGTAATCAGCATATTTTGACCGAACTACTTGCCCAAATTACAAAACAAAATATAGAGAATTTACAGAAAAGGTACGTAAAAAATGGCCAATATTTTTTTGGATCAAAATCCTACAAGGTCACGGGGCATAAAGATCGTCCCCATGTTATTTATTATGGGAGATTTTTGCCGATGGGACCTAGCTCGAAAAATGTCATGTTTGACAACTTTTTGGGAGGTCATGGTGGCCCCAATAATTTTTCTGTTAATTGCTAAATTCATTACTAGTTAGCATGAATGAAATATATTTTTTGAGTTTAGCGGTTAAATACCCCTTTAAGAGGACTCAATCCCTTGCATTCGCATTAACGACCGAGAAATATCTCGGAAAAACTTTCAGTCTTAGTTATCATGAATATTTTAATCAGTAATCACCCCCCCCCCCCCTGATGTAGGCCAAGCACCTCGCGTCAGTTAGGCCTAGGTTTAGTTTTAGTTTAACACTTACGTAGGCCTACTTTTTATAACCTATCCTAATATTAAGAACTAATCATTTCACTCTCTGTCAGTCATACATAGACCTGGTATTGGTAAAATGAATAAAAATGAATAAAACTACTTCTTGCAAGTCTTTTACTTCACGCGTGTCGAAGTCCGGTCTACTGCCCAATGAAACGTGACAAAGTGATATGCACCTAAAAAGTTAATAAATAGTTTGAGCAATATCTGTTGTATATAGTTATATATATAGAATAAACATATAGAATAATAATATATATGATAAAAACAAGGATCTTGGGTAAAACCGCGTCGAAAATAAGATGAACCAGGGCAGAACCTGGGCGTCCACCGACGTTTCGTCTGTACTACGTCAGACATTTTCAAGGTTGACTGTGACTCTACGGAGGTTGGAGTCACAGCGGTTGGCAAGCACGCAGTGCCCGCCTTATATAGCTTCGGCTGAAGGTGCGGGGCGGCGAGTTTATATAGAAAATAGGTGCGGGGCGGCGAGGTCATATCGTGAAAAGGTGCGGGGCGGCGATGTCATATCGAAAAAATATATACGGATGGTGGCAATTGAGAAACAAAATAGCACAGCTTACTGTAGTGAAACCTTTTTAGTCCGGCTTCTTGTCATAGGGCCTGATTGGTTGTCTTTTGAAATGTTATTCGTGCTTAGAATTATGGAATCTGAAATTTGCACCACCTCTGAGGGATTTGGCAGAATAGGTCTACGGAGTACATTTCGAGGCATGAGTGCAGGTTTCCAAGCAAGAGGGAGGCTCTGGCTATCATCTCTTTTGTTCATGTTATTCGGCCGTTTCTCAATTTCCACAGATTCACGGATAATACGTGGCTTGAGCTGTTGTACAGGACAAATAGTTTTTGTTTTGTCAAAATCTATCACATGCGAGTAAGCTTTAGCATGTTGAGCCAGGGCTGATTTCTTGTCACCTGCTTTCACAGCATTAGAGTGTTCATTTATCCTCACTGCTATGCGTCTGCCTGTTTGGCCTATGTACGTTTGATCGCAGGTTCCCTGTGGCGACTGCGATCAAACGTACATAGGCCAAACAGGCAGACGCATAGCAGTGAGGATAAATGAACACTCTAATGCTGTGAAAGCAGGTGACAAGAAATCAGCCCTGGCTCAACATGCTAAAGCTTACTCGCATGTGATAGATTTTGACAAAACAAAAACTATTTGTCCTGTACAACAGCTCAAGCCACGTATTATCCGTGAATCTGTGGAAATTGAGAAACGGCCGAATAACATGAACAAAAGAGATGAAGCCAGAGCCTCCCTCTTGCTTGGAAACCTGCACTCATGCCTCGAAATGTAGTCCGTAGACCTATTCTGCCAAATCCCTCAGAGGTGGTGCAAATTTCAGATTCCATAATTCTAAGCACGAATAACATTTCAAAAGACAACCAATCAGGCCCTATGACAAGAAGCCGGACTAAAAAGGTTTCACTACAGTAAGCTGTGCTATTTTGTTTCTCAATTGCCACCATCCGTATATATTTTTTCGATATGACATCGCCGCCCCGCACCTATTTTCTATATAACCTCGCCGCCCCGCACCTTCAGCCGAGGCTATATAAGGCGGGCGCTGCGTGCTTGCCAACCACTGTGACTCCAACCTCCGTAGAGTCACAGTCAACCTTGAAAATGTCTGACGTAGTACAGACGAAACGTCGATGGACGCCCAGGTTCTGCCCTGGTTCATCTTATTTTCGACGCGGTTTTACCCAAGATCCTTGTTTTTATCCTATGACGGGCCGCGAAAACCTACAACAATCCATATATATTATTATTATTCTATATGAATGAATATATAGAATAAACAAGGGTATAACCCAGCGTCATGCGTTATTTATTGGCACGAAGCTTTTCAATATAATTCCTGACTCAATTCGTAGCCACCAATCAAAAGTGTTTTTTTGTACTAGCTTAAAAAAGTGGCTAATTTCTTATCCAATAACCGCCATTGATGATACTATCAACTGCTTGTAGTAGACGTAAAATCGCTTTCTGTCACACCTGTTCGTCCAATTTTGTCCTATTTTGTTCACCTGTTCGTTTTTTAGCCTTAATTAAGCACTTATTAAAAAAAAATGTTAATTTAAACTAAAATTGTTAATATGAATATTTATATTTTTAATTTTATGTTTATTCCTTTATAATAATATTTAAACCTAGCCTTAGTGTATGATCATATTTTAAGTACTGACTATGTACCAAACCAAATTACAATGGTACTTTTTCTGTTAATGTAAACTAATGATAAAAATAAACAACTTTCAAATTAGCTTGGTATGCCCCACCTCGGATAAGGCTAACAATTAGGGTTTTCTGGTAGAGGTATGAATTTTGGACTGTATACTCAGAACAATATTATAAGAAAATTGCCTCGAGGTGCCATGACAAAATTCGTCCGGTTAAGGGGGTGGAAGGGGTTGAAAAAATAGCATTTTATTAAAATTCGAAAATTCAAATATCAAACTAAATTTATCCTAAGATTCAAAATTAATACATATTGTAGATAAAAGTCCAAAATTTATTTAAAAAAATACATATTACCATATATGTATATCTAACTATATTTTACACCCTTTGACTTTTATTAACAAATTTTCTCACTGTGCTGGGAGGATTGGCCTACCAGACGTGGGTTTTGTGATAGGGCCGTGAATTTTCCCTAAAATACTCAGAAAAATGTTCTCTAAAAAATGGCTCGAGGTGCCCTCAAAAAAGTTGCTTGCTTATAGGAGAAAAAGGGGGTGTACTAAAAGGGGTTGATAACACTAAAATAAATAAATCTGTATTCAAATATAATATTAAGGACGCCAAATTAACATTTATTGTAGATTAAGATCTAAAGTTTAATTTAAAAAATTAAAATTTCACCATATATGTAAATCTGATCAGATTATGCGCCCTGACCACTTTTCATAAATTTACTCAATATTAACGAAAGTGTATCGTGTGACCACTTGTTTTGTCCCAAATTTTGCCAATAATACGAATTAGGACGAATTTTGTTTGTAACACCTTGGGCATATTTTCACGCAATGGACTCTGATCCATTTTCTAACAATAAGCGTCAAATAGCCTATTTAGAGTAACCTAACAATTTGGTGGTTTTGTAGTCGAGTGTCAACACACCTATTGGATCAAAATAGTACATTCATGATGTGTGAGTCATGTACTGTGAATACTGGCCGCTTTGCTAACGCTATAATAATATAGCCACGTTGATGGATGAGTCTTTTTTGGTCAATCAATACTCCATTTTATATGGTCTTCATACTGTTTTCTTATTGTAAGTATGTTTTGAATAAAAGATCAGTGAATTGGTAATTAGTTATATAAACTTGTCAAAATATCTTCTTTAAAAGCACAGTTATTGATGTTATACAAATAGGTACAGTATATTTATTTTATTAGTGCACGGGAAGTCGTAGATTTGTTCCATAACACTTTCCGAATTTAATTTTCATTTAGATTTTTATTGAGTTATTTACACAAGGACTATTCACAATAGCCCGGGAACGAGGCCCTGCAATGGAAACGGGAATATTGGTTATGATTTAACATTGCCTGTTAACTGTAACGATAACGGGAAGCTATTGCCAGGCTATTATAGAGCAGCCCTAAATTTGACAAATTATTTACGAGTATGTTGCCTTGTGCGCGTTGTACGATTTAATAAAATAAAACTTAAATGTTGTAAGCATTTGTATTTGAAAATGTGATTGTAGCCCAAAAAAAATGTGCCCAAGGTGTTAAAAAAAATCGTCATAATTCGTATTATTGACATAAATTGGGACAAAACATGTGGTCACACGATACACTTTCGTTAATCTTGAGTAAATTTGTAAAAAAGGGGTCAAAGTCCATTGTGTGAAAATCTACCCAAGGTGTTAATAACTTATTTTCGTCCTTATTCGTAATATTGGCATAATTTGAGACAAAACGAGTGGTCACACGATACACTTTCGTTAATATTGAGTAAATTTAGGAAAAGTGGTCAGGCGCATAATCTGTTTAGATTTACATATATGGTGAAATTTAAATTTTTTAAATTAAACTTTAGATCTTAATCTACAATAAATGTTAATTTGGCGTCCTTTATATTATATTTGAATACAGATTTATTTATTTTAGTGTTATCAACCCCTTTTAGTACACCCCCTTTTTCTCCTATAAGCAAGCAACTTTTTTGAAGGCACCTCGAGCCATTTTTTAGAGAACATTCTTCTGAATATTTTAGGGAAAATTCACGGCCCTATCACAAAACCCACGTCTGGTAGGCCAATCCTCCCAGCACAGTGAGAAAATTTGTTAATAAAAGTCAAAGGGTGTAAAATATGGTTAGATATACATATATGGTAATATGTATTTTTTTAAATAAATTTTGGACTTTTATCTACAATATATATTAATTTTGTAATCTAAGGATAAAATTTAGTTTGATATTTGAATTTTCGAATTTTTTAAAAATGCCATTTTTTCAACCCCTTCCACCCCCTTAACCGGACAAATTTTGTCATGGCACCTCGAGGCAATTTTCTTAGAATATTGTTCTGAGTATACAGTCCAAAATTCAGACCTCTACCACAAAACCCCTAATTGTTCTTGTATTGTCCTTTAATCCGCTTGACTAGATTCAGTCTTATAGGGGTATACAATATGTTGGATTTAAAATTAATTGTACTGTAATATTTGGAAAAATAAAGTGAATTGAATTGAATTGAATTGAATTGAATTGAATTGAGTTGAGTTGAGTTGAGTCGAGTCGAGTCGAGTCGAGTCGAGTCGAGTCGAGTCGAGTCGAGTCGAGTCGAGCCGAGTCGAGTCGAGTCGAGTCGAGTCGAGTCGAGTCGAGTCGAGTCGAGTCGAGTCGAGTCGAGTCGAGTCGAATTGAATTGAATTGAATTGAATTGAATTGAATATGAATGACTGCTTTCTCGGTTGTTAATTATGTTCATAATAATTATATTTCGAGTGTTTTTATCTATCTTAATATTCATCTTCCATCTTTAAATTTATGTCTCACATAAGGGTTCACCACCCTTTTGATAGTTATAAATAGCGGTTTTGCTCGGCCAAAAAGCATCCTACGTATATACAATTTTGCAAACTTGTCAATAAAGCATACATGGACGTTCCAACAGTCATAGATTTTCAAAATTTTGACTTGATCAGCCAGAAAAAATTCACGAATATAGCCAATTTTGGACTTTTTAACAAAATTGAAATTCGTGAAATCTAATTTATTTTTTTATAAATTATTTCAATACAAATTTTAGGAATGTGTTACTATAGAAACCTTTATTTCCACTTCCTTGAGATATGTTTCAAAATTCTAACAACTGTGATGTCATTCAGCCGAGCAAACAGAAAATTGCCTAAAAAGGGGTGGTGAACGCTCTTTCTATCTCATTAATTACATGTTTATTTTAAACACAATGGTAATGATAATATAAAGTAACATGTTTGAAGAAAAGCGTAAAATTAGAGATATGCATGATAGTGGTATCTACAGTTAAGCTTTCTGTCGTTCTGTACCAAATGGAAATAAATTAAATTGAATTTAATTGAATTAAATATTAAAAATAGTTTCAAATCTCAAAATATCGTTAACACCATCTTAAGCTGACAAACATTGACTACAAGAAAACATTCTACCGTCAGCATATAAATTGCACATTGTGGACTAAAAACGTGAATGAATTTGAGGTGATGACTACAAGTTGGGATACAAAAATAAATTATAAGCGTCGCTTGTTCCACCTAAAAATATTGTGGAGGTGCCGAGTACAGAAATATTGAATTTTTTTGGGACTAACTCTGCCCTCTAACCTCCAGAGTCTCCAAAAATATTCTGTATCTTCCTTATTAAAGAGCAATGTCATCAAAAAACACGGCAATCGCATTCGGAGGCCATATTCGTTTTTGTTTTATCGTGATACTTTACACATGAACGGACGGACCAAAAAATGATCCATATTAAACATAGCTCCAAAAAAATCCGATTGAATTATTTAAAAAAATTGTGATAGCTTTTTTCCAAATTTGTTTTTTAGTTGTACAAATTTATTCTGCAACCAAAAAGATAAAATAAGTATCAATTTTTAGGTCATAGGTTGACGAAACTAATGATAATAAGATTTTACCCTCTCAAATCAAAAGCTTTTTAAGTTTTTTTATTTTATTTTATTTATTTATTTAACGTCTATCCTCTTCAGTTATAAAACTGATTTTCAAAGGAGGACAACTAAATAAATCTTATGACATAGATGCAGATACAACAATGAACTACAGTTTAGTAAATATTTGAAATAGTAACATTACAACAAAAATTCATTAAAACACAACAATATTGATAACAAATAAAAAGGATATTAAATGCAATTAATTAATGAATCAAATATAAAAAGGTGTAGAAAAAAGAGCAAAAAAAGATAATGGAAAAAAGAAAAGAAAAGAAAGGAAAAAAGAAAGTAGGAAAAAAAGAAAAAAGAAGAAACGAAAAAAGAAAGAAAAAAGAAAAAAACATTAAAAAAGAAAAAAAGAAAATAAAATCGTATCAACATTGAATTGCGTGCATTTTTAAGGCTACAAATGAACTTATAACTTACGGCTATATTATCTAAATTAATCAAATTGCTCGACCTTGTCTCAAAAAAATAGTCGTCACCTTCATTGTCACGAGAAATTGAAAACTTGGCTCAATGCCGCCAAACTGTAACATTGTTTTCAGGAGAGTCTAGACTAAAAACATGTTGGAACCACTGACACTGGTTTCCGCGTACAAGATTGCTAAAGCTCGCGCAACTTGGCGAAGTGATTGTGTGATGGAAGCTATTGTGCAGGCCTGCCGTTGGATTGAGGGCTATTATCCAATCATACTTGTCTCTCTGCTAGGGCTGACGGTCATTCGAAACCGGACGGTCCAGCGCGAACCATGGACCCAGACTACGAAGACCTGGCAGGTAGGGCATTATCAGTTGATATTGTGACGTTGTTTAGTGCAAATTTAATTGGTAGGACATTATCAGTTGATCTTGTGACGTTGTTTAGTGCAAATCTAGTAGATACGACATTATCAGTTGATCTTCTGCGTTGTTTAGTGCAAATCTAATAGGTACGACATTATCAGTTGATCTTCTGACGTTGTTTAGTGCAAATCTAGTAGGTATGACTTTATCAGTTGATCTTGTGTTGTTTAGTGCAAATATAGTAGGTAGAATGACCTGAGTTAAGTGACTGGGGCCCAACTGCCACCCACAGAATCTGCTAGTAAATTTGCTCCCATCCCCTTCACCCCACTTTCAAAACGTTCCTACGCGCTTGGGCACAGATATCACCTAATCTGTATATTGATATTGATGATTAGTGAAAACCTGACACATAGCAGATTATCTGTCTATAGTAAGTGTTGTGTGGTACAACCTGGACGATTGCACAAATTATTTTTCTGCTAGTTGTAAGTGTTTAGTGAAAAACCGGCAGAGAGGTCATCATTTTCGATTTCTATTTCTCTTTCTATCCATCATATTCGTTTTAAGTGGGATCGTCTTATCTAATAAATAATTTTTATTTTTTTATTGTTATTTTTATCTTTATTTTTATTTTTATTTAAATTTTTATTTTTATTTTTATTTTTATTTTTATTTTTATTTTTATTTTTTATTTTCATTTTTTATTTTATTTCTTTTCTTTCTTTCCCCATTTTTATATTTCGTTTATAAATTAATTTAATTTAATATCCTTTTTGTATTTGTAACCAAAATTATTATGTTGTTAGTACATTGTTGTTGAAATATTACTTTTTCTAATATAACTTAACGTGTAGTTCATTGTTGTGTCTACATTTATGTAATTAGATTTATTTATTTGTCCTCCTTTGTAAATCAGTTTTTTAACTGAATAGGACAGACATTAAATAAAGAAATACATAAATAGTGTTTATTGGTGCAATTTACAAACCTGAAAGGTAGAACATTATCAGCAGCTATTATTGGGACGTTGTTTATTGCGAGTGTGTCAGGCAGTGAACTATCAGTGGTTAAAGACAGTGTTGGGGAAGGAACTTTTAAAAAGAACGCGTTCTCGTGAACTTACTCTTTTTTTAAATGAATGAACTTTTTTTTTTAATGAAAAAGTTCGTTCCGAGAACGAACTTTTCAGTTTAAGAAAGTTCATTTGTAAGTTCTTTCCGTGCGCCGAGCAGCCGTCGACGCTTAAAAACAATTACAAATCGTTGTTAATCGTAGGCCTACGTTGACGCACGTTCAGCTGATTTTGACAAGATCACGCACGATTCACGTAGTTAAAACGATGTACGCCAAATTCGGGAAAAAAAATCTTGGAAGCCTAAAATGCTAAGTATCTGCCTTAATTATACAATCTGGTCGACGAGAATGTAGTACAAATCATCAACACGATCAAAGACAGCTCAACACTTTCGTCCATCTCAAACTCGCGAGTAGTTTGGTACTCGAAAACCCTTAATGTTTTTCCTCGTGTTTTTCTTCATTTAACGCCAGCCTTTAATAAAATAGTGATTTTTTTTTTTTTACAAAATAACTTTAAAAAAAACTTTGTTCATATTTTAGACGAACTTGAACTTTTCAAAATGTTAGGTTTTAGAAGAACTTGAACTTTTTAAAAGTTCATTATTTGAGCTGTGAACTGAACTTCTAAAAAGTTCATTTTAAAAAAGAACTGACCCAACACTGGTTATAGAGAATGTTTTGAGCATCCCCACAGAATAGTACATAAGTGCTCACAAAATCTTCCAATCGTTTTTTGGGGAAAGTGGGCATACTTCTCAAGTTGGATTGTATGTTCAAACAGCTTGGATAGCATTATTACATTTGGACGACTAACAGGACAATATTTGTATCCCCTTATTTAACAATGAAAGCCAGTTCTCAATTTGTCTCTTTAATTTAGGGTATTTCGATTTTCGTTGCTAGAAAACCTCGAGTTATTGCTGTTTTTTCGCTGTCATGGAAAAAATAGAGTGGAGTGGAGTTTAAATATTTTAGAAGTAATATTCATGATTTATTTTAAGTACATAATATTACATTGTAAGTTCTACGAGATATTTATTAATTTTAAAAGTAAATTTCCAAACTAACTCATCTCTAAAGAACTAGAGGTCAAAATATGGAAAAAATAATTGTATATTTTACTACAGATAAAATATAAATTTGTATAATATAAACGAAACTAGTAGAACGGGTAAATGCTTAACACATATTTTTTATTTATTTTTATCTTGTATAATATGTATAATTATTTTCAGTTCCACATATTTTTACACTTTTGGTTAGAAATTGTTTTTCCTTAATGTTTATTCTGAACATTGTTATGTCGGCAGAAATGGCTAAGGGTCGCATGGTCATTATTTAATTTATGATTGTTAAAAGCTTTCGTTTGTAAACCCTCAGTTTGATATATTATATCCAAGTAAGATATTCAATATTAAAAGGACCGAGTAGCCTTGAATCATTTTGTAAAATCCCTGAGGCCCTGAGGGCCTATTCAAAATTAGCTAATAAAACACCAATTTTATTTTTACACTGTAATTTGTATTTGTTAATACACATTTACAGGTTTCATCATTCATATTGATCACAAAACATAAGCCCTAGGAATAAAACTGTACTGGGAGGAAACGAAGTTAAGAAATAAGTTTGGTGTTGTGTGTCTTAGGTCTACCGGTATATACATGCAACGCGTCCTACATAAGAGAAATTGCACTTATTCACTTTGCCCTCGAGTAGCATGATGAGTATATAAAGCTGCTGTTGGTTAGGTTCAACCTTGAGACAACGACATGTGTGTTGGATGTATTCTAGGCTGACACAGCTTGTATACACACTAAACACACTACACTTCACACTAAATTAATAATAATGTTTCGTGAGAAGACTGCCCAGGGTGCAATTTATGCCCCTCTTCAGGTGTCTTAGCTTGTGGATAGGATAAGTGTGAAGGGATGTCCAAGGAATGTTTATGAGGACTAAATCCCTTGCATTCGAGTAAAATCTCGGAAAAAAATTCAGTCACGATTACTGGTCTCGGCGGGATTTGAACCCGGGACCTCGTCCCGAATCTGAGTCGCGCGCTTAACGCTCGAGCCGACAGTGTCGTCGCACACTAAATTATATGTAAATCAAATCACATTAACTGCAAAATAGTATGGAAGATTGTAAACGTGTCACTCACATTACTTTTCAAAACTTCGCGGTATCAAGTTTTCAGTTCGCCCTACAGGTAGGAACATCAATTAGGTGCATCGTGTGTGCTGCTATCTAGCGGAGCGTTGTAGCGCTTTACACAACATTCTCTAATATGTAGAATATTTTGTAGTAGTAGTTCTTTCAAAATGTATAAAAGTTAGCTCGATAGTTAGAAACTAACCTGAGTTTTCGTAGTAAATATGCACATACACCTTATACAATTCGACAGTCACCTTGGTAAAACGAATTGATCATGACAAAATGCTTGTAGTATGGCCCAGCTACCACCCGCAATATCTGCTAATAATTCCCCCCCCCCCCCCCCACAACTTTCAAAATGTTCTACGCGTCTGGTGTTTTCCATTTGCCACACTCCTGCCCCCCTGAGCGCATCGGATTGCCACTTGTCTTTCATTTGTTCAGTTTAGAAATGTTATTTAATTATGAACAACAATGACATCCCTGCAGTCGCCGAGTGCATGCCAATGCAAACGTCATTGCCAGTTAAGGCTATTCGACCGCCTTTTTCTATTTTCCAAAATATGCTACCAAGTCAAAATATAGGGAATGGCTTTGAAACCTGCATGGCTATTTTAGAAAATTAAAACTATTTTTTTTCAAATTTTTCTGATCCAGTACACGGCCAATATCGCCATCTCAAAATAATTTCAAACTTCAATTCGACAGGGCACACCATTCGACGTAGGGTGTTGTGCTTTTGTGACATTCATTTTAAACTGGTTTTCTATAGGCTGACTGAGAGAAAAAGTATTTTTTTTTAACAATTGTCGTTCCTGCGAATTTTTTCGTTTGGCGATATTTTGTACCGATTTGTACCGCCAAACAAAAAAAAATCGTAAAAACGACAATTGTTTAAAAAAACATTTTTTCTCTCAGTCAGCCTATAGAAAACCAGTTGAAAAAAAAGTCACAAAAGCACAACACCCTACGTTGAATGGTGTGCCCTGGCGAATTGAAGTTAGAAATTATTTTGAGGTGGCGATATTGGCCGTGTACCGGATAATAAAAATTTGAAAAAAATAGTTTTGATTTTCTAAAATAGCCAGGTTTCAAAGCCATTCACTATATTTTGACTTGGTAACATATTTTGGAAAATAGAAAAACGCGGTCGAATAGCCTTTTAAGAGGTTGCGAAAATAAAATGAAATTAAACACTTGGATGGAATTTCATTTGAAGGACAGAGTTCCTATGAACGCAAATAGTTTGCTTTGGTATTCACATATTATAAAATGTCTAAAATATTTACAAATCAACCTTTCCTACGAGAACGCACAAAATATGTAACTTGGCAGGTCATATTTCACCATACATCGTCTCCAATAGCCTTAGTGCATTAATAACAAACATTAAGCAATAAAAATCATCATGATCACCAGCTTGTTAGGAACATTATTCTGCGCGAGTGAAAAAGGGTGACAATACGTAAGGATCGTTCGGTAACCGCCCATAAAAGAGCGCCGTAAAGGTCGAAACCAAGAAGAGCGCGGTAATATGAGCGACGCCCATAGAGCGAAAGAGACATAAGAGCGACAGACCAATAAAAGCGAAATGCCAATAAGAGTGACACCAAAAAGTGCGAATGGTCAATAAGAGCGACAGGCCAATAAAAGCGAATGGCCATTAGAGCGATATAAAAAAAGAGCGACAGGTAAAAAAAACGACATGCCAAAAAGAACGACACACTATTAAGAGTGAATTCGCTAGTTTTTCTACCAATTATATACAGGTACGGTATCTATTTTTATTTATTTTTATGTGGAGAAACTTTGTCGATGATAACTCATAGACATGTGAACTGTGGCTTATTTGAAGGCCGAAACTGTAATTCTGGCTGCTGGTGGTCACATACCTGCTCTAAGGTGGTCGGTCACAAG
Organism: Sweltsa coloradensis; assembly: GCA_024449915.1. Classification (NCBI taxonomy): domain Eukaryota; kingdom Metazoa; phylum Arthropoda; class Insecta; order Plecoptera; family Chloroperlidae; genus Sweltsa; species Sweltsa coloradensis. The sequence goes on from JAMZAV010001221.1 coordinate 349,420, forward strand.
TCAACCGTCTTTGTCAGCAGCACCGGCAATGTTACTTTTTATTAACTGTCTTATTATTCCATATGTCGCTCTAAGTGACCTGTCGCCCTTATTGACCATTCGCTCTTTTTGAGTCGCTCTTATTGGCTATTCGCTCTTATTTACCTGTCGACCTTATTGGTCTGTCGCTCACTGAACTATATTTTAAGATTATAATATTATAGAATATAAAATAAATAGACCATCTTCCGACTCTGTACCACCCGAAATCTAGGTAAAATGCTTGTATTCATATTTCTTCTTCATTCTTTTCATCTTTATTTGCTGCTATTAGAAATTGTCCAAGCAAAGATGCCATGGAAACATTATTATTATCCCAGTAGTTGAGCTTGTAGCAATGTTTCCAGCGCAGAGCGAGCGGCATATCGTTCATTGAGGTGATGGGTCTTAAGATGCTGATTTGTCTCTCTGGCAAACAGCCACATGACGTCACAATTTGTAGATAATAGTTCACAGAGTACAGTGCCTTCAAAACGTATGCAACCTTCGCATGGTTGGCTCCGTGCATGTTATGTGCACATGTCATTGTTTTGCCTGATCGTCTACCTCACCGTTGGGGCTTGTAGGTCCAAAGTGTTTGAAGCTCAGTAACGAGGTTTTGAATTCTGCTTAACGTAGATAATTTTGTAAAATGTTTGCCTTGCAACGTTTTATCTCACCGTCATCCACTACCACCAATAATCTCTTATTATCTAATAGCAAGACTGCACTACAAAGTTGCCCCTGCGTATAACTAGGACAACCCACAGCTAATAAATTACACTATAACCATTAACAAATCAGTTCAAAGTAATCTTATAGCGTCATGCTTACAAAATAATGTTAGTGCAGAATCAATGGTGGAGCTAGACTTAGTTTGTTCAAGACTGTTAACCAACTCATGAATTTGATTTATTAATTTACTTGAAATTCTTTCTTTGGATTTGGATTTTAGGTAGACTCGGTGTCTCCAACATTTCAAATACAAACATAATTAGAATTGTGTCAAGAATTTAAAATGACTGACAATTGAGAGGCCGCGAGCATAACTAAGCGTAACCCCCCCCCCCCTTAGCCCTTGACGGGGCACGATCGCGATTCTCTTGCATTCTATGGCCCCAAAACCATGGGGTTTAGCACCAAAACCATCTTTCTAGGTTGAATATTAATTAAGATATAGCCAAAAGCAGCTCCAAGAAGCTACCTTGGACGCCATCTTGAAAATAACCCCTTTCAGTAGGTGAGATTTTCCTAGATTTTGACTATATTATAAAGCATACCTAAATGTATCAAAATCAATTGACAAACCTTTTGTATCAATTTTTTAGGGTTACGTGGTTATTTGTCATATAATGACCCGTCTACAAACATAACCGTAACTGACAAATAATCGATCTGAGATACGAGCAGTCGCGCGGCCGGTAAAACTAGAAGCCACGTGTAGACTAGGTACTGCAAGCTAATACATATTCGTTTACTGTGCCGCTATCTGTGTGCAGATTGGTAAACTATGAAGTGTATTATGACTTCAAATAGAACGGCGCGACCACGGCTGGCCGCGCGAGCATAAGCCGTGTAACGCGCGTTACACGGTTTATGCGCGCGGCCCCTCCATTGGTTGTGGATCTACAATTTTACATTATGTATTTCGGTTTAATACTTATAATTAATCACCGTTATAAAATGAATAATTAATCACTCAAACTAAACGTGTCTTCTAAATACTTCCAGCAGAGTTCCGCCTAGCTTTATCCGGAGTGTCATAGTTGAAACTCGTAGGCTGCTACAGCGAAAACTGGTGTTTTAAAATTCAAGAAGTGTAGCTAGAAAGACAACTAGGTGAAATAAAGAATTTTCACATAATAGTAAAGATTTTGTGTTACTTTGGTTTGCTGGAAACACATAGCTTCAATACCAGCCTCTATTTAAGAACTTTGGGACAACACTGGGCCCATCAAACCATTATTGTAAAGTTTGATTTAAACGATTTTTTTTAAAATTAGTTTCAAAACATTTTTGTCTTCCACCGAAGTTTACAAGAACATAGTGTTCTGAAATACATTTGTGCATAATTATTAGTCTGGCTGGAGCTACTAATATTTGAGTTTTATACCGTCGTACGAAAAAAATCTCTCTGCGAGAGTAACTAAAAAATCTGTCTCTCTTTTTTTTGGCGCTGGCACTATATTATATATTCTATATATTATAACTATTGTGGCACTGGGGTGCTCCAATATTACTAAATCGAATGTGTGTTCTGTCTGAACTCTGAATACGCTATGTTTGGATTTGACCCTGGCTACCTCTGTTTGTTTCAGGCCTGAACTTCACACTAAACTGCACACCTCCAGCTATCGAAGACTTCCCCAAAGACTTATTTACTGAAAGACAGCGAGACAATGGCGCCGTCCTAGTCCACGTGTTCGTGTCGCTCTACCTGTTTGTCGCACTCGCGGTTGTGTGCGACAAGTTCTTTGTGCCTGCCGTAGAGAAGATATGTGCAGGTTAGTTTGTACATACAGGCTAGGTTTAGTTAAATCGTTCAGATCACGCGTACATTAACCCATTCAGTGGAATCGTCCACTGTAATGGACATCAACTTTTAAAATCAGGGTAAAAGATAGTTTTTTTCAATTTGACCCCATTTTTTTTTTTTTCCGTGCATTAAAAATAGATTGTTATTATATTACAATATATTATATTATTTGGTATAAGCTATGTTATTCTTTATTTTTCCCTATCCTGATTGAACAAAAAGTGACATTTTAGAGCAAATTGAAAACACACATCTTCAAAAATGGATAAAAATGGGAAAAAATATGGTTTGTCCAGGAAAAGTAATATATTTGTAGTATTGCTACTATTTTGAGTTACAAAAAATATAAAATATGCCAAAAATTCAGAAAAAAAACTTGTTTTAGGAATGTACATCAAATTTACATCTTAACCTAAAATTAAACTTTAATTCAAAATCCAAAATTTCAGAAAATTCATTAAAAAAAACTCGAAAAAAATATTTGAAAAACACTAAAATTCTTAGAAAAAAATAAGTATTTGAAATTATTGCTTAAAATAACTTAATTTTGGCCAATTTAATTCTCCACTGAATGGGTTTTAAATCGTTTTTAATATTTGACCCCAACTTTTGGATAATTATAATATATTTATTTCTCCATTATGCCAATGGTACAATAATTATTTGTAAATTTTTTTGTTAGAGAAGATTGAAAGTGAATCCTCAAAAACATCTAAAACCGAGATAAATTTGTTTTTCTCTCAAATTTAATAATATTATCAAGATTGCTGACGTTTGGTGCACAAAAGTTCCCGAAGGTGCAAAATGTTTAGAAAAATTACACACTTTAAATGTAGTTTTAATTAAAAATTTAGAAATGGACAAACATCTCAAACAATCCTTAACATCATGCATGATAAATATAATAATTGGTTTAATACAAAATATTGCAGAAAAAATAGATTTTCATTGGCACATAAATAAACGTAATCATGTCGGAATTTCAGTTTGTTCTGAATGAATTAAATGTACTTATTATCTCACTAGACTAGACTGTTAGTTTGTGGTATTTTAAATGTTATCAATGAATGTTGTTGTACTCCTACTTAGATAGGACGGAAGCCCTAAATTTCAGAGATATTTAAATTTTTCATTCTACATCATCCTGATTAAAGAAGTTTAGTCATTCCACTAAAATTCAACAGAAGCGTAGCTACGTAGGGCCTATTATCCCAGCATGGGGTTGTTGAAGGTGCATCGAGTAAATTGCTGTCAAACAGGAATCTCTCTTGTTGACGTTTTTTATCTTGAGCTCGTATTGGCTTGGTAATTAAATCAAGGAACTCTCATTTGTGCCTTAATCAATAATTAATATCTTCAATTATTAAGCATTAACACTTATCTTAGAAATTCGAATTCTTAGGGTGCAACATTAAATTATAATTTTTTCTGGGAATCTTAATACTTCTTTTCGGTAAAATATTCTTAAAAATGGTCAAATTTTGTATTTTGATGAAGTTCATTTATTTCAAATAAAACAGTTTTGTTTTCCATGCTTGGTTGGAAAGATGTTTATTTTATGATTTTTCTTGTACATAACATTTTTGTTGTTTGAAAATTGAGCATGTAAGCCTTTGTTGAAATTACCGAGATTTTCGAAATTTCTATATTTTATTATTTTCTACCCCTTTGGATTTTGTATCATAAATAGAATTTATGCTAGTCATGCGATTCACATGATTTTAAAATAAATAAACAACAAATTCAAAAAATTGGGATAAAATTTAAGAAAATATTTTGTTTTCTTGGTGTTTTGTTTGTTACACCGCTAAAATGCCCCCCCCCCTTCCCCGGAAAATTTACGAGTATGATTATTTCTGATGTCAAAGGGTTAAGCTAGGAATGACCTCAGGTTGAAAAATTCGGAACCGGTTCTTGCTTAGATCTAACCTTGTTAATATATAATTTGTAATAAGTATAATAATTCGAATATATTTGTGCTAGTTTTGACTTGTCTGTATGTACCGCAGTGTTGGAAATGTCGAAGGACGTGGCAGGCGCAACGTTCATGGCGGGAATATATTTGTGCTAGTTTTAACTTGTTTCTATGTACCGCAGTGTTGGAAATGTCGAAGGACGTGGCAGGCGCAACGTTCATGGCGGGAATATATTTGTGCTAGTTTTAACTTGTTTCTATGTACCGCAGTGTTGGAAATGTCGAAGGACGTGGCAGGCGCAACGTTCATGGCGGGAATATATTTGTGCTAGTTTTGACTTGTTTCTATGTACCGCAGTGTTGGAAATGTCGAAGGACGTGGCAGGCGCAACGTTCATGGCGGGAATATGTTTGTGCTAGTTTTGACTTGTTTCTATGTACCGCAGTGTTGGAAATGTCGAAGGACGTGGCAGGCGCAACGTTCATGGCGGCCGCTACTTCAGCGCCCGAGCTGTTCGTCAACGGCATCGGTACCTTCATCACAGAGGGAGACATCGGAGTCGGCACCATCGTCGGCTCGGCCGTGTTCAACATCCTGGCAGTGGCCGCGTGCTGCGGCATAGGCGCTGGATGCGTGAGTATAGTCACAGTTTAGGTTAGGTTAGGTAAGGTTAGGTTAGGTTAGGTTAGGTTAGGTTGGCTGGCAGAAGCCGCGTGCTGCGGTATAGGCGCTGGATGCGTGAGTTGTCACAGGTTTTCTGGTTAGGTTAGGTTAGTTAGGCTAGGTTAGGGTGGCAGTTTAGCCGCGTGCTGCGGCATAGGAGCTGGATGCGTGAGTAGCCACAGGTTTCTTACTCCATTCGCCCTTGAGGAATAAAGACTGAAATATTTTCTTTTACTAGTGTGAATATTGGCAACTCACTACATTTTTTTGTTTTTTTACTTTGTCCGATGTTTAATATCCCTAGTTTGGTAATAATAAAGCATGTTTTATTGTTTCTTTGCTGATTTTATTAGGATTTGAACAAATGAGGATTTTCAGTACTGTTCATGATTCATCGTATACTGATCGACACACATTTTATAGTTTCACATATTGATGGATCGAACAAAATGCAGTGGTGAAATACTGGTGGGGTCAAAAATTTGTTTATTCTCCCCTACAGGTGGTGCCCCTGGACTGGTGGCCCCTGACCAGGGATTGTGTAGCATACGGGATCACAGTCTCCATCATGATCTGCATCATCCATGACGAGAGGGTGGAGTGGTACGAGGCACTGGTCCTGGTGCTACTCTACATTGTCTACATTGCAGGTAGGACTAGAATCATCATCATCATTATCCATCGCCGTTTCCTGATTCTGGCAGGGTCGGCTTGGGTTAGCAACCAAATTTTTCCACTTCTGTCTATCCTCCCACAATCGTATCTCTTCAACATCTTCCTAACTCTCTCCTCTTGCCTCCATGCTGCTGTACTATGTCCTTCCATCTCTTCCTTGGCTATCCCGTCTTCTTCTTCCTTCTTCAATCATTATTTCATACATTTTCTTGGGCTTCCTATTTTCCCTCATTCGTTTCTTATGTCCATACAATCTCAACCGTGTCCTTCATATCCTGTTACTTTACTTCTCTACACCTAGCATTTCTCTCATGTCTGTATTTCTTATTCTATCCCTTCACGTCTTGCTCACTGTGCTCCTCAGGAATCTAATCTCTGCCACCTGCATCTGACTCTCTTAATCAATGTAATCAATCAATTATTGTCAGTGGTGGCTGCACTGACTTCATATTATCATGTAGGTCGTGACCGGCCATGTCTGTATGTCAAGGTTGGTAATAAAGCAGTTGTCAGATCAAGCATTAACATGAAAGGTGGTGTCAGAAGTGGGATTTCAGCTGGCATGTGGCTGGTGATGTAACACACACTACATAATTGCTTTCATCACGTCTTGTCCGTAATTGCATAGGCTGAAGGATGTCACTTTTAGTTGCCATTCGCGATCGTAAAAAAAATTGTGTTCAAATTTAGTCCATACAGGAAAAAATTTAATTAAAAAAGTTGTATTTCTTACGGCAAGATCTCAAGGAAAAAATTGAAGGGCACAGCACCCTTAAAAATGGCCTTGATATTTGCAAAAATAGTATTCTTTACTAGCAGGTGTATTTGCACTGTACACAGGTCTATAACAAAAGTAAATACATGTGACAGTCACTTATCTGATTGCTTCTCCTTTCTCTTTGATGGCTTGTACAGCTTGCTGGTTCTTCCTGCACTTTCCTACGGTAAAATGTGTTCGCCTAAATGTATTCACCATGCAGTCATCCATAGTGGTACACGTTGCTCACTATCCCTCCGCTTGCCATTATGTTCAAAGATACGTTCAATATGAACTTCCATAATCCTGTCTATCTAACGTCATTCATTTTTTCCCCAGCAATCTCACTCCATCACATGCGCCATTTGTTGATTGTGAATTCAAAAAAGATCAATCGTATCTTACATTTTTTAGGCGCTGTTTATTTTCAATTACTCTTGAGGTCGTAAGATGGAATCTGTGTGATAATTATACAGTGTATTTCTTGTTTTCAGTAATGTATTGGGATAAATCAATACAAGACTGCACCAGAGGCAAGAGATGGAGGGATCGCAAGCCATCTGAGCCAGCAGTTGGTAAGAATACTACATTTATCTATATTGTTTCATTATAATATTATGCTATAGGCTATGCACTAAAACAGCCTTAAGAGACACTTTAATAGGAATGCTCTTGATAATTTGATGGTTTTGTGAAGTTTGTTAACTTTTTTTACAAAGCTTGAAGAATAGGCCTACATTCTTTTTTTTTCAAATAAGGGTCATGTTTCATCTATTCAAGTGCTTACTCTTTTTTGCAATGTCATTTTTTACATATTTAGACCTAAATGAGCGTTTTGTGGAATAAAGCGTCTATAAAATGTTACCAGTCTAAAAAAATTGTTGTTTATTATTTCAATATTTTCAGAAAATGCTTTTACTGGAAGCTAATTGTCCCTCATTCGTAGTTTATAGTGATATGAACAATCCTCTGCATGGTTTCAGTTAAAGATTGCCTCTTTAGCCCTTGTGAACAAAGCACCTAAGTTTACGGTATCATGCACGGATCTCGTTGTATTGGATGACATCATCAAGATGCAGTGTTGGGTCAGTTCTTTTTTTAAATGAACTTTTTAAAAGTTCAGTTCACAGCTCAAATAATGAACTTTTACAAAGTTCAAGTTCTTTTATAACCTAACATTTTGAAAAGTTCAAGTTCGTCTAAAATATGAACTAAGTTCTTTTAAAAGTTATTTTGTAAAAAAAATCACTAAAATATCAAAGGCTGGCGTAAAATGAAGAAAAACACGAGGAAAAACATTAGAGGTGTTCGAGTACCTAACTACTCGCGAGTTTGAGTCTTACGAAAGTGTTGAGCTGTCTTTGATCGTGTTGATGATTTGTACTACATTCTCGTCGACCAGCTTGTAAAATTATGGCAGATACTTAGGCCTACGATGGAACAACGATTTGTTATTGTTTTAAAGCGTCGACGGCGGCGAGTCGACGGCTGCTCGACGCACGGAGAGAACTTTCAAATGAACTTTCTAAAACTGAAAAGTTCGTTCTCGGAAGTTCAAGTTCATTCATTTAAAAAAAGAGTAAGTTCACTGAAAAAAACGCGTTCTTTTTAAAAGTTCCTTCCCCAACACTGTCAAGGTGTACCTGGCAAATTGTTCCTGTAGGTCCCAAAAACACTGAAAAGCCTTTGTCAGGTGCTTGTACTATACGCTTAACCTAACAGCATTTATGACATACTGACATTGGCACATATCTGCAATAAAACATCCTTCTTTGTATATTTGAAGGTTCAATCTCTATTTCCGGAAACGTAATGCAAAGTTTTGTAAACAATGTTGCATGGCTAAACTTTCTAACCCATACAGTTGGGTGGAGGCATTTAACAACCTGTACACAATACTCACTCTTCTTTTTCTTTACCATCTTCACTTTTCCTGATCATGGTAACTTTGACAAATCAATGATTCCATCATATAGCAGAGCTTGAATCTGTTCCATACACACTTGTCATTGGCATGTACCAATGGTGTACCATTCCACAGCAGAGCGATTTTGCAATCTGTACTGAATCAGTAAACACGATATGATTATTGATTAAATGATTACTATCGTCAGAAAACTTGGAATTCGTTCAATAACTTGGCTGATTCCTTTGCATCACTTTCTGAAAGATGGTCGGATGGTTCATGATGAACAGATGCTTTACAGTTTGGCTCACTGCTAGCAGACACTGATGATATCTTAATCATCATCAGCCAGAACTGATATCACTTCTTTCAATCTACACACAATGGTTCAAGGGTACTAGCTATTCTGCGTTTTTGACAATCATTTCCTGGCACGGATCTTTCTATGACGTTCAGTATCGACTTAACCTTAAACCATTGCATGTGATACCATACACCTGGCCTTTTCGCCGGTTCAAAAAGGCTGTATCATTGAGTCTTGATTCCCTGGGGATCCTTACACAATAACTCACAACGATTGAGGGATAATTTCCTAATGACGTGGGCAAACAGTTGTCCAGATTAATTCCACAAGCTCAGTCACTCTTTTACTCCTGTTATCATTGATTGTATTTCTTTGACTTGTACCTGCTAATGTGTGTTGCTTGTCAGAGGCGGGTGAGGTGCGGATGACGATTCAGACAAGTGACCAAGCTAGAACGCAGCAGCAGATCAATGGCATTGTAAAGGGCAGCGAGGCGACATCGCAACCACCTCCACCAACTCTTCCCGTTTCTCTTGCATCGCCACCACCAGCTGATGATGATGAAGGAAGTAAGTTATATCATTATAGTGGTCCAAACAAAAGAATGCAGGTGGCTCGAAATTGTTTTCCCAACATAACAACTTTGTCAATTCTATTCACGCTAGCTCAGCGTGGATCTTGCACACGGAGGAACTCTGTGATCTAGCACAGATAATTTTTGCTTGCGTTGGTAAAATATATTTCTCTTTCATACACAAAGGTGACATTCCTTTTACAGCGCATTCATTCTACCCCCACCACTACCAAGCATCTGCATTCTTTCGTTGGATCAAGTATAACAAGCATGTTTTTGTAATTGTTATTTTAGGGAAATAACTATTTCACAAACAATTTCATATTCGTCATTCGTCACCCAAGCTTTCATATAAAATACTCGGCAACTCCACCATCAACAAGATTCGAACAATGGAAAAAATACAACACATTATTTAATGAGGGTCTTCTTCTTCTGCAACTACCTACATGTTCCCTCTTTTTGGTACTCTCGTTTGCAAGCTTCTTACATTTTACTTTAATGAGTTATGTTTTTAAAATGTTTTGCATACTGTGCGTATAGATGGATTCTTCATTTTTACCACCATTGCCTATTTAGCCGCTCTTCATTCAAGCGGAATAAGTAGTCTTGTAAAGCTGTCAACCCTTAATTCCTCTTGACCGCCGTTACAGACTTCGGTCAGCGTTGTCGATAAGGAAGCCTCTACTCCTTTCTACACAATAGAAAAGCAATTTAAATGTGTCGTGTTGGAAGCGAGTTCTGCAACATCCAGGCACGCGTAACGAAGTGGTAGGTCCGGCTTTTTGACAAAAAGTATAATTGGTACATGAATCGGCCTCTTTGTAATTGTAAATTTAGTTTCTTTGAGGGAAAAGCAGTGGTGATAAGATAAAGATCCGAGCTGTACGTCTTGTATCTTATAAGTTTAAACATAATTTTGCCTATTTGGATAGACTGATGACAATTTGTCCTTGTTTACTAGTTCTGTCCGTGTCGAACTTATTCCGCTGGCCGAGCAAGCTGGTGTGGTGGCGCCAGGTGGCTTGGATCGGGGTCTGGCCTATTCACCTTGTCTACTCCGTCACGATACCAGACTGTTCCAAGCCGCGGTTCAAGCGCTGGTATCCAGTAACGTTTCTCATGTGCATCATCTGGATCGGTTCGCTCTCTTACTTCGTTGCGTGGATGATCACCGTAATTGGTAAGACTAAGACATCACATGCATGCGTCATAAAGTAAAAGTGCGTTTACACTTTCCCCCTAACAATATAATTTTATATAACTTGATTTATTGATTGATCATATCTTGTTACGGGGAACAGCGTTCTACTCTGTAGTAATATTATTTAGCCACGCTTAGCTGAACTGTTCTTGGGTTTACTTGCTTGTTATAAGGAATGAATTGTATAGCTTCAGTTGTGAACTAAGTTCAAATGCATTAAAATATACCCGCCTGTCCTATATTCTCACATCTCAGTTCGTCTGCAAATCTCTAGACTTAATAATTTATTTCTGAAGAATATTGAAACAGAGAATACCCCATAAGCGCGATAAGCATCAGTTCATTTATGCTTTCTGCAAAACTGAAATGTTAAACTATTAAGGAATAAGAAAATTAAGTCTCTAACCCCCCGTCCCCCCTAACGCAAAAAGCATTATCTCAAAATGCATTCAAAAATGTACACAGCACATCATATTAGTGGCATTTAACAATGAATCTGGCCTTCATTATTTAGAATGCTTTCTGCCTTGCTGTGTTTGGATATGACAAACTAAAATGAGCTGGTGTTTGAATTCCTACGTTAATATCCCAAAGCTAAACTCAGCTCACATTTGAATCTGGAATTCTGGAATTCCTATACTTTTAAAGGACATATAAGCATAAATGTAGCTAGATTCCAATAAAATGTCTGTTTCTCAGGGCACTCAATGAAGATTCCTGATTCAGTGATGGGGATCACATTCCTGGCTGCGGGGACAAGCGTTCCTGAGGCCGTCTCCAGCGTCATCGTTGCCAAACATGGTAAGACTTTAGATGTCGCTTTGCTCACTGTGAACAACTAGGGCTGGACGAACGCTATTTACATATTAAAAGTTGATGGATAAGCGATTTGGGTGAATTGAGCCCATTGGTTATATGCTTAACTTACCTTGTGCCTGTGAACATATGCAAAGAGAATCGATATACAAACTGAACTCATGAGCAAGAGCTTTTTATCAATGTGTGTTCAAATTTGCTCACTGAGCTCATACACTGAAATAATCAAATATGCCAAGTCAATAAGACTTGCCATCATAAATAGCTTGAGCAAATTCTTAGTATTGAATATTGAGATGTTGATTGTTTGAATTTATTTTCCCATTCAATTTGAATACAGTTAGCTACCATTCGAATGACACGACTGCAAGGGGGTCAAACCTTTTTTTTCATGCTTCCTTAAAGGTATAGAAATTTACTCAAGAAAAGCATAATATGTGACGTGACAACTTGAATATAGTACAAGTACTGTTTTAAGGTTTTAGAAGATAAATAATAAAAGTTAAATCTCCAATCACCAACGACTCCTCTTTCGATCATCATACCACTCATCATCATCATTATCCATCGCCGTTTCCTGCTTCTGGCAGGGTCAGCTTGGGTTTAGCAACCAAAATGTTTCCACTTCTTTCTATCCTCCATATCTTCCTTGGCTACCCCGTCTTCTTCTTCCTTCTTCAATCCTTATTTCATATATTTTCTTGGACTTCCTATTTTCCCCCATTCGTTTCATATGTCCATACCATCTCAACCGTGTCCTTCCTATGCTGTCACTTAACTTCCTACACCTAGATTTCTCTAATGTCCGTGTTTCTTATTCTTTCCCTTCTCGTCTTGCCCACTGTGCTCCTCAGGAATCTCATCTCTGCTGCATGCATCTGACTCTCCTCTCGATCTCCCATTGTCCAGGTTTCTGCTGCATATGTAAGGATCGACATGAAATCGGTTTTATATAAGTTAGTGTCTTCTTACACTGAATAGGTATTTCCCTATCCTACACTAGGTATTTCATACACTGATAAAAGTTACTGACCATTTGTTTTGTCCTTTTTAATATTTCCACTGGCCATTACTTCACTTCCTAGATAGCTAAAACTATCCACCACTTTCAGAGTTTCTCCTCCAATATTTACCTGTGCTTGATAATTCCTTGTGTCCTCTTCTCCTGGCGTAGCTACAACCTCACTCTTTACCACGCTTATTTTCATACCTGTTTCTTTTATGTTACTATTCCACAAGTCTGCATATCTCTGGAGTACCTCGTCAAACTCGGGCCATGCCACCAAGTCATCGGCAAACAACATAACCTCCACATTGTCCACACACAACAAACCACTAATTAAATTTTAATACGGAATTGAAATCTTCACAAGATTTTCAATCGATCAAAGGTGGTACTGTAGCTCTTCAAAAGATGAGTCAACTCAAACTGTGTAAAATCTACTCCCACTTGCTTTGACTTAAAGCTGAAGATAATAGTGGTATAGAGTGGAGGATAATTACGGACCAAACTTTCCTGACCGCTGATACATCTCATTCTAAGTAAATACTTTTGAGAACGTATGTGTACGTTCACCTAAAACAATAGACTTGAACAATATTACATTAGCCTACAAAGTTTCAACCTTCTTCTATGTTTCAAGGTCACGGATCAATGGGAATCCCCAACTCTCTGGGCAGCAACGCATTCGATCTTATTCGGTGCATGGCTTGCCGTGATTAATAAAGTCATCCTTCTTAACGACTATACCAGGGAGGCATTACATCTCGGTGGTCTGTACTTGAACAACCTTCTATGTTTCAAGGTCACGGATCAATGGGAATCTCCAACTCTCTGGGCAGCAATACATTCGACATTCTCCTGTGCCTGGGCTTGCCTTGGTTAATAAAGGCATCCTTCTTACCGACCATACCAGGAAGACACTACATCTCCATCAACTCGCGCGGTCTGGAATACAGCGCTATCTCACTTCTCTCAACTCTACTTCTACTATACGCAACGTTCTTCTTCAATAAGTTTAAACTAGATACCAAGGTGGGTAACAATTACATACAATAAATGCATACATAATACGAATAATACTGATGAGCTCGGACAAACCAGGCTTTTATGCAGAATGTCAGAATGCAGAGGTTTGTTCTGATATCTGATACGCTTTGAGGCAGTACCGATTGTTCTATTGAGTTTTCTTGATTCTTGAAGTGGTGCATTGAGCATTATTTTGCCCTTTACTGGAGGTCCATACCATGTTCCTTTAAACACTCACTGGAAAAAATTATATTTATCTTTGTGGAGAGAGCTCTTTTTTGTATAAGTGATCAAAAACTGATATCTTTACTTATAGTTGGATTCTTGAGTTGAAACTTGGGTTTTAATTTTAAACCAGTTTTTTGAGTAAGAATGTATATTTAGCGACTGGCCGTAAAAAGACCACCAAAGAGTTGACTTTTAGTTATTTCCAAAGCTTATGATTTGAAATATTGAGATGTTTTCTGATAGCACCATTGGCATGGTAAAAACTACAAAAAAACAATGAACCATAGATATTTAAAATGTTTGTCTTAAGAATTGTGTGAACATAAATAAGATGCTGTCCAGTACTAGGACAATGCTTCTATGATTCCTTGTGCCACGTCTTCTCTTCCAGGTCGGCCACGCGTGCCTGATTATGTACGCGGTGTTCCTGATCCTAGCCAGTCTGATTGAGCTCAACGTGTTCTTCATGGTGAATCTACCCACGTGCGGTGCTGACGAGTAGTGACCCTGAACCAGGACGTGCACAATGCAGAGACAGTATTACATTAGCGACTGCAAACGAGACGATTCAAGCTGAGGGGATCGGCTCGGAACCAGTGATGTGGCAGATTGTGCTAGTTCGAACAGTTATCGTCGGTTTTGGAGATAAATTATAAATAAACCATAATTTATCGTCAACTGTTCCTAAACACTCAGTGTTGGGGTTTAATATTATTATCTTGACTGTTGAGATTGTCAATCTTGTACATTCAATGTTAGGCCTACTGTATTTGAAATTCGAGTACAGTCTACACTTACAAATAGTTATTAAACAAAAATGCACTAGAAAAAATAATAGACATTTTGAGAACGAGTTATCCACAATGTGTAATATGGCCGTTATAGCCCAAATAATTATTGTAATAATTACATAAGAGAAACGTACGTTGCAACTTTCCATTGTTAAAAAATCATCTTAATCTTAGTCTTATAATTTAAGTAATTTTCTCTCTTGAGAAGCCATCCATAATCTTCCAAAGAAACTTGAGTTGAAATACACATAAATGAAGCATCTCTGAGAACAAACATTACTTACCTTGGGGTGCAGTTCCATGCAAATATAACATTACTTTTTTCCTCGAAACTAGATATAATAAAAAATTTAAATTAAAATGTATTATTTTATGTACGTTTTTGGTCATATTATGACTAATTTCATGAATCCTGTTAATTTATTTATGATTCTAAATCGTAGTCCTTTCTCTCCCGCGGTCCTGCTTTTCAATAACATATCTATATATGCAATGTCTTAGTCTTTCACGGTTGCTAATGTGAGTAGGTATATAACTTACGGGTAAAACCGTATTTCGTCATTTGGTTCACTGACCAACGTTTCGGCTCCATGCATCTTCGGGATCCTTCCTCTCTGGTCGTCGACCTCGTACTGAAGCGTTTTTCGCCTCTACAATGCGTGTCTGCTGCCGCGTCCGTGCCCTCCGGCGGAATTAGGTGCGGGGCGGCGAGGTCGTATTGTGTAACTGTGTTGCATGGGGCAGTATACCCACTTGTCAAACGTTAGCTTGGTCCCTAGCAAATCTAGTCTGGCTTCTTGTGACTCGCCGTGCGTCAGTGACAGTTTCGTGAACTGTCTGTGGTGGAATTAATGGTGTTGTTTGTAGTTGTCTTGTAGGACATGATCAGTAATAAAGCTCCTACAAGACAACCAGTGGCGTAGGAACTGGGAGGCAGGGGGGGGGGGCAAAACTAAAGTGAGTTAAATATTAATCCCAGAATTTCTGTAGTAAATATGCAGTTACACATACATTATTCGACAGTCACCTTGGTAAAACGAATATGTTTGCCTGTATGCTTCGTCATTAAACAAACAATTAGTTGAAATTTACTAAAAATGGACCACTTCATGTTCATTTTTTTAGTTTTTAGATCGCAAATAGTTGCAGTAAAACATCGTTTACAGAGTCCGAGTGCAGTTAAAACATCGAAATAACTGTAGTATGCTGATTTTTTTTTCGCCTTCGGAGAAATTTGGGGCTTCGCCCCAGACCTTAGCTTCCACACACAAAATCTTCTAATAAATTTGCCCCCCCCCCCCCAACTTTCAAAACGTTCCTGCGCGCCTGAAGACAACTACAAACAATACCATTAATTCCACAACATCATAGATATTAAACACCAAGAGTAGGCTAGATAGATCCGCAGTCACAAATCCACTTCCGTGACAATTTGAAGCCATCTTGAATATGGCAGTTTGCATGTTAAAGTAAATGGGAGCGATTTGCAGCCCAAATATTTGCCGTCAGATGACGAAGATGGCCGTCAGGTTGACAGGTGAGCATACTAGCATACTATTAACACCAAATGATTACTAAATTCCCTTAAGCAATAACTTCTTATTGTTTATGTTTGTACATTACCATGCTGCACAAGCTAAAACCATATCAAACAATCCAGTAAAATACTTTATTGCATTTAAAATACTCCAAATCGCCATCTTGAATATGGCAGATTGACTCTTCAATTTGTTACGCTCGCGTCTGTGCGGACGTATTAGAGACTGCGGATCTAGCCTAGGTGTTTTATCTCTGCACCACATACACTGTTCACGAAACTATCACTGACGCACGGCGAGTAACAAGAAGCCAGATTAGATTTGTTAAGGACCCTGAAGATGGCTCCTGAATTGGAGCCGAAACGTTGGTCAGTGAACTAATTGGAACGAGACACGGTTTTACGCGTAAGTACATAAATTCTCATGTTGATACTATAAAAAGAAACTGAAAAAGTACCTCCACCGGGGATTGAACCAGGGACCTTGGCTATCCGGGCCATGTTCTTACCAACTGAGCTATGAAGACACCAGTTAAAATTCTATCTATCGTTTTGGTTTGTTTGACACATTGCTATTTTATTTTTTTACATTTGTAATGTTTTTAATTTCTGTTTATAGTACCAACATAACAGCGTCATATAGATACAATGTGTCTACCTGTTTCATTTTCGATGTCTTTTTAGGATCATCATTCATCTTCAACATCGCATCCGTCGTGGGTAGAGAAGACCTGGTGTTTCCGACCAGCCATGATCGTGTTGTTCAGGTCCGTATATCGTGCACTGCGTCTGTTGCTTTACAGTTTAAAATTAATCATAGCAGCATTGCATTGTTAGCATTACATGGTCATTTGCAAGCAGGATATGCAAACGTCAAGATGATTTGCAATTGGCATGGTGGTAGTAAGTCGAGGTCAGTGCCGTTGTAGGTTGTAGTTTGTTAGTGGCTTAGACAATCACAACTTTTGAAGTAGTTTTTTAAAAAGATGGTAGCAAGTCCCATGAACATCAGCAGTATAGGCCTACTGGTCTCCCAATACTGGTATAGGCCTAAGGAAAGTAAACCTTTCTAATTAGTCGCACTTAGTTTCTTTAACATCAGCTGAGTTGTCAAGCAACATAAAAGTGTCTTCAAATTCGGAGTGTTTCTCTAATAATTAAAAAAAAGTTTACGTTTTCCTCGTCTAAGAAAATAACTTTGTGGTGTCACAAGCAGGAAAAGCATGAATTGGTGCAAGATATATACACTATACCCGTGTCTGGTTCTGACCAGCATGGGCTCCTCCTCCACATATCCCCTAGGGCTAGGCTAGAGTGGTACATTATGACCTAACGGTTAACGCGTCCTTTTTCCGAATAAACAAAAACTAAAATATAAAAAATAAACACACCATTTTGAAGAACTTTTTGTTTAAAGTACATTTTGTGTATTATAATGATAAATAAATACTTTTGCAATGAACCGAATACATAAATTAATAACAAACAGTACGAAATAAACAAGACACTGTCAAAGTAACAACCCACCATCATACGCAAACTCTCACGTACGTAAAAATTGCTTAATTATCATTTATTTATACATTCGGTATGTCAAAACACATTGTGTACTATTATACATGAAAACTAGCTAATTTTTTTTTTAAGTGTACCCGCCGATATCCTCTCCTCCATAATTATCTCAGGGAAGAACAATAAAACTTTAGCGGAAGATTACATCCCCCCCCCCTCCAAATACAAAAATTTGTAAAAAAAAAAAAAGACGGCAGCCAAGCTCTCCTTCAAAAGTCTTTGGCTGTGAATGCTGTGAGATATAGAAGTTGAGCCAAGCATTTCATTCTGACTCCCTGGTTTTGCATTGAAAAGAAGCAAGATCATTTCGCCTGTTGACGAGCGCCAATCCAACCATTTTCGTGGTAAAAAAGTAAAAATTTTAAACTCAAATTATATAAAAAATTACTTGGCCATTGACTTTTTAAGAGTTCTCATAATGAACCAAATTCAATGGGCAAGTTAATTTTTTATGATTTTGTGTTTAAATTTTTTAAAAAAAAATTTACCACGAAAATGGTTGGCTTGGCGCTCGTCAAACAGGCGAAATGATCTTACTTCTTTTCAATGCGAAACTAGGGAGAAAGAATGAAATGCTTGGCTCAACTTATATATCTCACAGCATTCACAGCCGAAGACTTTTGAAGGAGAGCTTGGCTGCCGTTTTTTTTTTTTTACAAATTTTTGTGTGTAGGGGGATATCACATATTTTTGTTGTTTTTTCCATATTATCAAGGCGTGAAATAAGTGAATACCGGTACGTGAAAAGGTGGATACAGTGCCTTTAAAACAGATTGTCTAGAAACAAAAGCTACCATCTTTTGTTTTTGTTTACAATCTGTAGTTGGCAATATACAATGTTTTTATTTAATTTCCTATGGTTATTGTCGTCTTGGGTTTTTGTGTGAATGATCTGTTGACGGACTATATTGACGCATAATTTTAATCCACAATTAAAATATTCAAATTGTATTAAAATTAATACGACCTAAAGTTTTTCCCAATGTTAAGGGTGGTAGGGAACAGTGGGGGTAAAATATCGCTTGCCTCTCGGCGGATTATTGAGCGAGCGTAGCGAGCGTCTCCACTTGACTCTTATGGCTCGAATGTCTGTTTTTTTTGTTTTTTTTCTGTTTCTGCTTCGGTACAGGTCGCACCGTTTCTCTGATCGACCTGAAATTTTGCACACATGTACATACCACCTATGCGGGTTGCTGTATAGTTTTTGAACAAAATCCGATCGTTGGTTATAAAAAGAAATATATAAATAAATAAATAAATAAAATAAAATAAATAAAAAAAATGTTCCGATCGTTATGAATTTTGCAGGGTTAATAAGTACAACATTATCTCCCATTTAACAAATTTTCCGCTAAATCGGTCAAGACCTTAAAGACTTATTTTTATGCATAATTCGAAAAATGATGTTGTTCCGATCGTTATGAAATTTGTCAAGGAGGCAGTGAAGAAACAAAGATACACTTTAGAAGGCATTTCGATTACATTGTTGTCCCGTGGCGTCATTCAATTCAGCGATCAACAACAACATTGAAAGTTTTCGTCTTTTAAAGACTGTTATCTGATTATCTGGACATTATGGGAATGTCGTACTCGGGTCGTGTTGCACGTACCGGTGCTCGCTCAACAACGCGACGGGACTTTAGCGTTTTCCTAGTTATTTTTTCATATTATTATGTAGTACCATCATTCCAAATTTCATGCTGATAACTCATTCGGTGCCTTCATGGTGAATGCTGGAAATCAAGGTAAAAATAATATAAACTATTAGGGATGGGGATTGAAAAAAATGGGGTTTAGGAAATAAGAACAGGCCTATTGGGTTAAAACACATTAAAACATAATTTTCTTAAAAATTCCATTTTGTGTTAGAGCTATGAATTATTCCAAAATTAGGGAATGATTTAGGCCTTAGGGGGTGTTGGGGGTGGAATATCGCTTGCCTCTCGGCGGATTATTTTTCATATTCTTATGTACCATCATGCCAAATTTCATGCTGATAACTCATTAGGTGCCTTCATGGTGAATGCTGGAAATCAAGGTAAAAATAATATAAACTATAAGGGATGGGGGTTGAAAAAATGTGGTTTAGGAAATGAGAATTGGCCGATTGGGTTAATACACATTAAACCATAATTTTAATAACTAATTTGAATAAAAAATCAATTTCAGGTTAGAGCTATGAATTATTCCAATTTTA
Organism: Sweltsa coloradensis; assembly: GCA_024449915.1. Lineage (NCBI taxonomy): Eukaryota > Metazoa > Arthropoda > Insecta > Plecoptera > Chloroperlidae > Sweltsa > Sweltsa coloradensis. Next base: position 369,143 of record JAMZAV010001221.1, read on the forward strand.
GGGGGTGTTGGGGGTGGAATATCGCTTGCCTCTTGGCGTATTATTTTTCATATTATTATGAACCATCATGTCAAATTTCATGATGATAACTCATTAGGTGCCTTCATGGTGAATGCTGGAAATCAAGGTAAAAAATAATATAAACTATTAGGGATGGGGATTGACAAAATGTGGTTTATATAATGAGAATGGGCCGATTGGGTTAAAACACACTAGAACATAATTTTAATAACTAATTAAAATTAAAATTAAATTTTGGGTTGGAGCTATGAATTATTCTAATTTTAGGAGATGATTTAGGGGGTGTTGGGGGTGGAATATTGCTTGCCTCTCGGCGGAAGTATATTAGTCTGAGGTACATCTACGTGTGGCCCAAGTTTCATAGTAGGCTCTTATTCCTTTTTGTCAGAATCTCTTATTCCTTTTTGTCAGAATCCCATAGCTAGCCACCCAGCCAGCCGGAAGGTTTTCGTCGATTTTTACGCACTAGAACGGGTTATTAATCCTTTGGGTTTTTCCATTGTTGGCATTTCCTCAAAAATGCCATATTTGATTGTCCATTTTTAAGCACTAAATACCATTAGAGGAAAAATTATTTCTACGCACATTGGAATGAGATAACAACCAAAGTTTTTATTCCAATATGGCTGTAAATTCTTAATATCGTACAACATCAAAGTGAATGATGTAACAAAAAGAGTGAAAAAACAGCACGAAAACAGTATTCATATTGTGAATATTTGGAATTATCAACCATATTGGATTCAAACTTTGGTAGTAGTAGTAGTAGTAGTAGTAGTAGTAGTAGTAGTAGTAGTAGTAGTAGTAGTAGTAGTAGTAGTAGTAGTAGTAGTAGTAGTAGTAGTAGTAGTAGTAGTAGTAGTAGTAGTAGTAGTAGTAGTAGTAGTAGTAGTAGTAGTAGTAGTAGTAGTAGTAGTAGTAGTAGTAGTAGTAGTAGTAGTATTTTTTTTTTTTGAATTGTTCTTTATTTGGAAAAAATACAAAATACAACAATTTCAGACTCCGCAAAACTACTTATAGTAGGTAACCCAAACGTTTCCCGCTCGATTTTTGTGATGGAGCAACAACACTTTACCAAATTGTTAATTATACATTTATATGGATAAAAATTTTAGGTGTCACCCCCCCACCCCCTGCAGGGGGTGGGGGTGGAGGGTTTTGTGATTATTACCATAGACACAAAACTAAAACATGAATTTCTTTAAAAATTTCGTAGATTTACTAACCACACATGCTGATTTTTAAAAAAAATACTAGAAGTTCGAAAAAAGAACGCCATTTTGGGAAAAAAAAATCTCACATTTTCGACATTATTTACCAGTGTAACTGCAGTAAAATTTAAAATTTTAAAATAAATTTAATTACGTTCTTTATGTTTGTTTAAATAAAAAAATTGAAATTTTAAAATCGGTTGATATTTACACTTTTTATGTGATATTACATGTTATTATGACATCCCTGTTTTGAGTATTTTCACTTATAAATCACGAACGAATATTTTCAGATGTAGGGGCATAATTTCACAACTATTCAACTGGGAAATACTGAAAAAATTCATGTGTAGAAGGCAGTGGTTTTTCTTGGCATCAAACCATATTTAAAATCATGGTTAAACCAAAAGTCAACAATGGATTTTTAATAGTAATCACATGCTGAAACGAACACGAGCCCCCCGTTTTGTCCTACATTGAAATTAGTTATTAATCGGATAACGTTGTATATAAAAATCCATATCCATATTAATTGGATGAGCGAACTAAAGACTTCAATTTCACTGACCCCCAAAAAATTTTGGGCTCGGGTTTTTTTTTTTGTTTGTTTTTTTGTCTGTTTTTTCGCTCTCTACCTTTACAAACGGCATATCCGATCTTGATGAAAATTAGAGGGACTTCGAAATTTTTGAACTTAGAACTGTATTGTTTTTGGGTACAATAGAAAAAATATTTCTCATAAACATCGTACTGTTACGATTTTTTCGATTTTTTGTGCGATGTTTCGTGCCTTTTGGGGCCAATTCCCTGACCAAACGGGTGGATCTGTCAACGTTCATATTATACATGGACATTAAAGGGTTTTTGATGATGAAAGTCCTTTTGAAAGAAAAAGTTGGAAAAGTTGGGCCAGAATCCATAGAATAAAGGTTTAATATGAGTTTTTTTTGGGTTTATTATAACAATTAACAAGTAACAATAGAAACTTGACAACAATCACCTATAATGCCTTTCACAAAGCACTTGCAAAGGAAAAGTGGTCCTACGCAAACTAAAAACTTACAAAAAAGTTCATCCATCAACGCGGCGGGACTTAAGCTTTTTCCTAGTTAAGTTATTGTTCCAATTGGAAGAAAGTAACAATAGGCTACCCTTTTTCGCGCTTTTATTAAATACGCGGGAAAATATCAATATATATAATGTATTTTATTTACAACAGTGAATCAATGGCTTGAAGCCGCCTGCGGTAACGATAATACGATTGGGGCGCTGGCCCAAGCGTATATCACTTGAGAACGTGGGTTTGAAATCCCGCAGAATGCATTGGTTTAAATTTGTAAAATTGTTCACCCCCATATATCACCATCCATCGTCTGGGGAATAGTAATTTTGCAATAGTGAATATACATATATATATATATTATATATATTCACTATTGCAATTATGCAATATATATATTTCTTACACCTGCTTCCAACATAAGCCGGGTCAGGGATGGCTAACCACCAGATTTTCCAGGGCACAAAGTGGTTTATTATCACCGGCTTGCCAGGCCTGTCATGTTCTCTTTTCCTTCAATTTTTTCATCTTCCATTTCATCTTTCCCTTCAATATCGTCCTCTTCTTTCTTGCTTCTTACCCCCCAAATCTCACGCCTTTTTTCCCTTCTGTCCTTCAACAGGCGTTCTGCTGCTTTTTCTTCCCAACACTCACCTTTCTTCAAAAAATTATTTATTATTTGGTCCTTCCACTTCTTTTTTGGGTGTCCCGGTCTTCTTATTTTTCATATATCCACTTTCAAATTCTGCTCACGGTATTCTCTTTTGTTCAATTCTCTCATACGTCCATACCATCTCAATCTTTCTCTTCCTATTTTGAACAAAACTTGTCAACTCCAACTCTCTTCCTAATTTCTTTGCTCCTGATTTTTGTCAAGCCTAACTACCCCTCTATACTCCTCCTACTAATTTCATTTCTGCAATAATTATATAAACCACATCGGGGGCTGAAAAGATATTATAAAACTCTGTTTGTCGAGCTTTTTACCAGTCACTCAAAAGGTGCAACCGGTAATGTCATTCGATGGTGTATTTAATAGCAAGGGTGTCACAACAGAAAAATTATCACCAACAAGAGCTGCATTGTACCCTTTTTTATTTTACAACTTCAGTGCAGCGGGATGGGCTAGCGATAGCGACAATACAACCAAGGAATTCCCCCCCCCCCTCGCCATGAATATTGCTGTTGGAAATTAGAAAGTAATTACTAGGTGCCAGTAACAAAACTTCTACGGGCACTCGAAGGGGTGATTGAACTAGTAAAATGTGAGTGTGCAATTGCCATTGAACCGTTTCAATATGTATCTAATAATGATCTATAAGAGTATTAATGGTTTATTTGGGTAACGGGGGCCAACCGTAAGATCATAATGCACCACTCTAAACCTAGGGGATATGGGGAGGAGAGGCACATGCTGGTCAGAACCAGCCACGGTATGGTAGGAAAGGGGGGTTCTCACGTCGCGGTCGCTGTCTTTGTCATCGTCATCGTTCGTTGTGTATTGTCACGTCGTCGGGGGGGTCGTCAAGGGAAAGGGTACAGGGGTCCCCGAAGACGACCGCCAGAGCTCGCCTCTAGTTTCGGAGAGTAATATACTCCGCCTTCTATCTACTTTTTCTTCTCTAGGCCCTTCTACCCCGGGCCCAGACGGATTACTTATATAAGTATGAAAAAGGACCATCTTCAAAATTAACTAGTATTATACAATTTTTTTAACATTCTACATTTAAATGTATCTTTAGAAATTCGCTTAATCGGCAAATTCAGCTAATTTACATACAGTCTGGATCACTTACGACCTCCATTTTCACGCAAACAAAATTTTAATTTTTGGGATGTTGTTTATAAAGGATGATCGCATAGCGCGATCAGAGCACATTTCAAAAATTAAAAAAATCCCTTTGCAAGTTGGGACATAACTTTCGAAATTACCCAAATTTTGTGAGATAATTACGGTTAGTTACAAAAAAAGTAAGCAATGTGCTCCGATCGGCGCCATACAACATTCTTACTTAACATTTAAATGCAAACCACAACCCCATAGGGCAAACGATAGAGCTTCAATGCAAGTGATCCTGTCTAAAAACCCCTGCATTCTGCGTAAAAGTCTCGTTTGCTCGAGTGCATCCAACAGTCTTGGGAATATGGACAACTAATAAAAGAAATTTGGGTCATCCGTCAAACGCAAACTAAAACGCGGTAGAAAACCCTACATTAAAAATTGCAGTTCAAAGTTTTATTAAAAAAATGCTACTACATAGGGTGTTTCGATTTTTTTTTTAGAAAACACCAAATTTTGAAAAAACAGTATTCCGGTAAAACTATGAAAACTTAGTTTTACTTGTAAAAAAATACAGTTTGGATAATACTGCAGGCTTATTTAGTATATCAACAATGTTTTGGTCTATAGGAATTAATTTGAAACTCTCCTATCCGAAATCGGTATGTGGCAGGTGACTTTTAACAATAACCTATTGGCTAAGCAACAGGTGCCTTCAATAAAATGTCTGTGGAACGAGCATTTTATCAACCGATTTGTAAAAATTTTTAATGTTTTACTTTTAAGGAAACTTACCATTTTAAAGTTATTGATTAAATATTTTCATCAGCATTATGAATTCTCACTATTTGATAACATGTCAAAAAAGTGATTATTTTTCCAAGATGGCGGCACAAATTTTACTTTTTTGTATTTTTTTTTCAAACTAGGGAATGTGTTTTTTGTAAAATAATAAAGTTTTCAATCATTTCCAAGAAAAAATCAATTTTAATTTAAGTAGTCACAACCCCCTCCACCCCCACTCCTCTGCAAGGGGTAGAAAAGTGACACCTAAAAAAATTATCAATTAAAATTGTTTTTTACTATTTGGAATATGCGCGTTGCTCCATCACGAAAATCGGCGGGAACCCTAAATCATACATTTGGGTAACCCACTATACGTAGCTTGTCTGCAGAGCTCTTTAACAACAAAGCTATAAAAACATATCTCTGACCTCCCTTTTGTCGTGATACAATAAATTCAGATAACAAAAATGAAAATTCCCAAAACTAAGAGTAACACAATAGTATACAATATTAAAAAACATTATACTACCACATAACCACCCCACCAAAGATTACATAACTTCAAAAACCAAAGGAAAAACAAAACATAGAAATAATATTATTCATTCCCTTTTTATAATCCATTCTTTATTTTCCTCTTCACCTCTTCTAGTTTTATGATTTTAAATTGTCAGAAGGTATTAAATATTTTGGTACAATAAATCCAATTTTAGGGTTTTTAAAACTTTCTACTGATCTTCACTAAGTTTTTCAAATAGTAACTGTTTCATGTAGTTTTAAAAATTTATTTTAAATTTTGTTCAGGTAAATTTTTGG